>OW240923.1:1343200-1483167 GCA_933207985.1 Pelobates cultripes | reverse complement strand
CTTTTCACACAGAGAACAGAATTCCTCAGAGTGCAGCGTAAGGTCGTAAAGTTTAGCAGACAGTTAGAATAACCCTTTCAATGCTGGCTAGATCTCCTAGGTAGTTAAGATCTATTCTTATGTATTTTAAATAAAATAACATTTAAACCAGTTCACTAGTCATTTTCTTAAACCATCCATAAGAGAATTTACCACATTATATAAGCAGATTTTTAATTTGTCTAAAAGATATCTATCTTAATTTAGAGCAAATCAATACACCTGGATAAAAACAGCGATATGCTAACACGTGATAATATCACATCAATATATAATTATTCTTAATTCCACCTGCAGAATGGAATGTTTATAACTATATATTCTTAGTTAACTAAGATTTCTTAATATGGAAATCTGACCGTACTTTATCCAGTCATATATAATGCTATTAATACATTTTAATTAATTTAATTTAATTAAATGAAACCAGTATAATTACCAGTTGAGTAGATATTTCATCCGATTGGTAGTCTCTCCGCATGGAGGTGTTGGTTAGAAAGTCAGTAAATTCTAAGTGTTAGAGTTTTAGGAGTAGAGTGTTATTCTCAGATGTTGTCCGAGTTGGAATCCCCAAACTTCCAATTCCTCTCTTTTCTCTTTTTCTTTGCATCTCTCTCATCTGCCTCCTCTCGTCTATCTTGTATCTCTATCTTCCCTTTGTCTTAACTTTTAAAGGGCCAGACTCTCTGTACGTCATCAGTTGATAACCCAATAGAAGCACTAGAGGTGTGGTTATCTTCCAGATCGCAAATTAGGTATTTGGTCTGTAGAGGGCAGTCTTGTCCCACTAAACATACCTATCCAGGAAAGAGTTAACTTTTCCTGGTGGCTACTTTGACGTCATTTTGCGTTATCTTTATAGCGCCATAATTTAAAATTTCAAAGGATTTCTTAAATTTTGTCCAGACTTAGCGTCTGCAATTCCTGCCATAATTTCTGATATGACAGATCATGAACTAAGTTTACCCTTTTCCATACAATGGTACCTTATATATATAGACAGTTAAATTTTATTATTTAATCTTCTCTGTCACAATTGTCTGGGTTTAGATTTGATTATATTCTTTTAGCATTAGACAGTCTGTCCAACCCCCTTCCTTATCACTTGTTTATACTATGCATACCTTAGCTCTGGCAAAGAGGCCAGTCTTATAGAAAGAAATCTAGTGTCTTCTTTGTTAACTTGAAATAACAAAATGGAGTCTGGTCTGTTCAGAGTGACTCAGAATATACACTTTTAGTTTCTATCATAGCACAAAATGTCTGCTGATATAAATACTCTGACATAACCCCCCTTTAGTGCATTTCATAGCCAAAATTAATTTAGCTTATGAATAAGCACTATAGAAGTTATCAGACATATTGTGCAATCACATCATTTCTAACATAGTACATTATTTTCATTTGAAAAATGTCTTTGGGAGTTACATATGGTATGGTCAATAAAAAGCAAATCTCCATACATTCCGGATCAATTAAGAGAGGTATAGCGCTCCCCATCTCAAAGGCCAGATTTAATTGCATAGGCTCAATTGTCTCTCCATCCACATTGGCAAGCATCGCATGAACAATATCCTTGGATACAAAATACAGAGGTATGCGTCCCCCTGCCAATTCGATCATTCCAGTTTGCACTTCGTCAAGAAAAGCAAGTGTGTGGAACAATATTGGGTCATGCAGAAATAGAAGTTCACGCTTAAATAAGTCATGACTTTGGTGCAACTCAGTGGATATGGCAATTAACTCTGAATGCAAATTTGTTGTAACAACTGTGTCTTCCACAATAGTTAACACGTCTTGGAGAAGTGTTCTTTGCTGTTGTATCACCTGATGAATATCGTTAATGTGTTGCTTTAGCGCATAGATTTCCATATCCAGCTTTTGGACAGTAATAGAGTTGGCTGCAGACATTCCAGTTACTGCACCGACAGTGGCACAAACTAATGCAACAATTATAGCGGTGAGGAACCTTTTGGGTCGGTTGCTCATCGGAATAGAACTGGATACAAATGGTTTCCGGGTTTGCTCCAAGATGTTTCGCACACGGTCCTGTGCTCTTTGGAGGTGCATCTGGTACCAAGTCTGTAACTCAGGAAGCTGCATCGATGAAATGTTGTATGCCTTCTCGATGGAAATCTTGGGGTCCAAGCTGACGAACACACGTCTGGTCAGGATCCTCTTCTCTGTTAAGATGAACCCTGGTGTCTCTTGAATCAGGATGCCGGAGGATGGTCCTATCTCTGCGATCGGGTCGGTCCGTAGCTCTTGGCACAGGAGCAGTACGATCCAGAAACACGCCACATCCTTCTTGGACATCTTTCGACAGTCACGGATCAGGAACTCGTTTCAGACTTATCTACTAATGATTCAAGGTTTGTTAAGCATACAAACTTATAACAGTGTGACATCACTTGGCCTAGGACAACACATTATTACGATTCATCAACATATGTATTCTGTCTAATTCTATTTTTATAACTTCATCCCTCACTACATTTATTACTGACTCTTCAGCAATTTGCCTATAGCATTTAAACAAGCTAGTAACCTGCTTATAAAATGTAGTTATTGGATGGCAAGGAAATGGTTAATGACATGAACGTACATGAGATCATGGCACATCACAACATTTCACATCATACTATACCACGTGAATCAAGCATTCATCCAGGTTAGTCGTTCACCCTTCTGCGTCTGAATCCACACCTATAATCCTTAATTGAGATTTAGGATGACAAGCACGCAACTGGTTAATGTGAACCCACTTTTCAATAAAATCACCATCCTTAGGAATTTTTATCTTGTACGCTACTGGGGAAATTTTGTCAATAATGACATATGGCCCTTTCCAAGAAGGTAAAAATTTATTTTCCTTGACTTGATTTCGCGCAAAGTTATACAGATAGACTTGATCTGTTATCTCATATTCCTTTTTCGTGGTTTTTAGATCGTAATAGGTCTTAACCCCTGTCGCTGCTTTTTCTAGATTCTTTTGGGCAAAAGCAAACGCATGCTGTAAATGCTTGCGCAAATCTTCGATATACTGATGCGTAGTGGCAGCATTGATCAAGTTATGATCCGAAGTACGATATAGTAAATGCTGTGGTAAAACCATCTTTCTTCCTGTCATCAATTCAAAAGGTGACAATTTGGTAGCAGTGCTAGGTGTAGCTCTAATCGCCATTAAAACTAGGGGCAATTTAATGTCCCAGTCTTTACCAGACTCCTTAACATATTTCTTCAGAATATTAACGATAGACTGGTTATATCGCTCTACCCCCCCGCTAGACGCAGCGCGGTATGCAATATGTAGCTTTCGCTTAACACCTAGAATGTTCCACATCTTAGCCATTACTTCGCTGGTAAAGTGACTACCTCTGTCTGACTCAATTCTTTGAGGCAGACCGAACCTGGAAAAGACATGGTTAATCAACAAAGTGGCGCACACGGTACTCGTGTTCTCTTTACAAGGCAAACATTCTATCCACTTTGTGTACATACATGTAACGGTTAACATGTATTTGTTACCTCTTGAAGATCTTGTTACAGGACCTATAAAGTCAATTTGAATATCAGACCAGGGTAATGACACCCCCCTCTTCTGAAGTGGTGCACGATGGGTTGGACCATGGGGTTGATATTGCGGACAAAATCAAGCATCCCTGACAGTATGTCTTAACATCCCTTAACATGTGTGGCCAATATGCATAATCACGCAATATCTCATATGTGATCTTATCACCACGATGCCCAGATGTAGGTGCATCATGTGCGTGTTGGAGCATTAACCCTCTGTATACAGTTGGGACTACCCATTGTTGTATACCATGTTTAGAAGTTCCGACCAGTAACCCATCCATGATACTAAATTGGACTTTATATCTCATCAAGATTCGTAAATCTTCATTATCTTTGCAATCCTCATCTGTGATGGGATTGGTAGTAGGGTCTTCTATATGTTTATAGAATATGCCTATGACGGGATCATTCTTTTGGCTAGTAATCAGGTCCTCACTAGGAGCTTCTTGACTCCATTGCACGACGTTTAAGTCGGCATTATCTCTAGCCTGTCGTCTAGTTATGGCTTCAACATGAATTGAACCCATAAGATCATCAATGTGTAGGATTTCACCATCGATGGCAGCTTGTTTTGCCAGTGAATCGGCTAAGTCATTACCATCCTTGTCAATACCTTCTATTTTAGAATGGCCTTTGGTTTTCTTCCAATATATGGTTAAACCATTTTCCTTAACCAGTTCATCGATTTTGCAAAACAATTTCCCATGTTTAACAGGTTTGTTATTGCTTTTCAGCATTTGGTTACGTTTCCAGCTAGGCAGATATTCGACGAAACTGTTGCAAACATAGTTGGAATCAGTTATAATAACAAATTCTTTGATACTATATTCTATTGCCATTTGAATGGTCTTATATACTGCACAGAGTTCGGCTATCTGACTGCTTTTGGGACCAATATTGTATCCTATAGATACATTAGGATAATCACCTGTCCAGGCAATTCCGATACCTGCAACTAACTTCCGTTCGGCACCAGCTACGTGGTGATATGAACAACCATCACTGTATACCCACGGTAGTAGTCGACAGTATTCCTCGTCATAAACTTTATAAGGAGATAGCAATTGCTCTTCTAGGAAGTCATCTCCGGTGTCATTATCATCCAGAGATGGAGCAGTACAGTCATGTAATTCTGCTAAACCTTGGGCAACGGGGCTTCTCTTATTATGTTTATAACGGACTTCTAACGGCCATCCCTGTAAGGATAGAGTCCATGCAGTAATCCGACTGTTAGAAAGATTACCGTCTCTAATTCTTTCACTCTGCAGATACTGTAGAGGTTGGTGAGATGTTTCTACAATTATTTTCTCACCTTGGATATAGCTACGAAAATTTTGTAGTGCCCAGACAGTCGACAATAACGCCTTCTCACACGTGTTGAATTTAACTTCAACAGGTGACAAAGTCTTGCTAGCATATGCAATAACTTTGTTTAAACTATCCTGCTTCTGATACAGAACAGCACTTATGCTTAAGTCGGTATAACCTGTCTCCAGATAGAAGGGTTTACCCCCCTCTGGGTATGCTAAACAGGGTGCCTGAGTGAGCTTCCTCCTCAGTTCACTTACCGCTTGGTCCTGAGGCTCCCCCCAGTTCCAGGTAGTTTCCTTTTTAAGCAGGTGTAAGAGTGGTTTAGTTATTTCTGCATAGTTATCTATAAACTTACGGGAGTAGTTAGTCATACCAAGGAACGATCTTAATTCCCTGATGTTTGAAGGTGTTTTAGCCTTTAGTACGGCTTCAACCTTCTTCCTCTGGGGATTTAATCCTTCAGAAGTTACCTCATGTCCGAGGAAATTGACATGGGTGCGACACCATTGTGCCTTTTGTAAAGACAGTTTAATCCCTGCCTCTCTTAACTGAGTGAGAACATGTCTAATCTCTAAGATATGCTTATCAAAGGAAGTGCTTTTCAGCAAGACATCGTCGACATATGATAACGTTCCTCTCTCGAGTGCGTCAGGCATAGCTTTATGCATGAACACAGCGAATTCATGACCAGAGTTTATATAACCGAAAGGCATACGGGTCCAGGTATACTGCTGCTTTCCAAATGTGAAGGCCAATTTGTATTGGTCTTCATTATGGACTGGTACAGTCCAATATCCCTGCGCACAGTCAATGGCAGTGAATATTTTGGATCCCTGCATTTGTACCAAACATTGGTCTATGTATGGTGTTGGCCAACCAGACATATAGACGCGTTTATTTAGCTGTCGTAAGTCAGCGCATAAACGCCATTGTCCATTAGGTTTCAGAATCCCCAAGATCGGATTATTATACGAACTGTGCACTGGACGTATAATGCCCCTTTCCTTTAAATTCTGAATGATGTCTTGTAGACCATCATATGATGCTAATGGGAGTCTATATTGTTTGATAAATACAGGTGGTAAATTTGGATCAGTTTGTATTCTGGCTACGTGGAGGTTAGTCAACCCACAGTCGTAGGAATCTTTGGCAAAAATATCTTGGAATTCCAAAAGGATTTCCTTTAGCTGTTGTCGCTCGGCATCATTGGAGCAAGCGTCAGCTAAAGATATTTGCTCTTCTAGCCTTTCCTGAAATCCTGGAAAGATTTCAGGCTGGCCTATCTCATAAGCTTCTTCAAGCCTAGAAGTTAGGTCAGTTCGGTGTTGACTTACCTTTTCTCTTTGGTCGAGATACTCTTGTGATTCCTGCTCATCGAGCGGATGATCGAAGGTGATTGATGCTTCTTCGATTTTACACGAGCCTTCTTCAACATTGAAGGGATATACAGATAGGATAGTGAATAATCCTTCTGGGGAGGAATGGAATATTTGATCGACAATTTCGTCCTCAGTTAAGTATTCTTCAGGGATGAGGCCTATAATTTGGTTTTGGAAACCAAATGTATAGTACTCAGCATCCAATGCTAGACCTAATAATGTTCCTTTTGGTAAAGTAACACTATTGGGTGTAACATTGTTGACCATGATATAGGTGGGATTCTTACCAATACTTACCATTGGTGTATGTGTTACCACCATCCCTAATTGTTGTATCCTGTTGGATAAACAGATTAGGGCATCAGAGTTTTCTAATCTCTGATCCTCCTTGACCTGTAGGGGTAAAATAAAATTACTTGTCCCCTGTGGAATGGTTATGTCATCAGGAACTTGGATACTTACCGCATATGGGAGTATTTGTCCTGATTTCAAGGCGTTTTCCTCGTGAAGGTATCCACAAGGATTACCTTTTAACCTTGTCCACAAATTGGAATTAATCAAATCAAGGTGTATGGCAAAGCGATGTATGACATCATTGCCAACGTAAACCTGATAGCGAGGTTCATTTATCACTAAGAATAAATGTTTAACGGTCTTATTTCCGATGGAAATAGATAGTAAACATTTTGCTATCACATTGTGACTCTCTGATTCGCCATCCAGATTCTGGATCCACCTGTCATGTGGGGAAGCGTACCTGATCATTTTAGGATTAGCGATCTGCTTTAACAGACTTCTGCTAATATAGCTGTTCTCACTCTGTAAGTCCAGCTTTGCATTCCTACTTCTTCCTAAGTCATGTATTTGCATAGGAAAGAATAAGTTGTTATTAACCCTTTCAATTCTGGCAAGGAATTGAGCATGACCTGCCAGATCTACAGATTCAACATAGTCCCTGTGGAGAGAAATGGTTAAAACATCACCTTCCAGAGAGACATTCTGGATCCTCTCTGGAGCAATTCTTACGGAATGCTCATCTACAGGTGCGATTGCATCATTCACCTGTAGGATAGTCACGTCAGGTGACTGACTATTTCTAAAATGTACCTCAATTGAGTCAGGTCTTTCTTCTATCACATGGCAGTTACGATCAGATTGAACATGTGATTTCTCATAGGTTATGGGAACCTTAGCTTGTGACCATACAATTCCATTCACACAGTCAATAATTGTGTTAAGTCTTCTGAGTATGTCTATACCCAGAATCAGTCGGTCATAGGGGAGATCTACCACTATCACCGGGTGTCTAAAGGTTTTGTTACCTATTTTAAACTTTAACCAGGTATTGCCAATAACATGAAGGGCATTTCCTCCTACACTCAACAGAGCATTGGGGAAATCTCTTAGCTTCGGCTTATCCGTTGCTAAGTCCATTACCTGCTGGAAGTAGGTATTGGATAAGATAGTGGCTTGTGAACCAGTATCTATTAACCCTTTAAAAGGCTGGGGTAACGAATCCTGTATTTCTACAGACATGTAGTACCTTCCTTCATGTTCTTCTAATTCACATAAGAATTTAGAATGTGTCAACATATTACTTGTTTTCCATACATTACCGGTCACAGCAGTAGTTTCTACCTGTACTGAGGAATGCTCAGTCTTACCCACAGGCCCATCCTTTTTAGGAATATCTTGAACTGTCAAGCGGGAACTAGTGGTCGGCATCTCATCAGTTAACCCTTTCAGGTCTGGATCCTGGAAACTAGTGGTTGCTGGGGCTATTTTAGCCTTTGGCTGAAATGAAAAAACAGAGGAACACGTTGCGCCTCCTTCACCCGAAAGTGAAGTGACGGTATAGGCAATAGGTTTTCTAACACAACTATTGTTTGTTTGACTATGAGTACCTGGAAAGGAAACAGGGTTAGGCATTACATCTACTGATAACCTAGCTTGTTTAGTCACAGTGGCTATTATTGCTGCGGCACCTGTTGTTGTTGCTGCGGTTGCACAGGTAGTTCTGCAATTGGAGCTATCCCTAAAAAAGGATTTTTGGCAAAGACTTCGTTAATCTTTGTCATTTCCTCCATTAATTTGCCCATCTGGTCTGTCAATTGACCAACCTGACGACGCAAATTATTTCCCCCATTGCCGTTTTGTCTTTGCCCATTAGAATTTGGCTGGGATGGCTGAGACTGTTGGGAGTTATTGGAAGCAGATTGGTTGTTTCTGTTTCCATATCTCCTATTTCCCTGAGGATTCCTTCTCCATTGGGAATTGCCTTGGTTCTTATTAACCCAGGGGCGTTTATTCCCATTGGCATTGGATTTATCAGAGTTATCAGAGGAATTTGCAGAATTGCTTCCTGCGTTTTCCTGTTTCTGAGGTTTTGGTGTTTTCAAAACCTCGGAATAGGTCCTCTTTTTCTGTTGGGTTTCTAAACCTAACTGAATTTTAGTCTCTGACACCATTTTATCACCAGGTTTCTTAACCTTTGGCTGGTTTTCGTCATGTGCATGGTGTATAGTGTACAATTTCATACACTGACTGACTAGCCATTCTAATGGCAACTTACAATCGTAATCTCTTGCGAGATTCATTTGTATGTTTACCGGCATGGCATGAAAATACAGATCTTTGAAGTCTGTGCTTTCACACCTGGGTTTTCTTTGGGCCACGGAGTATGCATTTTTAAGAATTATTAAAAATTCTCTGGGGCTTTGATCTGGACGGCACTTTAAATTATAAAGCGCCTTCTTTGCAGAGGCAATGGTTTTATACTTACCATATTCCATGATTATTTCATATTTCATCTTGGACCAGGACATTAACTGTATAGCTTGAAGACTTTCTAGATAAACACGACACATTGAATCAAAGGTCCATGTAATGAACCATTTCTTATGAATGTCATCATACATGCCCAATGAATTCATTGCTCTATCATAATTTTCCAGATGTTCAGATATGTTTCCTGAACCTCTAGAAAATTGTGGGACAGTCTCTCTAAGGAATTTGATGACCTTTGGTGTTTCATAAACAGGCGTCGTTGATTTACGATCTCTGTTTCTGTGTTTGGGTAAACGTCTATGCGATCTGTCTGCTGAAGAGGAATTAGACCCGTACAACAGTGCAGATGGCATATCAGTTACATGGCCTTCAGAGTGGACAGTGCAATCACTTTCACTCCCATCACTCTGAGCTTCTTGTTCACTGTCACAATTCTGATCAGCATCAGAATCCTGCCAGTGTACAGAACCATGTCTGTTTTCATTCCTATCACCTTGAATCTGATTCCTTCTGTCAAGCCCGGCCAGGACAGTCTTTTCAAACTGTTCTGCCCAAGATTGCCAAGAATCTACAGGTGTTTTCTCGGAATTACTCACATCTTTTCTTAGAGACTGTTTTATGAAAACCTGGTCTGGTGTGTGAATATCAGGAAATTGATAAGAATCACTTGGGTCTTTTCCCAGTAATCCTTCACTTCCCTTTTGATATTCATCTAGCTGCATCTGTATCTGTTTTATCTGTTGATCATAATCATCCACCATTTTGTTCATTCTTTCCAGTTTATTCAAAAGGTCAGAGTTTAGAACCTGAAGGAGATTATTTTCATCAGACAAGGTTTTGAACCTTCCTTGTTCGAGCACCAGGTCTTTCTGACACTCGTCCAATTTACGTTCTATCTCATTATGCTTTTTTAACATAATAGAATAACCCAATATGAAAAACGGGCATGAGTTGGTAACAGATCGCATTGTAGACTCTTCATCTATATGGCTAAGATATTTAACCATAGGTGAATCAGCCGATCTATCGTGAATTGAATCATCAACCTGTTTTTTTATTTGGAGTATCCACTCTGGATAATCAACTTTAATTTTTAGATACTGATATATGATGCTTAAGGGAAAACCTTGCATTTCCGCTAACTTCTTCCCATTCTCTGATTGAGATGAAGCGCTAGATTCAGCCATATTTCTATACAGTGATTTAATCTCAATACAAAACTCTTTTCTATATCAAGATTAAATTGCATGAATTACACCAATATTATTATTATATATGAAATACAATTTCAACTTAAACGATCTCAGCACCGTGCCTCCAATATGTGGGGATATTTATGGGATAATAATAGTAACAGTTGAGAATTGCCCACTATTTCAATTCTCAGATCCCAAAGAACGTTTATCGTGTTAAGTGGAATGTATTTCATATAAATAATCACAATGTATAAAAATAGATTTTATTTATGATAATCAATAATTAACAAATAATATTATGTAACATGCATGACAATAATCAATGAATATCCAGTATAAAATGGTATGCAATACAAAGGAATGGGTATTACGTTTCAATGGCTAAAAAGCATTTTCTGTCAAGACTTTATTTATGACTATCTTTCACAGACTTAAATGAAGCTTTTCACACAGAGAACAGAATTCCTCAGAGTGCAGCGTAAGGTCGTAAAGTTTAGCAGACAGTTAGAATAACCCTTTCAATGCTGGCTAGATCTCCTAGGTAGTTAAGATCTATTCTTATGTATTTTTAAATAAAATAACATTTAAACCAGTTCACTAGTCATTTTCTTAAACCATCCATAAGAGAATTTACCACATTATATAAGCAGATTTTTAATTTGTCTAAAAGATATCTATCTTAATTTAGAGCAAATCAATACACCTGGATAAAAACAGCGGTATGCTAACACGTGATAATATCACATCAATATATAATTATTCTTAATTCCACCTGCAGAATGGAATGTTTATAACTATATATTCTTAGTTAACTAAGATTTCTTAATATGGAAATCTGACCGTGCTTTATCCAGTCATATATAATGCTATTAATACATTTTAATTAATTTAATTTAATTAAATGAAACCAGTATAATTACCAGTTGAGTAGATATTTCATCCGATTGGTAGTCTCTCTGCATGGAGGTGTTGGTTAGAAAGTCAGTAAATTCTAAGTGTTAGAGTTTTAGGAGTAGAGTGTTATTCTCAGATGTTGTCCGAGTTGGAATCCCCAAACTTCCAATTCCTCTCTTTTCTCTTTTTCTTTGCATCTCTCTCATCTGCCTCCTCTCGTCTATCTTGTATCTCTATCTTCCCTTTGTCTTAACTTTTAAAGGGCCAGACTCTCTGTACGTCATCAGTTGATAACCCAATAGAAGCACTAGAGGTGTGGTTATCTTCCAGATCGCAAATTAGGTATTTGGTCTGTAGAGGGCAGTCTTGTCCCACTAAACATACCTATCCAGGAAAGAGTTAACTTTTCCTGGTGGCTATTTTGACGTCATTTTGCATTATCTTTATAGCGCCATAATTTAAAATTTCAAAGGATTTCTTAAATTTTGTCCAGACTTAGCGTCTGCAATTCCTGCCATAATTTCTGATATGACAGATCATGAACTAAGTTTACCCTTTTCCATACAATGGTACCTTATATATATAGACAGTTAAATTTTATTATTTAATCTTCTCTGTCACAATTGTCTGGGTTTAGATTTGATTATATTCTTTTAGCATTAGACAGTCTGTCCAACCCCCTTCCTTATCACTTGTTTATACTATGCATACCTTAGCTCTGGCAAAGAGGCCAGTCTTATAGAAAGAAATCTAGTGTCTTCTTTGTTAACTTGAAATAACAAAATGGAGTCTGGTCTGTTCAGAGTGACTCAGAATATACACTTTTAGTTTCTATCATAGCACAAAATGTCTGCTGATATAAATACTCTGACAGTTTAAAAATATATGTACCGTAATTAAAATTCCATTGTGAAGTGTGAACATTATATAAATTAATAGAAATTATCCAAATAGTTAGTTTTCTTTATTTGGGCAGGGTTTGTGAGAACACAGAACAATAAGTAACAATAACGAATAAAGTTAGAACAACACTACCGAGCATAGCATCAACCCAGCCAATCAGATCAGAGTACAGGCTGTAAACGTCAGGGACAGCTCACCATCTTCCTCTTTCTTGCTATCTCAAAGAGCATTAACTGGAACGGTTATTCAGGAACAAAAGCCATAGCACTAGTCTTCACAAACACACAGAGAACAATATCTAGCAGCAAAGAATTCCACTTCGATGAAAGCTTCAGGCTAGAAGAGAAAAAACACAGAAATGAAATCTAAAAAAACTAAAAATGTAGTACAATAATAAGTGGACATGATCAAAGGTACCTACGGTAATATAAATATCATAAAGATAAAAGTAACGGAAACAAAAAGTCTCTGGGTCGGGAAAGCTTCTATGTCATTAATACAATCATGACTTTAGGTCATTATAATAGTAAAATCTGTTAATTTACTTAAAGACACAGAGGCCCATATTATGCTTGTTTCAAAAAGTGGCAAATCGGTAAAAAATAAGTCACAAAAAGTAGATTTGAGAGACCAGAGACGTACTAGGAATTGCAGATGGATTACTGTAGGATCTGGTAGACTTAGAGTTGTGGATAAAAGGCATATTGCACAGTCTGTTGCTCTACATAATTCATTTTCAGCACTTTCAGAGTGTAGTGGTGTTATGGAGACAAGCTCAGGCACCGAAGGTAGTGGTGTTGTGGAGACAGGCTCAGGCACTGAGTGTAGTGGTGTTGTGGAGAGAGGCATTGAGGCTAGTGGTGTTGTGGAGAGAGGCACTGAGGCTAGTGGTGTTGTGGAGACCGGCTTGGAGACTATGGTGAGGCCTAATAGAAAGCAGTTGTTGTTGGGGGATTCCATCATAAGAGGTGTGGAGATGGACAATGGTGGTCTTGTGAGGTGTCTTCCCGGAGCTACTGCTCACAGAGACAGGAGACGTATCTGTAATATTGTTAAGCGAGCAAAGCAGGAAGGGAAATTGGATGTACTTGTCCATCCAGGGACAAATTACTTGGCTTGCAATGAGGTTTCAGAGGTTAAGGAAGCTTTTAGTGTTTTTGCCAATGATATACGGCAGGTTGCTTCCACACTGTCATTCTCTGAAGTTCTGCCTATGCATAACACTCGGAACAACAGGCGGATGTTGTGACAGACCCATCTGTCTGGATTAAAAGTACTGTGTTCGTCTATTTTGCCGTTTTCATGAATTTCCCCGTTCGTATGCTTTGTTTAAGGGAATGTCGGTTTTTGTCGAACGGAACTACCGAACGGACGGCCACCCAGAAGAGAAGTGTGCTGCTGGTTAACCTATTGATCCCAATTAGAACGTTGCGGTTAACCACAGACACTTCTCAATTAAAAACCGAATGCCGGGTGGTCGTCGTTCGTATGTCGACCACGAGGCGGCGGCCATTTTGTCCATGCGAACGACCAGCGGTGTTCAACGATTATTTCATGGATCGGAAAACGGACACTTTTTCAGCCGAACACCGCTGAAGCCGTCGACCTCCCCTTCTCAATCGACAAAAGCATACGAATGACAGCCGTTCGGGAGATTCAACCACACGAATGGACTTAACCCAGATAGCCGTCCCATGGAGTCAATCGCATACCAAAGAACTGAAAGAGACTTTGACTCCATGGCGATTGAACTGTGCGAACGGGATCTGAGCGCTATTCTCCAATAATGTGCCCTCAGATCCAGGCTATCTGGGGATATGCAAGACTAATGTAAAATGTTCAGCAGTTATTAAGTTATGGATTTTTATGTGTTTTTGTAACTTGTGTTTAAAATGGCGATTGCCTCTGCTCGGGGAGATAATTGAATTACTTCCCAATTATTCCCCGAGCAGAGGGGAGGGAACTGTACTGCATGCTGGGAATATTGTGGGGATGTATGTCCAGACTGTCCCCATGTCCCTCTGTGATTTCAGTCTCCCATTTGGTCCCCTAGGGGAGTGTCCACCAAGTGGGAGACCTGCATAAATACCGGGCAGGTAGCCCACAGTAAACCAGTTCGTGTTTTACCCTCAAAGCGGAGCTTGGTCTCGTTATTGGGGGGATTTGGTTACCGGCGCTTAGAGACTGCTGATTGGAATTATTTGCCGCTTAGAAGGTATTAGCGTTCGGCTAATATTGGCAGTTCGTGGATTTGGAGCTCGTGGAGGGAAATAGCCGTACAGGTACCGTTCGGGAGTTTGGAGTGTTCCCTAGCTGGCGGTTCGCATGGTTTTACTATACCCGCTACCAGCCTACATTATTGCGAACGGGGAGCATTCACTAAACGGCGGTTTGTGCATTTCATTACTGGAGGTACCGTAACAGATGTGTATTAGGGACTTTAATTTGTGGCTTGGTGAATGGTGTCGGGAGCAAGGATTTGGCTTTGTTTGTCATGGTAGCTCTGTTTGGAATGGAAATAAGCTGTACAAAAAAGATGGTTTGCATCTTTCTCAAAAGGGAACAAATGTTCTCAGTGAGCAGTTCACAGGGTTTGCTAGGATGTATTTAAACTATGAGGGGGGGGGGGCAAAAGGGTGATAAAACATCAATCCAATTGCCCCCCAAAACAAGGACAGAAGGTACTGTAGCAAGTGTGTTAAAAAAAATGATACGCTTAGAGTCATGTCTACAAATGCTCGCAGTTTAGGGAATAAGATCCATGAACTTGTGGCAATAATGGCAACTGATAATGTAGACTTAGTCACTGTTACTGAGACATGGTATAATGAGAAAAATTACTGGGACATAGCAAATCCAGGGTACTCTTTATACAGAAAAGAAAGGGGGAGGGGTGGCCCTGTATGTGAAGGATAGCATAAAATCTAGCCTAATAAAAGTTACTGAGGCGAACATAGTCTGTTTGGGTTACGTTAGAATTTGGTAATCACACAGTAACTCGTTTAGGTGTGATTTATAGGCCCCCAGGACAAATAGAAGAGTTAGATAATCTAGTAGTTGAGGAAATAGCTAAAATGACAATGAAGGGGAAGTTCTCATCATGGGTGACTTTAATCTTCCTGATCTGAATTGGAAAGCAAAAATAGCTGCTTGTGCCAGGATCATGCATTTTCTAAACTCTCTACTGGGATTGTCTCTACAACAAGTCGTTGAGGAGCCAACTCGTAAAGAGGCCATACTAGATTTAGTGTTAACAAATGGAGATTTGGTATCAGATATTACTGTAGGTGAAAGTTTAGGATCCAGTGATCATCAGTCAGTGTGGTTTAATGTAAGAACAGTGACTGAGTCACACCACACAAAAACAAAAGTTTTAAAAACAACAACAGACTTTCTAAAATTAGAATATGTGTAAAGGAGTCATTATCAGAATGGAGCAATTTAAATGGAGTCCAAGAGAAATGGGGTTATTTTTTTTTTTTGATTCTTTATTTTTGTTGTGCATAAGTATGACAGACAAGCTTGTGATGCCATAACAGCAGACACAGGCATTTCAAAAGGCATAATACTGTGGCTTGAGGATTAACTGCACATTTTAAGTAATAAACAGGATACTATAAGCAATGTCATGTATGGTGAGGACAAGAGGAATAATTAAGACGTGCTGCTTTAACTGACAGTAATATAATCAAAGAGAAAAAGGTAAGGTATCATGCTCAACTATGGTAATTCTGTAGCTTAGTAGCTGCTGTGTGGACTATCATGGCCATCCTTGGCCAAAACATATCTGCAATAGCAAGAAGAAATAGCTTCTAGGTAGGCTGGTGGTCTGGGATATCTGCCTGGCTATTACATGAAAATAATATTTGAGGGCACTAGCAAAGCATAACAATAAGCATAAAAATTCAACTTGGAGGCAGTAGCCACGGGTTGTGCATTCGGGCAGTGTGTCATGACAATGGTGAGTAGTGCAAGTCCCCGTAGCTGTGCACGTCTATAAGCCGATGCCCACCCTGGAGGCCTGATATGGCAGCCTGATTTGGAGGAGTAACTTCAGTGAATTGCTGTCGTTCATTGGTTGGCACGTACAAGCATTTGCCAGTCCTTTGCAATAGGTGTTAGGCCAGGGCAGTTCTCCGCGGTTTTCCTTGCAGGGCTGCTTCATAGCGTCCCCTTTCTTCCCATGTGGGGAGCGAAGCAAGGCTCTCTGACTGCGTTGTGGGCGCAATCTCGGCGTCTTGTGGCTCTCCGACCGCGGGGATGGCGTGCTGCTACCATATTCCTGGTGGGTCTCTTCCCAGTTGAGCGTATGCGTTTGGTTGCCGATGTGCCTGGAGCCGGCTTGCCCGGCTGGAGCCTCTGCAGCTCCCCTTCATGTCGCTTCCCAGTCTCCAGTGCTGTTCGAGCAGCCAGTGCCGCCATTCTCGAGCGGGCCTCCAGTTTTGCCCAGAAGCTCTTGAAGATGGCATCCAGTGCATCTATGGACGCCTGAGGTGAGTAGGTCGAGTGTTGTTGGCCCTGCAGGGCCAGACCATGTGCATCAGCCATCTTGTATAGCCAGGCCTCGGGTCAGGAGCGTTGCTGCTCACTCAGGCTTGTTCTGTTATTCTAGGAGCTGTTTTGCACCCCCAGCGGGGACCGGAATAACACGCGTCGGCCCAGAGGGGGGGAGAAACGTGGCCCAGACCACGGCCGTGCCGAGAATAAGGCGGGAGATCGGCCGCGTTTCCCACCTCAGATCAGATAGCAGGCCGCACGGAGCTTCAGGCCCCTCAAACGTTAAGCAGAGCGTGTCCAGTTGATTTGGGGGATTTCGGCTGCTTAAGCTAATTTTTCTCGATTTATCACACGATTAATTGAGGAGCTCATTCAGCCCGTATCCTGCTTGCTTGGCGGTCAGGCCCCGTCCCCGAAATGGGGTTATTTAAAAGTTGCACTGCTGAAGGCAACAGAAAATTGCATTAGGCTTGTCAGTAAAAGCAACAAATTCAAGAAGCCACTGTGGTACTCTGCAGATGTGGCCAAAATAGTAAAAAAAAACAAAAAGGTTAGCATTTAGTAATTATAAAAAAGCCCAGAGTGAGGAAGACAAATTGATCTATTAGATTAGGCAGAAGAAGGCTAAGCAAGTTATAAGAGCTTGCAAATCACACACAGAAGAGAAAATAGCACAGTCAGTAAAAAAAGGGACAAAACATTTTTTAGATACATAAATGAGAAAAGGAAAGTAAAACAAGGATTAGTTAGATTAAAAACAAAAGAAGGAAGGTATGTAGAAGAGCATAAAGGTCTAGCTGACTGCCTCAATTAATATTTTTGTTCAGTATTTACAGATGAAAATGAAGGAAAGGGACCTCAGTTAGGAAAAAGGACAAATGAGTCATTTATTACACGTGAGTTTACAGAGGAAGAGGTTCTATTTCAACTGTCAAAAGTAAAGACAAGTAAGTCAATGGGAATACACCCAAAGTTATTAAAAGAGCTTAGTGGTGTACTAGCAAAACCATTAACAGATTTATTTAACCAATCATTGTTAACAGGAGTAGTCCCAGAAGATTGGAAGTTAGCGAATGTTGTGCCCATTCCCAAGAAAGGTAGTAGGGACAGAAAAAGCTTTAGAAACCATAGTCCCTTAGGCAGAATGAGGGATAATGATAGGGCCATACTCTATTTGATCCAGTAGGCCAAAGTTTGTGTAGAAACAGGTAATTGAGACTTGTGATGGGAAATGAAAAGAAGAGACTGTAGCAGACTACCTGGTAACCCGACCGGTTACCTCCGCTAATTCCCTTCCTTCAGTCGATCAGGAACCATTTCAAACAAACATGCCCATTTCCCCCCAGTAACTTGACGAGACAAAGTTCTGGAGGTACAACTCTAACAATCTTTATAGAAAACAGGCTTCTTTTACGCACAGACCCCCACAGGGGTCTCCATTCATTCAGTACAAATTCCTCAGTACCAGATTGGTGGGGGATGGCTTACAGCAGATAACCATCTCACACTCTGAGAGATACCTACTGGACAATAGTTACACACATTAAAACATAGTACACACAGGGGGGACACTTAGGGTCTCCATGCCCCGGGAAGGGAAGGGATCACACATATCAGACATAGGCACAAAACCCGGTTGAACCAATCGGCACTTGGGGAGGAGAGGGATCAGACAAAAGGGTGTGAAACCCTGTTTGGAAGGCGCTCTTTCTTTGATTGGTAGCCTCCGCCCCGCAGCGACCAATCAGGAGAATGGCGCAAAACCAGTTTGAAGGGGAGCGCCTTCTCTCATTGGTCGGCACGGACTTCCAGGCCACAAGTGGGGACTCTGCAGCTGTGAAGCTGACTCACAGCCCCAGGGTCCCTGCTGGTAGCGCTCTTTGGAAAGCTACGAGCCCGGCTTTGCAGCCCTGGGTAGGGGAACAGTGGTTATGGCTCCTTTAGAAATAGGTTAGGGCGATCCGGACCACCAGTACCCCAGAAGATATCCCCACCAACATCAGGGACCGTCCCTGGAGTCCTGGTGCGAAGTCCCCGCAAGGGAAGCGTCCCTCTTCGAGATCTGAATGCTCCCAGTTGTGGTCACCCAGGGAAATGCTCTCCCTGGCGGCCTGTAAAATATTCTATAGGCCACCCAGGGGAGTGCTCATTAATTACTTCCCCTGCGGTTTCGCACCTATGTTGCAAGTACGAACGTTTTGATTAATTGGTGGGAATGTTCTAATGGGGCCCCCGGGGTGGTCCTCATTCGGGAGGCGCACGGGCTCCGTGCGGTCAAAGGCATATTACACAGTTAAAATAAAACTACATGGGTAAACACACATTTTATAATGGGGAATCTACTAATAAAGAAGAGGGCAATTCACAGAGAGCCAGCGGTCCCACCACAGAGACATTACAAGACAGATTTTATTATGGTCTTTCTTCTGCAAGATAAATCAAGAGCCACCCTTTGGTGTAAAAGAACAGGCATCGGCATCCAAAGCACAAACATTGTATATCCTCTTTCAGGACTATAAGCAGAGGAGCATGGCTAATTTGGCATATGGCAAAGTAGGTTTAAGAAGTTGGCAAAACAGATGCTCTTAAGCAAACAACAAATATAAGAATGTCACCCAATCAGAATGCTGTCCAGCTAAAACGGCTGGCTGATTAAAGATTAACAGTATGATAACTTCTCTCTTTAATGCTGGCAGAGGTTAAGTGTAGAATGGAGTTTAAAGGCGCTGATAGGCGATTCAGATCTATGTCCAGGTACAAAGATTCCAAGCATTGCAATATGATCTTCCAGTGCTGGGCACCCATATAGTAAAGACGTTGCAGAGTCAATTGTGAAACTCCATCGGGAGCTCTGTGTCCCCTGATTTCAGCCAAACTAGATATTATAAGAGACGCTGTTGGATCAACACATGTGAGTTCTTGTTTTGATTGAGTAGGAGGGTGTCAAGGTTGAGAGGCAGTCTTGGAAAATTGATTGACATCTCCATTCATTAGATCTAGCTTTGCCATCCAATAAGAAGGCAGAAGCAGATCTCATAGGCAGTACATACCCTCTATTTGGAAAGTTGTTATTTAACTCAAGCAATTTATCACCGGATATACAGCACCTCCTTTCCTGATAACTAGAAAAAGATTGCTCAGAAATCCTGGATCACTTCCTTATTCACCAAATTAGTTCTCCTTCTCGAGACCAAAGGATCTTCCTGTTGGGAAAAGACCAGGTAGCAGTTGTTACACTGGAGGAGACATTCTATGCAAAAACCTTGTACAGCCTGTAGAATGTAGCCCATGCATCTCTCAGGTCAGACAGATTTTTAAAAATGGGTGTGTTTCCACCCAGTCTATAAGGGAACAAAGTTGGAATACAAGGAATTACAATAGGAGTGTAGTCCAAAGATGCACTATGGGCTTCTCTCAAAGACCAGGTTTGATTTTGTTGTCATGTGAAGCTCGGTGCAAACTTAGTATCTGGCATATTAGGCCTGAGTGGAAAGGAGCCTCTGTTCTGACAATAGAAATGTCACGGCTGCCGGCCCGCCGCATGGCACAGCTGTGCCCAACCGACACAGCCTCGTCGACAGCACGAGCTTACCTGCTCGTCGGCGAGCCGACAGCCGCTTCCCCGCATCCTCTGCCGTCGCGCCCGGATCCAAAATGGAGCTGACCGCATGGTCGCGCCTAAACATAGCTCCGCCCCCGACGTCACAACGTCAATGCGCACGCACGTTTTGGGGTCAGAGGTCGCCCTCTGACCAATCATACCTTAGAGAGGGATATTTAAATCCCTAGCTCACCTCAGTTCCTTGCCCTGTCGTGGTTTCCTGTTCCTGGTTTCCTGAGAGTGCTTTATCTTTGTGAATCTGATTTCCTGGTATCCTGATCTTGGCTTTTCCCTGGTTATTCTGAATTCTGGTTTCCCTGACTTGGCTTGTGTAAATGGTATTGTTTATTTTCTGGCTTCCTTGACCTCGGCTTTCCCTTTGACCATTCTGTGTCTCTAGCGTATTAGTCCGGCCATTCTAAGGTCCGGTTTACGCTCTGTCCTTTTATTTTCCTTTTCTTGCCTATGTATATGTTTACATAGTTTCTGCGTGCTGGACCACACTAGTAGTCGTGACAAGAAATCTCTTGCATCGTGGGCAGACAGGTGGCTTTGATGCAAGATTTTTCTTATATTTGCTTGCACCTTATCCAATGCAGTCTCTGATGAATGAATCACCATGTTGTATACCCATTTATTTAGAGCCAGGTTGACTAGTTTTGGCTCAATTTTGAGGAAAATCACTTTACGACATTCCATAGCGATTGCCATATTTACATTGCTGACAAGGCATATTCTTGTTTTTACCCACCCTTTTACAATCACAGGGCCCACCAGGTACTTGGAGGAATGTTGTTAAGGGGCCCAAGATATCCAAGATTTTATCTTGGCAGTTCCTCAAATAAAATTCTAGCTCTTTCTTTTCGTTTTCAGACAGTTTTACCCAAAATATTGTGCAGGAGCGTCTGGCATACAGTGTCAGGAACTGTGGGGAAAGGTTAGTTGAGTTAGGAGCAACAAAAATATAGGCCAGAGAAAAGAACTCACAGAAAGCTGAGTGCACTACAACAGGCAGAAGGAGTCAGAAACACCCAGAAACAAAAGCACACCCCCAAGTAAGATTTGCGTGCCTCTGAAGCACCACAAAAGCTGGGAGGCGGAGAGAATAAGGAAACAACTGCCATAAACCTCAAAAAGATGGCTGCCACCAGCGCTACCTCTGATACGGTGAATCTTCCCTGACATTTTATAGCCTGTATTGTGAGCTGATTCACGGATATGTTTTTATGCTAGGTGACATTGTTCTATCTTTATTCATGTTTTCCTTGGTGCTGAGGAAATAAAGGAAGCATAATATGTGTCTTTAATAAAATATTAAATATTAAATATATTTTCTCATTTTCGGACACTAGGTCTGTTGCTGAGAGATGTAATGAAAGCAGTAAGCAGAGTATCCCTCTCAAACTGTAATAATGTATCAAGGCTTTTTCATTTTATTAAAATAATCTCTTTAATTTAACAGAGAATCACAAACACGAGTCTACCTTTCAGAATTACCTGACCGTCAAAGTACTTCTGGTAAGAATCTATATAATAATATAATATATCATGAAGTATGTGATGTATATTGCATACAGATAGTGCATACTGACTACTGTATGATCTACTCGGTATGTATCATGCTCTGCGCGTTAGTGAGGATACAGTATGTTATGTATCATGCTCTGTGTGTTGGGTACCTCCTCCAAAGGACCTGCTTCCTATCTGGAACAGGGAAACTGATAGGGGAACTAGCTCCTTACAAGCACTTTCCCCGCTGCATCTTCCACGAGTTGCGACAAACTGGCCCAGGGATTTACCCTTTCTTCCCCCCAGTAACTGGACAACACCTAGTTCTGGAGGTACAAATCTGACAATCCTTTATTGGTACACACCTTGTAACGGCTACCCAGCTGTAGAGGGGTATCTGCCGTTGGAGATGTCCTTTTCTGTGCAAGCTGCTGTGTAGTAATGGAGTCCTTGTTCCCATCCACGATATCCCAGGGTATAATCCGGCAGTACTGTAAAATGAGGCAGAGTAACGGTACCATAAATCCCCTCCAAGAACGAGACGAGGCTACGTTTTGAAGGGTCAAGTAGAACTAACTTTTAATGACAGGGAATCTCTTTTTATGCAATGGTGCCCTCTGAGAGGCTACACCCACATAATTAGTAACACAGCCAATTACACACATGGTTCAACCCCCACGTCTCCTCCCCTCAGATAACATGTAACATAATTAAAACAGACATAAATTTACCCACATTCTGGATGTACCCCAAAAACAGGGGGTACACCTTTAAGTCCAGCACCGCTTAATAGCTACCACTCAGGGGAATAACATATCCAAATTTCAAGTTATTCGGTTGTGGGGTTCGGGAGTTATGGGTCTTTGAAGTTTTGACCGACCGCACAGGATTTTCAGCCGAAAAGAGTTCCACAAGTTTTGGCCTTCCGGTCGGTCCCCGTTCGTGAATAAAAACCCCACGAACCCCTTGCCATCCACAGTAATCCTGCCGTTCGCCTGAATCCCCATGCATGCTTAAACAAAACTACCGAACGGCCGGTCGTTCGGTAGTTTCAGCACGAACTTACGAGCTCCTGGAGGTCTCAGCGGTGTTCGCCTGTTTGCGTATCCGTTTTTAGTTCCATGCGTTCACAGGCAAACACCGCCGTTCGTGCGTAAGATGGCCGCGAACACGTGTAAAGTCCCGAAATGGCGGCCACCTATTCTGAGACAAAGGGATTCGTCTGAACCATGCGAACGGCTCCACAATCACTGGGAGGTAAAATAGTAATTAACTGTTCCCCTGGGTGGTCTGATGTTCGGTATTTTGGGTAGCAATAGTTATACGAACACCAGTCATTCGGTTCTGTTTAAACTCCCCAGCAGCACTGTAGATTAAGTTCAGGCAAAACAATACAGGGTTCTGTTACACACCTCTTTTATGCACATACCCCCACACGGGGTTTACACTCTTTCAATTCAATGCCTTTGTCGCAGGCAGGAAAGGGGAATGGGTTACAGAAAACCATCTCCCGCTCTGGGAGATACCAACAGGACACACTTACATACATTAAAACATATTACACCGGGGTTGGGGGGTAGGGAGAATTAGGGGCTCGGCACCCCGGAAAGGTAAGGGGTCATATAGCACATACATGGAACACTTATATCACTGGATAGCGCGAGGTCCCAACTAGAATCCCTGCAAATAGCGGGGCTATCAGATGTACATAGACCGGGAAACCCTCACTCACAGGGCTTGAGGCTCTGTACATCCCCAAAATTAGTTCCATGGGGTTGCTTGGTTTAGGCCGGTCAATTCAAACTTCGCACCTAAACCAAGCAACAACCAATCGGCGCAAAAAAACTGTTTGCGCCAATCAGTGCTCAGGAAGGAAAGGGGCTTCGCCGCCCTATCAGAAGAAATGTAGCGAAACCCGTTTGATTGTGTGCTTATTCTCCGATTGGTTGCCCGGACGCGGTGATCTGGGAGGTACGGCAGGTATTAAGACACTCCCGGCATAAATGAGTGAAACCGCCGTTTAGTAGATCTTCCCCCTTTAGAGGCACCATTGCTGTAGACCGCCAAACTCCCGAACGGAATATAAGGGAATGCTCCAAACTCCCGAACAGAGAATCTGCTTTACTGAGGGCTACCTGCCCGTTATTTATGCAGGTCTCCCACCTGGTGGACACTCCCCTAGGGGACCAGATGGAATACTGGGACAAGTAGGATACATTAGCCAATCACAGTGGCTCAGACATAAACCCTCCCCTTTGTACCTCGAGAAGTGCAACCCCTCTTCTCTACCCTGGAGATAATTGGGAAGAAATCCAATTTATCTCCATGGATAGATTCAAAACGCCATTTTAAATAATACAGTAAAAATATATAAAATTCCATAACTTCAAAACTACCGAATGCATTCCACACATATAATGTATCCCCAGATAGCCTAGATCTGAGCGCACATTATTACCGAATGGCGCTCAGATCCAAAACACACAGTTAAATCGCCATGGAGCCAAAGTCTTTCACACTGTTCTTTCGGTATACGAAGGGCTCCATGGGATGGCTATCTGGGTTAAGTCCATTTGTGAAATAAAAAGTCCCGAACGGACCAGTGTACGTATACCGGATGACAAAGAATGGAGTTCGGCGGTTTTCAGCGGTGTTATGGAGAAAAAGTGTCCATTTTGAGTTCCATAAGTTTGTCGCCGCCTCATGGTCGGCATACGAACGACGACCGCCCAGCATACGGTTTCAATTAGGAGGAGTCTGCGGTTAACCACAACGTTCGAATTGGGGCCAATAGGTTAACCAGCAGCAAACTCCTCTTCTGGGTGGCCGGCCGTTCGGCAGTTTGCTTGGTAGATTATCAAACAAACGAACGGGGAAGTACGGACAGGCAATTACACGAATCTACCGGGAAAGCACTATAATTCTAAGACAGAGGGATCTGTCACAGCAGGTAAGGCTAAGACGCTGTAGCGTCGACTCATTCTGTGAGTTGTATACCTGGGCATGCTTGGTTGGCAGTTTGCAGGTGCCAACCTCCGCTGGCAGCTTGTAATGCTGCTTTCGTTAGCTTGGTGTGGCCCCGGTTTCTCTGCCCCAGCTTGGCTTGTCCCAGGACTGAACCCCGGATAGTGGGGTCTTAGCAGGTACCTGCCAGTTCTTGTTCAGCCCACGCCGGCAGTCTGCCAGTGTGAGGTCAAGTGAGGTGGGTGCGTCCATCTTCTCTTTTACATGGGTGGCTCGACATATGGTGTCCGCCATTTTGGATGCGACCTCTGAGCTCTGTGTCAACCCTGCCGCTGCTCGGAGTGCCAGTGGTTGTGCACGCATATGGGCCACAGGGATCACCGGGATCACCCCCACCCGTCCGGGGGGGGGCAGGGAAAGATCCACCTAACCTTGTGCTTCTGTCATGCCGCTGGTGGGCAGGATAGCAGGGCAGCGGCCTTCCACCCCGCTCACCGCCCAAGCGGTACCCATCGTGGATGACGAAGAGCGCCCCTCCAAGTGACTAGAACTTTACAGCAAGCCTCTCCTCAGAACCAGGGTGGCTTCTTCCACTGGGTCACAGCTGCCAGTCGTCAGGTAGGTATAAGTCGGGTATTTAGAGCTAAAACTGGAAGAGATTGCAGGAGCTGCTCTATTGTGCATCCGTTCAGCATGATGGTCAGGCCCCGCCCCCCGGTGTGAACATTCTAATGGGGTACCGGGGTGGTCCGCGTTCGGGAGACAAACTGGTTCCATTCGCATGAGCGCTCCAGAACAGGCCACATGGTATATAACACGAAATACATAGAAATACATGGGGAACCGTACATTACACAGGTGAAAAACACACGAATTAGCAGTGGGCATGGTACTCAGTGACGGTGGTCCATCACAGTGAGGCTACAGTGTGATATGTATCACGCTCTCGTGTTAGTGAGGATACAGTGTGATATGTATCACGCTCTGCGTGTTAGTAAGAACACTGTGTGATATGTATTATGCTCAATAACAAGAAACATTAAAGGGACACTATGGTCACATAAAAATATTAGCTTAATTAAGCAGTTTTGGTGTATAGATCATACCCCTGTAGTCTCACTGCTCAATTCAATGCCATTTCAGAGTTAAATCACTTTGTTTATGCAACCCTAGTCACACCTCCCTGTGACTTACACAGCCTTCCTAAACAAGTCCTGTAAAGTCAAATCTAATGTTTACACTTGTTTTATTGCATAGTGGGTTAATTTAGGATTTTTTGTCTCCTACTATGTTAATAGTCTTCTAGATCCTTCAAGTGCCTCCTGGGTGTGATTAATGTTAAATTTACATAAAAACATCTACAGCAAGTTAATATCTAGACTGTAAGTTTGATTGAGAAGGGCCCTCTTCTACCTATTGTTCCTGTGTCACTGTGTAATTGTCTCATTTATTGTAAATCCCCCCCCCCTTCCATAATATTGTAAAGCGCTGCAGAATTAGTTGGCGCTATATAAATACTACTACTACTACTACTACTATTACTAATATCTAAGTGAAACCATTTTTCCATCACAGCCAGGGGAGGTGTGGCTAGGGCTGCAAAAACATAAACAAAAGTGATTTAACTCCTTAATGGCAGATAATTGAGCAGTGAGACTGCAGGGGCATGATTTATACACCAAAACTACTTCATTAATATACCGTTGATTTGATGCCTGTAGTTTCCCGTTAAATTACCTGGAGTGAGCATGTTCGTTTGTAATTAGTGTGTGATAAGTATCATGTGACACTGTATATTTTCACATTTTGAGAACTTAGCTTTTTTTTCTGCAGTTTCGTTTTCTAAACTGTTTTGGCCTCTTATTCTACATTACCTTCTACTTGCAAGATGTTCATTTACTGAAAAAGGTATGTTTCCATTTTACTATATGCACACATTGGCCTGAAAAGGTTTATTAAAGTATGTAAAAGGACACCCTGAGCACGTTTAGCAAGTTTAGCTTGACGAAGCATTGTATAGATCATGCCCAAGCACTTTGCATGAAATGGTAATAAACCAAGTCAAGCCAGCAGAGATTGGATAAGGGTGTTTGGCTGTTGCTGATAGAGTTAAACAAATTGGTTGAGGGACCACTGTAGGCACCCAGACCACTTCAGCTTAATGAAGTGGTCTGGGTGCCTGGTCCAGCTAGGGTTAACCCTTTTCTAAATAAACATAGCAGTTTCAGCCACGCATGCGCATTCAGCCGATGACGTCGCTATGAAGGAGGAGAAGAGGAGGAGAGTTTCCAGCCCGGCACTGGAGAAAGGTAAGATTTTAACCCCTTCCTCTTCCCAGAACCCGGCGGGAGGGGGACCCTGAGGGTGGGGGCACCCTCAGGGCACTATAGTGCCAGGAAAAGGAGTATGTTTTCCTGGCACTATAGTGGTCCTTTAAATCAGCAATAGGAAGATTCAATGGGTGACGTGCTGTCTCTACTGACAGCACTTCCACTTAGTAACATAAATCTTTACATCTGTAATTGTCAAAATGTTGTTTGTTTGTGCTCATTATTGTTGTATTATCTGTGCTAGGGAGCTGTAACGTAACTCTCTGTATTGTCTGCCTTGTTAGATTTCTACATATATGACTGCTGCTGTTGATTCGGTGTGTGTGTTCGCCCCTTGGTTTCTGAATTCCTAATCCCTTTGTTTTTCCAGAGGATCCCCACGTAACACTTCCTGTGCCGAATATGTTTTTTCCCTAGCCAGCGCATTCATAGATTGTAGCAGATTCTGGGTAACCCGACCGGTTACCTCTGCCAATTCCCTTCCTTCAGCTGTTCATTTCAGAATATCAAGTGACCAATTTCCCCCCAGTAACTGGACAAAACACTTCTGGAGGTACAACAACGACAATACTTTATTGGTACAGCTTTTATGCACAGACCACCACAGGGGGTCTCCATTCGGTTTAACGCAATCCCAGGGTGGAAGGGGATAGTTTATAGATAACCTCTCTCCCGCTCTGGGAGTTACCAACTGCACAACAGTAACAAACATTGGGGAGACATAGGGGCTCCACGCCCCAGAAAGGGAATGGGGTACACACCTGAAACATACACCCCTGGATAGCCTTGGATCCCAGCTAGGACCCCTGTAAATGGTGGGGCTATCGGTTGTACAGAGCCCAAGAAATCATTATATTAAGTCTGGGGCTCAAGGCTTTGTACATCCCGGCAATTAGTTCCATGCGATTGCTTGGTTTAAGCCAGACGATTCAAACTTTACGCCCAAACCAAGCAATGGCCAGTTGGCGCTCAGGGAGGAGAGGGGTTTTGCCTCCCAATCAGGAGAAAGGGCGCAAAACCCGTTTGCACCAAACGGTGCTCAGGTAGGGGAGTCGTTTTGCCGCCCAATTGGGTGAAAGGGCGCAAAACCCCGCTTGAATGAGCGCTTCTTTTCCTATTGGTCGTCTGTGCCCCTGCAGCGACCAATCAGCGCTCACTTGTGCCGGCCTATCAGGGAAAACGGCACAAAACCAAATCGCGCCAACCAGCACTCAGGGAAGGTAGGGGTTTTGCTGGCCAATCAGGAGAAAGGGCGCAAACCAATTTGAATGGTAGCCCTTCTCTCATTGGCCGGCACGGACTTTCAGATGGCCAGCGGGACTCTGTGGCGGTGAGGACGACTCACAGTTCCAGGGATTCTCTGCTGGCTTGCGTCTCTCTGGGCAGCCACTGTCCTGGGTAGTGATCTAGCTCTTTTAGGATTAGGTTAGGATGGTCTGAACTCACAGTACCCCAGAAGGTATCCCCACCAACATCAGGGACCTGTTCATGGAGTCCCAGTGCGAAGCCCCCGCAAGGGAAGCTCGTCTCTTCGGGATATGAATGCTTCCCCTGGCGGACACCCAGGGAATGCGCCCCCTGGTGGCCCCCCAGGGGAGCGCTCATTAATTACTTTATTTGCGGTTTCACACCTATGTTGCAGGTGCAAACGTTCTGATTAATTGGTGGTAACGTTCTAATGGGGTACCGGGGTGGTCCTAGGTCAAGAGACGCACGGGTTCCATGCGTAGGATCACCCCCATGTGGTAAACAGGCATATTACAAAACTATATAGAAATACATGGGGAAACACAGAGGAAACCCACATATTGCAAAAGGAAATCCACGAATAGGCAGGGGTTCTGCCACATGGATATATGTCTGTTTTTACTTTTAATTGGCATTAACTATAGAGTGATGTGGTTCATTCCAGTTCACTTATATCTATTTTTTGGGTTCCTGCTCTGGATTTATCTGCTGAACCGGGAGCAAGGGTTTTGTTTCTTCCATTGTTACGTTTTACTTGGTACTAATGCAGCTTTACATGGCATAGTCTATTGTCCTTCTACTTTCTATTATTTTGGTACTCCTCTTTTCTCTTCCTCCTTACATTTCTCCCTTGTCAATTTCCATGAAGTTTTGGGACAGCTTGGAGGTGGTTGTGTTTGTAGATATGTTTTGTAACGGTTAGGTACCTCCGCCAACAGATGCTCCTAGTGCTCACCGAGAGCTCCAAGCACTCCACCAGACACCATAAGCACTGCAGAGCCCACAAACGGCCACAGCTTGGTTGGGGTCTCGACGTCTCCTACCCACCCTGGACCTACAACAAGGTTCCAGTGGGTGAACCTCTATTCCTCCAGAGAGTCAAGCAGGAATAGCTCTTACAAGAGCTCAGGGAATCCAAGGGAGTATAGTGATTATAGAAATCCTTTGTAGTGATATAGCAATTCCCCCCAATAAGAGACAAGACTCTAGATTGAGGGTGAAGTAGAACGGAAGTTTTAACGGAGCATACTGGTCTTTTATACAAGTTTCCCAACAAGGTTGACGCCCAGGTGGACCTTGTTGGAGACAGGACATAAAATGTACAAGCCAATAAAAGCAACGTAACAATGAATGACAGTCCCACATACAGTACCCAATCCCTCCCCTCTGCCTGTGATACAATTAAGGTAGATAATACATTAACTTAAGTATCCCCAAACAGAAAAAAACACACATTTTTATGAAGTCCAATAAGTACCCCAAAATACAACATATCCCCTAACCTGGGTGAACAACCTATCCAAAAATCACCCAGATCAGAGCAGTGGTTCGGAAAATTCCGGGAAGTCTCTTTTTGACCGACCGCAGGCATGGATCCATGCCCAAAACAGTTCAAGAGAATCTGGGCTTGCGGCCGGTCTAGTTCGGTAGTTTGCAAACGAACAAACTACCGAACGGAGTCAATAGTCTTACCCTGGAGCTTGTTCCCCTCATCCAGATGAATGATCTCACCGAGCAGTGCCCTTCTAAGCTGAATAGAAACGAACGCAGGCGATGATGGAAGTTCAGCTGTGTTCAGGAGTTTCTGCATCCCATTTCAGTTCCATGAGATTCATGTCCAAACACCGCTGCCTGCATTCATGCGAACAAGATGGCCGCCACCTTGTGGTTGTTTATAGGAATTGCGGCCACCCATACGAATAATTAGAACACTGCAGTGAGAAACGGTCCAAGTTGTTAATAGGTGTTAACAAGCTCCCGGGTGGTCTCTGTTCGTGCGGTTGTTCGGTAAACGAACCATATAGTCCCAATTGCATGAAAAGAGCCTGTTTGAAGTAAATTAACCGGTTCTATTGCAGGAGCAATAGTCACAGGGTAAAAGGCTGGCAAGTAGTCCCCTTTAAAGCCCAGAGGCGAAGTTGCTTTCGTCACATGTTTTTAGACCATTGTTATGAATACCAGCGCTTCTATTTTGTCCCTTAATGTTAAAGGAGCACTATAGGGTCAGGAAAACAAACATGTATTCCTGACCCTATAGGGTTAAAACCACCATCTAGCCACCCTGGTCCATAAATATAGAAGTCTTACTTTTTTCCAAGTCTGTAGCTGCTTGCATTGTCCCTGTTTCCTTTAGACCTGCCTGCTGACATCATCAGAAGTGGTAGCCTGATCCAATTACAGTGCTTCCCCATAGGATTGGCTGAGACTGACAAGGAGGCAGATCAGGGGCAGAGCCAGCATGATTCAAACACAGCTCTGGCCAATCAGCATCTCCTCATACAGATGAATCATACAATTGAATCAATGAATCTTGTAGCGGAGAGCTGATATTCCACAGGTTATCTCCCCTCAAGATCCCAGTGAGGCTCAGGAACAAGTATTATAAATACATAAGGCAATAATTCCAGCAGGCAAGACAATCCAACAATATCCCCATACAGATCCCAATTACTGGACGACACACAGCATCAGGAGCAGAACTGAACTTTTAATCACACAACCTTCTTTTAAAGCTTTCTCCCATGCAAGGGAGGGATTTACAGTAATTACACAATACACCAATCATACACGAGTTGCCACACACACACACACATTCTGCATACACTACACTAACACACACACACACTCTGTATACACTGCACTAACAGTATCTAATACACACAAACACTACATCCATTACACACATTCTAATTCACTTCCACTATACACACCACATTCAGTCCTGCATCATTTGCAGCGGACTAGGTAGGAGTCCGGTGGGTGGGCCGGCGGGTGGGGAGAGGGGGGGTAGGAGGGGCCCAGACCTTGTGCTTTGTCAGTGGCCCCAACATTTCTGGTAGTGGCCCTGCTAAGGAGTGGCCAGTGAAGTTATCACTAGGCTGTAATGTAAACACTGCATTTTCTCTGAAAAGACAGTGTTTACAGCAAAAAGCCTGAAGGTAATGATTCTACTCACCAGAACAAATGCAATAAGCTGTAGTTGTTCTGGTGACTATAGTGTCCCTTTAAAGTTCTTAACTCCCCTAAGAACAGTAGGAAGAGAGCTAAAATAGACAATATATTTGTTCAAGATACACACATTGTTAGATCTGCTCCTTTTAGACTCTGTTATTGTCTGTATACAGAAGTTTACTCATTAAGACCCATTCCTAAGCAAAACAGTGTCTCTATATTGTTGTATAATCTATGCCCTTTTGCTGTCTCTGCATATTACACAGATGACTGGCCGCTAATTAACGGTACAATTAGCTTGAAAAGTTCTCTGGTTTGTACTTCCACTTCTACTGCCACCCCTGATGTGGACTTTTTGTAGAGGGAGGGGGGACACAGGGGCTGTAGAGGGAGGGGGGACACAGGGGCTGTAGAGGGAGGGGGGACACAGAGGGGGGAACACAGGGCTGTAGAGGAGACACAGGGGCTGTAGGGGGAGGGGGACACAGGGGCTGTAGAGGGAGGGGGAGGGACACAGGGGCTGTAGGGGAGGGGGGACACAGGGGCTGTGGGGAGGGGACACAGGGGCTGTAGGGGAGGGGGACACAGGGGCTGTAGAGGGAGGGGGACACAGAGGCTGAAGATGGGGGGCAGGGCTGTGGTGGGGGGCACGGGGGCTGTAAATGGGGTGGGCAAGGGCACAGGGACTATAGAAGGGGTGGGTATGGACTGTAGAAAGGAGCAGAGGGGCTGTAAAGGGGGCAGAGAGGCAATAGAAAGGGTGAACAAATATATATCTCCTGGATGGACAGAACACACCGTGTGAAGAAGAATTTTCTTTCCAGACTTTTATATTTATTTTAGGCTCTTTCAGTTATGTTATGTACCTCTGATTTTAAATCACTTCAGTCAGCAATCAATAAGTTCATATGGCAAGGATGTTGGCATCGAGTTGCCCGATCTGTCTCTTCTAACCTAGATTGCAGGGGGTTCTGGCTTACTAGCCACACCTTCTACTATATTCCTGCCTAGTTAGCTCAGGTGTGACATTGTTCCGTTGTATGTAGGTGGTGGGTTGATCTGAAATAACATCTATGTGCTCCAGATTTTCCAACATTTTCTCACCCTTTACTTCGCCCTCCTTCTCTACTCCACTCCCTACAGTTGTGAATCCAGTTTGACTGTCCTCCCCTGTCCTCTCACCCCAATTCTCAGGAATCCTAGTTTTACTTTTGGTGTGTTCCCTTTACTTTTTGCCTAACTAGAGGATGCAGATCTGCAGCGCTATATAGATCTCTGTCCCCATAGTAATATGATCACCTTTGACATATTATCATCATATTATCATCTATCTAGAGTCTCGTTAACTCCTAAAGATTTTTTAATTTCCACCAAATTCATAGTTTTTCTCAGTTGCCTAACACATGTTTAGTTGCCCAACACCCATTTACCTCCTTTGAATCACTCTGTGTGCAAGAAACACAGCGAAAGGCATGATATCTGTGCTATATACCTCTCACTGATAACTGGGAGAACACGACTAAATCCTCTATTTGTGTGACCTTACAAGAACAGAGTTATAAAACTCTCCCAGATAGTATGTCACCCCAGTCTCCCTCTGCCGCATGGAGCACAACCCCTCAGACCTGTATTGGAGAATGTGCGGTCAGATGAGACTACATTCACGTGTGGTGGAAATGTATGCAGATTGCCCCCTACTGGTCACGGTCCATAAGCTTTGTGAACGTGTTCTGAATAAACCATTTCTGTTTGACCTGTGGGTCTTTATGCTACCTAAGCCCATTGACACGCTATGAACACATGAAAATTAGCTTCTCTTTAAGATTTCTTTAGCTGCCAGGAGGGCCCATGTCTCTACTCCCCCCTATGAATAGGGTAACACTTACGATTGATGATAATATGCTTATAGCGAAATTAACTGCGCCACTTTTATTTATTTTTGTACAGAATTTAAACAAACACAATGTATATTGTAGTCAAAGAAGAACTGTATCAATGTAATAGACAGAAGTGTAAACAATTTAAGCTCGTTTGAGCAGGTCCTCAACTACCTATTATTCTTGTTACATTTTGTTATTGTCTCATTTGGTAAATTCTCCTCTTATTGTAAAGCGCTTCGGAAAAAGCTGGTGCTTTTTAAATACCAATAATAATAATAATAATTAATTAGAAGGTATACAGCAATAGTCAGATCCGGGCTAGTATCAAAACACAGGGTCAGGAATAACCATTTAAAAGGTGTGAATTTGTCCTCCTGCAGTACAGGAAGATTTGTGGTTCTATGAATTGTGTGTGGAAAGCATCAGTCTCCTTATAGAATCAAGATTAAAAGGAGTAGTAATCCGGAAGGAAAAGCAGCAAAGGTCTTCATGCCATCTTACCGCGGACTGCATTCCCTGTTTACAATATCCAGTAAATCCCAGTCCTTGTGTAGCTGTCTATTTGACCATTAGAAGTGGCTACTGATTTTCCAGTCCCTGCTGCCTTGCCACCCTGTCCTATCACTCCCTGAGAGAGGACATATAGGTGTTCAGCTGAAACATCAGAACTTCGCTGTGAATCACCTTATACCAGAATGTACAAACTTCATTTATTTCAGTAATGCAACATAAAAGGGGAAACTAATATATGAGATAGACGCATTACATGCAAAGCAAGATAGTTCAAGCCGTGATTTGTCATAAGTGCGATGATTATGGCTTACAGCTCATGAAAACCTCAAATCCACAATCTCAGTAAATTAGAATATTGTGAAAAGGTGCAATATTCCAGGCTCACAGTGTCCCACTAATCAGCTAAGTAAGCCATAACACATGCAAAGGGTTTCTGAGCCTTTAGATGGTCTCTCAGTCTGGTTTAGCAGGAATCACAATCATGGGGAAGACTGCTGACCTGAAAGTTGTGCAGAAAACCATCTCTGACACCTTCCATAACGAGGGAAAGCCTCAAAAGGTAATTGCGAAGGAAGTTGGATGTTCCCAAAGTGCTGTATCAAAGCACAATAATAGAAAGTTATGTGGAAGGGAAAAGTGTGGGAGAAAAAAGTACACAAGCAGCAGGGATGACCGCAGCCTGGAGAGGATTGTCAGGAAAAGGCCATTCAAATGTGTTGGGGACTTTCACAAGGAGTGGACTGAGGCTGGAATCAGTGCATCAAGAGCCTCCACACACAGACGGATCCTGGACATGGGCTTCAGATGTTGTATTGCTCTTGTCAAGCTGCTCCTGAACAACAAACAACGTCAGAAGCGTCTTACCTGGGCTAAAGAAAAACAGACCTGGTCTGTTGCTCAGTGATCCAAAGTCCTCTTTTCTGATGAGAGCAACTTTTGCAACTCATTTGGAAACCAAGGACCCAGAGTCTGGAGGAAGAATGGAGAGGCACACACTGCAAGATGCTTGAAGTCCAGTGTGAAGTTTCCACAGTCTGTGTTGATTTGAGGAGCCATGTCATCTGCTGGTGTTGGTCCACTGTGCTTCATTAAGTCCAGGGTCAACGCAGCCGTCTACCTGGAGATTTTGGAGCATTTCATGCTTCCTTCCGCAGACGAGCTTTATGGGGATGCTGACTTCATTTTCCAGCAAGACTTGGCACCTGCCACACTGCCCAAAGCACCAAAGCCTGGTTCATTGACCATGGGATTACTGTGCTTGATTGGGCAGCAAACTCGCCTGACCTGAACCCCATAGAGAATCTATGGGGCACTGCCAAGAGAAAGATGAGAAACATGAGACCAAACAATGCAGAAGAGCTGAAGGCCGCTATTGAGGCATCCTGGTCTTCCATAACACCTCAGCAGTGCCACAGGCTGATAGCTTCCATGTCACGCCGCATTGAGGCAGTAATTGCTGCAAAAGGGGCCCAAACCAAGTACTGAATCCATTTGCATGCTTATACTTTTCAGAGGTCCGATATTGTTCTATGTACACTCCTTGTTTTATTGATTGCATGTAATATTATTCTAATTTACTGAGATTGTGGATTTGGGGTTTTCATGAGCTGTAAACCATAATCATCGCACTTATGACAAATCACTGCTTGAACTATCTTGCTTTGCGTGTAACGCGTCTATCTCATATATTAGTTTCCCCTTTTACGTTGCATTACTGAAATAAATGAACTTTGGACGATATTGTAATTTTTTGAGTATCACCTGTATAGATTTGTGGCCAGAAAATGTTAAGATATGTGCCTGGCTCTTGTTCACAGCACAAGCATGTCCAGCCAATCGGATGGATAGCTCAGCTCTGGCCAAAGTAAGTGATGTATATTCAGCCTCTTGGAACTTGTTGGAAATGGAACAATGGTGCAGAAGGTAGATATTCCACTCTTGGACGTAGTCAACAATCATGCCCCACTTACCCATGTGGGCAGAGGATTGGGAAGCATTCACAACTCTCTCAGGATTATTTGGTATAGGGTGAAGAATCTATAAGGGTTCTGTGTGTCAGAGTTTGCAGGGCATTTTTAAGGGATGTTAGTAGCTTACTGAGAAAAAAACATAATGCAGGATTCTGTGTAAATGTTAATTCCCAAGGAAAGAGAACTGTCATGTCATGTTTTCAAATGCATTGCCTTACCAACTCTTACAGGACACAATAAGTGTGTTGTTTTTTCCATAGCAACTCTACTAGGACATAAAATGTTCACTGAAATGTACTGAAATATAATCTAAAATATAATATAACATAGCAATCAATGTGTTTTTGATTTGGAAAGTAACAGGGTGCTGTCAGGGTAATATTTAACCTAAACAACATGTAACTTGTGTGTTTTGTTTCCACAGCGCTTGTCTTCATTATTGATTGTATCCCAAACAATTAATCAGGTCAATGAATTCCTGCTACCGTATCTTCAACAAAAACTAAAAGTAGGCTTCAAGTCACAGGTTGGCACTAACCCATTCATTGACGAAGTGGTTTCAGATGGAGATTTGCCCTCTTTTTCAGTAAGGGGAAATATTTATCATTTTGTCTCTGGGTCTGTCTTGTGATTTGGAATAAAACCTTGTTTATAGTTTTTTTTCAATTTGATGGCTGGATAAACAATTATATTATCACTGACTTTGCTTTATGACAGCTTTTTATGGAGATCAGTAGATTCAGACAAAGAGATTTCCATTACACCCTGAATCTGAATTATTTTAATTTATTTTTAAAAATGCCCTTTTAAAATGAAAGTGAATATTGGCACTATTAACTGATAACATTTCCAATCTATATGTATCTATAGTTACTATAAATAGGTCTCCTACTTTCTCGCTCGCTTAGGACAAAGACTCCTGATCTTATAGGATTATCAGAAGAATATACGTTCTCTATCAGCAAAGTTTACTGCTCAAAGCCTTTGTGTCCACCATGGACTTGGCCAAAGCTTTTACTTCAGCTGCATTTGACTTAGTTTTCTTTATTACTGTATCCAACAGGTCTCTTTGTGTGAAATCAATAAAATACTGACATAAGAATTTTTAAAAAAGTAATGTGAAATTAATGCAATGAACCAGAATTTACAGACATTTATTAAAAACCATCAGGTTATACTACTGGCCGAGCAACAATGTCAAAAAAGATATAGTGAAAAGCCTGGGATAAAGCTGCAGGACTTGTGATCAGAGGAAGGGCGCTGTTGGGGAAGTATCTAGCACAAAGCAAGGAGAAGAGCCCCAGCTATGTGAGTAAGAGAAGGGGAATAGCCCCTGGACTGTGTGAGGAGTAGAGGAGGAAGAGCTTCACGCTATATGAGAAGCAGACCGAAATGAGCACTAGGTTATGCAGGGATCAGATAGCTTCAGGATATGTGAGGAGTAGAGGAGGGAGAACCCCTGGCTATTCGAGGAGTAGCGGAAGAAGAACCCCATGCTATGTGAGGAGTGTGATGGAGCTCCTGTACTCGGTCTGAGTACCCCCACATGGTCACCTTCCTCACTGCTACCAGGGACCCTGGAACGCTTCAGACCCAGTTGACAAACCTTTACTTGGGTCTCTGAGGACCTCTTCCACCGGACCAGGCTGCAGTGAATTTAGCCTTGGAGACTCAATGTAGGGGGTAGAATGGTATTCATATGGAACAGTGTTGACCCTCCTGCAGGGGGTCCTCCATACAATACAAGGTACAGTACAACTGATCCTACCCACTGCCACTCTGTCTGGTGACTTAATTACATTATTCCCAGCTAACACAATCAGCTCCCTGCTGTGTCCTCACAAACTTGGAGGCACAGCATACAAAATGTCCACCAGAGTACCCTCTTTCTGGACTGTACCGTTACAAAATATATATCCCTGGAAAGCTTCTCACCGAGTGCCCTCACAGTCCAAATAGTGCCCTATTGGAGAATCTGAGTTACAGAGTGTTAAAGTTATACCAGGTTGCAGCTATTCTCCAATCCTGTGAAGAGTTCAAGGCGTGTGGCAGCTAAGTCCCGGTCTCCAAAAAGGGGTTCTCTGACTTTTGGGATGGGGGGGCACTTTAAAGCCCCAGGTATCCTCTTATAGATATGAGGTGGACCGCCTTGTACCCCGACTGGGTACCCCGCCAAAAATGCTCCCTAGCTATAGCTCACTAGCTTTCTACTCTTCTACTGACACCATCAGCACTTCAGCCCCTTGCCGCTACAGCTTGGCTGGGGTCTCGCCATTGCTTCCAATCCTAGCAACGGATCCAGCTTCTAGTGATTAGAGCTCTCCTGCAGAGAGTATAGCTGTATAGCTGGTACATCCAAACACTAGTCAAGACTTAGTGAAGGGTGCTAAGGAACTGGTTTATTATTGCCAAGTTGCTTACTTTTATACACAGCCATCAGCATGGGGTCTCAATTCAATGCAAGACAAGCCCATCCCATAAAGCTAATTATCTCCCAGAAACAGAGAGGCAAACATAAAAATATAAAACATAAAAATACCCAAAAATATGAAATAACCCCGCAATAGCCTTATCTGAGCGCCCACATTTTCCAAATAGTGTTCAGATCCATGCAGTGTAGGGGAAACACCACCATGTTAAAGTTCTGACCGGCCGTACACGTGGTCTTATGCCGAAAACAGTTCCAGGTGTTTGGTGTTTTGGTAGGTCAACTTTCGGGAGCTCCTGTATCTGAAATATAGGGTGCTCCAGCTGGCTCTTAGGTAGCATTTGTGCCCCTAAGTCTCGGGCACCTTCCCTCCAAAAACCGCTCTCCTGGCGAGTTGCCACGTCGTTCAAAATTCCGGACCAAGTTGTCCGGGAGCCGCATGGTCACCTCATGCCTAAAACCATTCCATAACATACGCGGCTAAGTCCTGCTGACGTGACCGGGAACCCACAAAGTCCTCATGCCGAATTTAGTTCCATGATGATCGTGGCTAAGTGTTACGGTACCCTCAGCATGAAATGTACAAACCGCCGTTTAGTGAATGCTCCCCTTTCGCAATAACATAGGCTGCATGCGTATCCAGTATAATCATGCGAACCGCAAGCAAGGGAACGCTGCAGACTCACGAACGGGATCTGTACGGCACTTCACTCCACGAGCTCCAAACTCACGAATCGCCAATATTAGCCGAATGCAGGTATCTCCCAAGCGGCTAATAATCCCATCCAGCAGTCTCTAGTCGTCGGTAATAAATCCCCCCAATAACGAGACCAAGCTCCGCATTGAGGGTAAAACAAGAACTGGCTTTACTGTGGGCTACCTACCCGTATTTATGCAGGTCTCCCACTTGGTGGACACTCCCCGAAGGGACCAAATGGGAGACTGTAACAACAGACAGACATATGGCAGTTCAGGCCCCACAGACACAAAATATTCCCAGCATGCAGTAGTAATTCCTCCCCTCTGCCCTGGAGATAATTGAGAAGTAATTCAATTATCTCCAGGACAGAGGCAAATCGCCATTTTAAATTCAACACAGAAAAACACATACAAATATATAACTTTACATTTGTCGAATGTTACCCATTCGTATCACATATCCCCAGATAGCCTGGATCTGAGTGCATATTATTGGCGAATAGCGCTCAGATACCATATGCATAGTTCAATCGCCATGGAGTCAAAGTCTATTACAGTCTTTCGGTATGTGATTGACTCCATGGGAAGGCTATCTGGGGTAAGTCCATTCGTGCATTTAAACCTCCTGAACGGCCAGTGTTCGCACAATTCTGTCGATTGAGAAGGGAGGTCGACGGCTTCAGCGGTGTTCGGCTGAAAAAGTGTCCGTTTTCAGTTCCATGAAATCAATGCCGAACACCGCTGGTCTTTCGCATGGTTTAAAATGGCCGCCGCCTCGTGGTCGACATATGAACGACGACCACCCTGTATTCGGTTTTAATTGAGAAGTGTCTGTGGTTAACCGCAACATTCTAATTGGGATCAATAGGTCAACCAGCAGCACACCTCTCTTCTGGGTGGCCGTCCGTTCGGTAGTTTTGTTTGGCGGAAAAGTCAATTCACGGAACAGGGGCATACGAACGGGTAATTTCACGAAAAGGCAAAACAGACGAATCCAGCAATCTTAGTCTATACAGATGGATCTGTCACACTAAGTACCGCTGAGGACAATTTGTGGGTTTTCTTATGCGAACGGCCACCAGGGAGTTAGTGTTAGTTTCTATTCGAGTAAAGGGAAAGTGCCGAACCAGGGGCACCCAGGGAAAGATGCTAATGGTGGCTGGGGAGGTTTAACTACCAAACAGGGTCTTTGGATACGGCCCATAGTCCTTGGGCAGGAGGTTAGATTGCTCCTCCAGGAGCTCGTGACATAGGCATGTTTGCCACAATAGCCCCTCTAAATATTTGGAGGTTGGTGGATCGAGTGATAACCACTTAAGGATTTATCACACCTCAGCACAGTCCTGATTTGAGGAGTATTTTCAGAGTGTTTCAGGTTGTCTCCCAGTCAGGTGATCGATGTGTAAAAGGAGTCTAGGCAATCCCCAGAGGTTCTGAAGTCTGGCTGTGAAGCACAGTAAGCATTTAGGGCTGCCATACCTCCCCACAGTGACAATTGCCCCTTTTAGGGGCTCTTGGGACAAGGCCCATAGCCCGTGGGCAAGTGGCTGGCCTTCAAACCTTTCAAAAGGCATCCATCACAAGAAGCAAAGGGGGGAAGAGGTCTGGCTATGAGAAGAGAAAAAACCCCAAGCGATGTGAGGGGCAGCATTTTGGAGCATAAATTACTAAGCAAGGGTGAGATGCCAAGGCCAAGTGAGGAGCAGTGGGATAGCATCAGATCCAACACAGTAAAAAGTAAGGGGTAGAACCCAAGGCCATATAAGGAATAGATTGGAGATCATGTATTTATTACGGAGATATTTTTGGAAATGTAGCTCTTATATTACAATAATGGATATAATAATAATATTATGGCAAAACGCTGTGCTAGTACAATAAGCTGTAATTGTTATATTCTACGTATGCTAATCGTATATGTGGATCTTGTCTAGTGCATTGTAATAAATTTTAAATACATTTCTCTTGTGTTTAATTTCAGGGATTATTTGATGATTATATGGAGCTCTTTGTCCAGTTTGGGTATGTCAGTCTTTTTTCGTGTGTATACCCCTTCACAGCTGCTCTTCTGATTTTAAACAACATTACAGAGATCCGTACAGATGCTTTTAAACTGTGCCAGGTTTTCCAGAAACCATTTCCCGAAGCTGCGGACAGTATAGGCATCTGGCAGGTGCGTTGTAAAAGTTCTCCTGGTATGAGATAAAAATGTAAACTGTCGTTTTTTATTATTGAATGTAGCCCTTATCAGTAACTAGAGTAATATACTTTAAAGTATATTCTTCTGATCTTATTGACGTAGCAAGAATCCACAGAGGAAACTATTTCTCTTACTCCTTCTCGGTTTGCGTAGCTTTGATCCAAACGGCTCAGGATCCTAGTGCATAAACAGACGAATCATGCGTGAAACAGTTATTTATTATTTTTTACAATCTTTCTTTATTTCGGTATTTACATGTTTTTTTTTAGAGAAAAATAGATAATGACAAGATATGCGAGCGCAGAATATCATCAAGGTTGGATTCTGATGATTGAGAGTTAGAGGAGGGCTGGCAATGATTGACCTTGGGGGACAGGTATAATGTTTTTTGTTACAGTTTACAGTGTGGAAGGTCCTACTCACATGGATTATACTGTCTGTAATTTTCTTTCCTCTACTCCGTTAATATATAGGCTTGATGTATGGAGGCTGCTGAAGTTATAAGGTGTGACCTCCTATAAATTTGTAACTTCTATCGAAATGACTTGTGTCGTGTGATGGAGCATTAACAGATCTGTACATGAGGCACAGATTCTATTTCACATCACTCCATTGCCATCAAAGACATCCAGTGCAGTCTATGAGATTCAGGATAACTGCCTCCTCTCACCCTGTGTTCACTAGTAGACACCAGGGACTTTTTAGATTGCCAGCCTCTTCAGGCCAGATACTACAATCTGCTGGGTGATACCCCTGTGACCACTGCAGGCCAAGAAAAAATAGAGACTGTAGGTCACCAGCTAATGACAAGCCCACACAGTGCTGGGATAATAAAAAACCACTGCACAATTCCTGGATCACTCATGCAGTACAGTGTCAACAGACATGACAAGGTACTTCCTCCTATGGTGTGAATCCTGTATACCAATGGACCAGATAGCTATTGCCCCCCTTGCCAGTCCTCCCATGTTAAGAACAATGGGGAATGAGAGGGAAGATACCAGCGAGAGACATTGGTAGTATGTGCATCGAGATGGAAGAGAAAAGGAGAAATAAAAAACACGAGGGATCGATTTAGTAACAGAAAACTAGTACCCAGGAATAAGGCACGGCCACAACCTCCGCATACATCTATTGTCTGTTCAGAAATATAGTCAGGCCATGCATTACATGTATCAGATATACTTTATAAATTCTGACGTAACGTTTTTGGCCATGCCTTTGTCTCTATATTTTTCCTACGCTTAACAAAAAGTCAGAGGTTTGTCAAGTTTGTCACTGACGGCTGTAGGGAAAAAAAGCTCTTTCTATGGAAGATCTGGTGGGATCCTTCATAGACTGCAATGCTGTACTTTTGCTCATGTGTGTGAGTACCGTCCTGGTGTGGGTTCCTGGCAGCTGAAGCACCAGCAGGAAGAGATTGGCAGTGCCCGCAAGGGACACATTCAGGTAAGTATAACTCACTCTTCCCTGCTCTCCATGGCCACTGGATCCCCAGCGATGATGTCACTCTCAGCGGTCTTTGCAAAGCAGCTTTGAGAAGAAACAACACTCATTGGAAGAAAACAGGAAACGCCCAATGATAACATCTGGAAATCTTCCTAAAAAGAGAACAATATCTTTTAATAATACTATCGACATATACATTAAATACAATCTAAACATGATGTATGAATGAATGTTTTGATAACTGCTAAATATTACGTAAATTAACCTATTTCCATTAAACATTATGTATCACAGTGTATGAATTTATTAACAAGTAATAAATGCACATTACATTAATTTAATTCCCACGTGTTCTATTATTCATTAAAACATTAATGATGTAAATGAAAGACATTCACTGCATAATACTGATTTATACTTTGATATATATACCGGTATATAATGTCCAGGAATTAAAATTAATTCAGCAAACTTCTAAATATATTTAGAATGTGTATTTCATATAGTGAAATATATATCTTCATAACAGTGCATAAAGTGAACATTAATGAAATCACGTGGTGGTGACACAATGAGCCTATTACATTATCACTTGATATTAAAGTCTGTGATTTCTAACTCTCGTGAAATGCCTGGCTCCATTTCTTTCTTCCACCTTGAGGTCATTAGAGTGGTGAGAGCCACATGTTACTATACTGTACACGGAGTGCAGTGCGTAGTTGGTGTATTTATTTAACTGAAAGTTATTGTTTTAATTTTAGTTAAAGACTGTGGAAGACTTGCTCCATATGGGGATGGCACAATACTTGACAGTTGATCTTTGGCAGGGATAGGCAACCTTCAGCACTCCAGATGTTGTGGACTACATCCCCCATAATGCTTTTACACCCATTATGCTGACAAAGCATCATGGGAGGTGTAGTCCAAAACATCTGGAGTGCCGAAGATTGCCTAAGCCTGGTCTAGGGCCATAATGCAGATAACAGGACATTGGTGGAAGGATCACATAAGACGAGGGGATTGAATGCCATCAGGCAGCGTCAGACAGCGTTTAGGTGTGTAATAAAGATGGATGGAATGATCAAACGGTACATCCTGAAGGGTCTGGCTTCAGTACCTTTTGAGTTTTGGCTATTTGGTCAAACATTCTTCCAAATGCTGGGTTAATACATTATCCATCCAACCATGCATCATTCATGGATACTGACACTGATGAAGCTGTGTGCTGTATGGCATCTTCAAATGATGCTGCATTAAACTCAACCTACATTATAATAGCTGGATATCTGGAACTCACATATGGATGACATCCAGGCTAGTGCTGCGGAAACAAAGTAAAAAAAATGGTCAGGATCAGGACCTTCAAAACTGTGCCAGGAGCACACATTCTAAACTCCCTACTGGGATTATCTTTAAAACAAGTCGTTGAGGAGCCAACTCGTAAAGAGGCCATACTAGATTTAGTGTCAACAAATGGAGATTTGGTATCAGATATTACTGTAGGTGAAAGTTTAGGATCCAGTGATCATCAGTCAGTGTGGTTTAATATAAGAACAGTGACTGAGTCACACCACACAAAAACAAAAGTTTTAAAAACAACAACAGACTTTCTAAAATTAGAATATGTGTAAAGGAGCCATTATCAAACCGGAGCAATTTAAATGGTGTCCAAGAGAAATGGGATTATTTAAAATTTGCACTGCTGAAGGCAACAGAAAATTGCATTAGGCTTGTCAGTAAAAGCAAAAATTTCAAGAAACCACTGTGGTACTCCGCAGATGTGGCCAAAATAGTAAAAAACAAAAAGTTAGCATTTAGTAATTATAAAAAAAAAAAAGAGTGAGTAAGACAGAATGATCTATTACAGGGCTTCCTAAACTTTTATGGGCCGAGACCCACTTTTGAAAACCGTAATTTTTTTGAGACCCACTTGCTTTTAATGCATATTTTAAAAATGAATAAACTTGGCACATCATGACAGCTTTAAAGGCAGAAAATTGCGGCAATCCGCTTTAGATGGATACAATTTGCACACCATGGCAATCTGCTTTAGATGCATAAACTTGACACATGGCAATCAGTTTTAGATGCATAAACTTGGTACATCATGGCAATCCGCTTTAGATGCATACAATTGGCACATCATTGCATTCAGCTTGAGATGCATAAACTTGGCACATTATGGCAACCCGTTTTAGATGCATAAACCTGGCATATGGCAGATTTAGAGGCATCGTTTTGGTATATCATGGCAGTTTTAGAGGCAAAAAATTGGCATCATATGGCATTTTTAGAGGTATAATTCTGGGATTTGGCAGTTTTAGAGGCTTAATTTTGGCAAATCATGGCAGTTTTAGTGGCAGAAACTTTGCATATCATGGCAATCTGTTTTAGAGGCAAACAACTAGTTACCCACAGGCTCAGGCAGAATCAGAAGCGCTGTGTCCCTCTCTTTCATCCAGACATCTCACGTTGAGTATCCCAGTGGTAGATCCCCATCTCTCAGAGAACTCCAACAATGCTATGCCAGCTGAGGATCTACCATTTGCCCACCGTTGCAGGATTGTATTTGTGAGCAGTGTTTGAATGTAAGCATGTTTTTGTATGAAGTATATGTGTTGATGTATGGGTGTATTTGTATGTACTGTTGACATTGGAATGTAGTGGTGTACTTGTGTGTAGTGCTTGCGTCTGAATGCAAGGGTATTTGTATGTAGTGATGTATTTTAAATTCAGGTGTGCTTTAATGTGTAGTGTTGGTGTTTGAATGAAGGGGTGTTTATATATAATTTTAGTGTTGTAATACAGGGGTGGGTTTGTTGTGTTTGACTGCAGTGCATGTGTAGTGGATGCAGTGTGTGTATATTGTGTATTTAAAAATATATACAATGTGTGTTTGAATGTAAGCATGGAGTATGTGTGTGAATGTACATGTTTGAATGCAGGTATGTATTTGTGTGTAGTGTATACACTTCCACACACACTTCCACACATACTCATACAGTGACACACACGCATGCAAATACACAGACACACAAATACCCAGATTGACAAAACAGTACACATGCAGACACACACACTGACACAGATACACAGACACACATGTACACAGACACACACACAGGGTGGGTGAGGGTGACTGTGTGGGGTAGGTGAGGGTGACTGTGTGGGCTAGGTGAGGGTGACAGTGTGGGGGAAGAGATGGTCACAGTGGAGGGAGGAGGTGAGGGTGACAGTGTTGTGAGGGATATAGTGTGGGGGGAGGTGAGGGTGACAGGGTGGGGGAGAGGTGAGGGAGACCCTATTGGGGGGGTAAAGTTGACAGTGTGTGGTGAGGTGGGGATGATGTGAGGGTGTCAGTGTGGGGGGAGGGTGAGGGTGACAGTATGGGGGGGAGGTGAGGATGTGAGGGTGACAATGTGGGGGGGAGGTAAGGGTGACAGTGTGGGGGGGAGGTGATTGTCACCAGTGGGTTACCACAGGGATCTGTACTTGGACTCATTCTCTTTAATGTTTTTATTAGTGATATTGCAGAAGGTCTTGATGGTAAGGTATGTCTTTTTTTGCTGATGATACTAAGAAGATTGGAAGTTAGCGAATGTTGTGCCCATTCACAAGAAAGGTAGTAGGGAGGAGTCGGGCAACTATAGGCCAGTAAGCCTTACTTCAGTAGTGGGGAAAGTGATGGAAACCATGTTAAATGATAGGATTGTTGAACATCTAAAAATACATGGATTTCAAGATCAGAAACAACATGGGTTTACTTCTGGGAGATCATGCCAAACTAATCTTATTGATTTTTTTGATTGGGTAACTAAAATAATAGATCAGGGTGGTGCAGTAGACATTGCTTACCTAGATTTCAGTAAAGCATTTGACACTGTTGCACATAGAAGGCTTATCAATAAACTGCAATCTTTAAGTTTGGATTCCAATATTATTGAATGGGTAAGGCAGTGGCTGAGTGACAGACAACAGAGGGTTGTAGTTAATGGAATATATTCGAAGCTTGGACTTGTCACCAGTGTTGTCACCAGTGGGGTACCTCAGGGATCTGTACTTGGACCCATTCTCTTTAATATTTTTATTAGTGATATTGCAGAAGGTCTTGATGGTAAGGTATGTATTTTTGCTGATGATACTAAGATATGTAACAGGGTTGATGTTCCAGGAGGGATAAGCCAAATGGCAAATGATTTAGGTAAACTAGAAAAATGGTCAGAGTTGTGGCAACTGACATTTAATGTGGATAAGTGCAAGATAATGCATTTTGGACATAAAAACCCAAGGGCAGAGTACAGAATGTTTGATAGAGTCCTAACCTCAACATCTGAGGAAAGGGATTTAGGGGTGATTATTTCTGATGACCTAAAGGTAGGCAGACAATGTAATAGAGCAGCAGGAAATGCTAGCAGAATGCTTGGTTGTATAGGTAGAGGTATTAGCAGTAGAAAGAGTGAAGTGCTCATGCCATTGTACAGAACACTGTTGAGACCTCACTTGGAGTATTATACGCAGTACTGGAGACCGTATCGTCAGAAGGATATTGATACTTTAGAGAGAGTTCAGAGAAGGGCTACTAAACTGGTTCATGGATTGCAGGATAAAACTTACAAGAAAAGGTTAAAGGACCTTAACATGTATAGCTTGGAGGAAAGACGAGACAAGGGGTATATGATAGAAACAGTTAAATACATAAAGGGAATCAACACAGTAAAGTTGGACTCTATATTTAAAAGAAGAAAAACTACCACAACAAGAGGACATAGTCTTAAATTAGAACGGCAAAGGTTTAAAAATAATATCTGGAAGTAATACTTTACTGAGAGGGTAGTGGATGCATGGAATAGCCTTCCAGCTGAAGTGGTAGAAGTTAACACAGTAAAGGAGTTTAAGCATGCGTGGGATAGGCATAAGCTATCCTAACTATAAGATAAGGCTAGGGACTAATGAAGGTATTTAGAAAATTGGGCAGACTAGATGGGCCGAATGGTTCTTATCTGCCGTCACATTCTAATGATTCCTCTGTTGCCTTCATTATGCCAAAACTCTACACGTGCTGCTATACATGTTCGATAAACCAAGAAATGCGCTCCTATTTGTGCTGTCCAGATCCCAATTACTTTATGAGCTAACCTGTAGAATATATCTGCATTTGCTTAGTAGCATGTGGTAGGTGACATGATGTGAGTAAGGAGTTCAAACAGATAATAGACGTGTGTGGCAAAACCACTGTTCATTTGTTTATTTTCCTCTTTGTGTTATGTGTTTCCCCTGGCTTTCGTGTATTATGCCCTGCTTCCCCATTCGGGAGCGTTCAACGAACGGAACCCATTCGTCTCCCGAACGGGGACCACCCCAGTGCCCCATTAGAATTATTAGAACGTTTACACCCGTAACATAAGTGCGAAACCACAAGGGAAGTAATTAATGAACGCTCCCCTGGGTGGCTGCCATTTTTATATAGACAAATGCTAACCACTAACCAGGAAAAGCATTCATATCCCGAAAGGAGACGCTTTCCTTGCCGGTGGTTCGCACACGAGCCGCATGAACGGAGACCAGTCAGGGAAATGTACGGTGCGAGGGTTCATAAGGTTTGGAGGGCGAGACACCTTTTGGGACACTGGCTAGTTTGGCTGGCTTTCTGTTCCTGGGAGACAAACAGTCCATTTTCCCACGCCCAGGCTCCCAGGTACAGAGGCCTGTGTGGTTGTGTTGGAGACCCCTTGCAAGGGGTTATGCATAAAAGCCGAGTGTGGCACAGTAAAATTGTGTTTGTAACAGATCCCAATACTCCAGCTGAGTATATCGGTGACTAAGTCCCAAGTGCAGTAGTGACTATAGTAGTGAATATAGCTCCCAATCCCCCAAACATAGGCCTAGACCTAATGATGGGGTAAAACGATCTGTTTAATCCAGGCTCAATGGCCTGCTTTTCTACAATACAGGGACACAGTAAACACGCCCATAACACTTTCATAAACACACTCACAAAATGTCATGCCACCATGACTAAGCATAAATTTACAAAATATAGAAAACACACAAAAATACACATTTTGCATAGAGTCCAATAGTGCTCAGATCCCACAAATACAGCCGAATTGCCACCGGCTTAAAGTTTTGTCTGACCGCTCACGAGGTTCCTGCCCAAAAATAGTTCCATAGTTTTAGAGGTAGCGGTCGGTCATGTTCGGGAGATCCAAAACGGATGAAAAAGGACAATGGTTCCCCTGGCTCATTGGTAGCATTTGTTCATAAGGTCCATACGAACAAACCTACCAAACAGCACTCTCCTGGCATGCCGCGAAAGGTAGCAAGCGTTTGCATAGTTTCACCGGTGTTCACGCCGTCAAGTGTCCGTCTTGGAGTTCCAGACACTCGGTGACCAAGTCTTGCTGCCTGCTTTCGTGCGACAAGATGGCCGTGTGGCGTTCGGTTTTACGAACGGCGGCCACACAGAGAGAGCACGTAATTTTTGCGGTTTTCTTTGTACTTAATGAGCCAGGGAGTGTTTGGTGTTCGGTACTTTTATATTCCCGAATGTGAACGGGAACAAAATTTAGAATGGGTTCCCAACCTGAGGAGGAGAACAAATAAAGGTTTTGTCACATAGCTCCCCCCCAGTTCCATGGGATGGCATATCCGCCTAGACCCCAATGGGTTGGCTTGGGGATGTCCAGTCAAGTGGTGGTTATTTTTCTGTTTCCGTCTGCCGAGATTATCCATCTGCGTTGGCATTCTGCTTCCCTGGGAGATACTGCCTTGTGAAGTTATAAGGCTGCAGTGCCAAGCTCCATCACAACAGCCTGGGGTTATCCCCGGCTACCCTGTTAATCCAGATTAGGGGATTGTGGTCAGTAGTGATGCACCTAACGGTTCGCTGGCGAATAGTTCCTGGCGAACATAGCATGTTCGCGTTTGCCACGGCGGGCGAACATATGCGCGTTTCGATCCGCCCCCTATTCGTAATCATTGATTTTTTTTCTGTGTAATGTAATTGCAGTTGCCTGCCTGCCTGCCAGCTTCTGTGTCAGGCTCACAGTGGATACTGTGCCCACTTGCCCAGTGCCACCACTCACTCACTGGTGTCAAAATAGCGTGCATTTAAAAACCCCAAAACTTTTTTCACTGTTATAGATTGAATAGCAGTTAGCTGTCTGCAAGCGTCTGTGTGTCAGGCTCGCAATGTATACTGTGCCCACTTACCCAGTGCCACCACTCACTCACTGGTGTCACAATAGCTTGCATTTAAAAAAAAAAATTGTTTTCACTGTAATAGATTGAATAGCAGTTAGTTGTCTGCAAGCGTCTGTGTGTCAGGCTCGCAGCGTATACTGTGCCCACTTGCCCAGTGCCACCACTCACTCACTGGTGTCACAATAGCGTGCATTTAAAAACCAAAAAACTTTTTTCACTGTTATAGATTGAATAGCAGTTAGTTGTCTCAAGCGGGTGTGTCAGGCTCGCAGCGTATACTGTGCCCACTTGCCCAGTGCCACCACTCACTCACTGGTGTCACAATAGCATGCATTTAAAAACCAAAAAACTTTTTTCACTGTTATAGATTGAATAGCAGTTAGTTGTCTTAAAGCGGGTGTGTTAAGCTCACAGTGGATACGGTGCCCAGTGCCACCACTCATATCTGGTGTCACAATAGCTTGCATTTAAAAACAAAAAACTTTTTCACTGTTATAGATTGAATAGCAGTTAGTTGTCTTCAAGCGGGTGTGTCAGGCCTACAGCGTGTACTCTGCCAACCTCTGCCAGTTCACAGTGCCACTCATATCTGGTGTCACAGTAGCTTGCACGCATAGAACCACTAATCGAAAAAAAAATGACAGGCAGAGGCAGGCCACCCCTACACTGCGCATTGGGTAAACCTGCTGACGGCTGCCAAGCATGGAATGCGTGGCTCTGCAGAGGAGTTGGTGACACCGCCACGACTTGCAGGCAGGCCTACTGCCACCTCCTCTACTCCTCCTACTCCATCCTCTTCCATAACCTCCTCGGCTGAGTCCTCTTCTGCTGCTGCGTCTTGCTCCACATCAACGGATAGGGGACGTAACAGGGATTAAACTGATAAATAGTACTACTTAACACACCACTCCTATCTGGTGGCACATTAGATTGCACGCGCAGTGCCCCAAATTTGAAGTAGGAGGACCGACCAAGCATCTTTTTTCATCTCCCGGTTCCTAAAATCGATGCCATATACATGTCCCCTGATAGGGGACGTAACAGGGATTAAACTGATAGGAATAATACTACTTAACACACCTTATAATAACGCAGAGAGAGGCAACGCAGAGAGAGGAGTCTGAAGAAGAGGAGTCAGAGGAGTCAGAGGAGGAAGGTGGCTTTGAGGAGGTGGAAGACCAAACACAGCTGGCGTCCCAGGGGGCTTGTTGTCACCTTTCAGGGACCCTTGGTGTTGTACGTGGCTGGGTGGAGGAAGAGACCTTCAATGACATCAGTGAGGACAAGGAACGGGACATGGCTAGCTTGGTATCCAACCTTGTGCAAATGGGGAGTTTGCGGTTGTGCAAATGGACTGTTTGCGGTTATTTGCGGTGCGTTAAGCGGGGAGTTTGGTCTGTCACTGTGAAGTGGGCGTAACCCTTACACTACCTGATCGATACAACATCATACAGTAGGTCCCCCCTCATTATTTTTATGGCCCCCACCCACCGCTCATGGGTGGGGGCGGGCGGGAGGACAGTAGGTCCCCCCCCATTGAGATTTATGGCCCCCACCCACCGTGCAGGGGTGGGGGCTGGGGGGGAGGACAGTAGGTCCCCCCTTTTCCTTATTTACTGAATATTCCCCTGTATAACAATGTTTGGCATTTAGGGATCATTAGGATAGGTGTCAATCCATATCTGCCAAGTGACCCTATGTAGGGGGAACAGTCCCTATTCTGCTCTGTCAGTGTGTATCAGGGATGCTTAGGACAGGTGTCAATCCATATCTGCCAAGTGACCCTATGTAGGGGGAACAGTCTCTATTCTGCTCTGTGTCAGTGTGTATCATGGTCTCTGAGGACAGGTGTCAATCCATACCTGCCAAGTGACCCTATGTAGGGGGAACAGTCCCTATTCTGTTCTGTGTCAGTGTGTATCAGTGATCCTTAGGACAGGTGTCAATCCATATCTGCCAAGTGACCCTATGTATGGGGAACAGTCTCTATTCTGCTCTGTGTCAGTGTGTATCATGGTCTCTGAGGACAGGTGCCAATCCATATCTGGCAAGTGACCCTATGTAGGGGAAACAGTCTCTATTCTGCTCTGTGTCAGTGTGTATCATAGTCTCTGAGGACAGGTGTCAATCCATATCTGCCAAGGGACCCTATGTAGGAGAACAGTCTATATTCTGCTCTGTGTCAGTGTGTATCATGGTCTCTGAGGACAGGTGTCAATCCATATCTGCCAAGTGACCCTATGTAGGGGGAACAGTCTCTATTCTGCTCTGTGTCAGTGTGTATCATGGTCTCTGAGGACAGGTGTCAATCCATATCTGCCAAGTGACGCTATGTAGGGGGAACAGTCTCTATTCTGCTCTGTGTCAGTGTGTATCATGGACTCTGAGGACAGGTGTCAATCCATATCTGCCAAGTGACCCTATGTAGGAGGAACAGTCTCTATTCTGCTCTGTGTCAGTGTGTATCAGGGGCTTTGAGGACAGGTGTCAATCCATATCTGCCAAGTGACCCTATGTAGGGGGAACAGTCTCTATTCTGCTCTGTGTCAGTGTGTATCATGGTCACTGAGGACAGGTGTCAATCCATACCTGCCAAGTGACCCTATGTAGGGGGAACAGTCCCTATTCTGCTCTGTGTCAGTCTGTATCAGGGATCCTTAGGACAGGTGTCAATCCATATCTGCCAAGTGACCCTATGTAGGGGGAACAGTCTCTATTCTGCTCTGTATCAGTGTGTATCATGGTCTCTGAGGACAGGTGTCAATCCATATCTGCCAAGTGACCCTATGTAGGGGGAACATTCCCTATTCTGCTCTGTGTCAGTGTGTATCAGGGATCCTTAGGATAGGTGTCAATCCATACCTGCCAAGTGACCCTATGTAGGAGGAACAATCTCTATTCTGCTCTGTGTCAGTGTGTATCAGGGGCTCTGAGGACAGATGCCAATCCATATCTGCCAAGTGACCCTATGTAGGGGAACAGTCCCTATTCTGCTCTGTGTCAGTGTGTATCAGGGATGCTTAGGACAGGTGTCAATCCATATCTGCCAAGTGACCCTATGTAGGGGGAACAGTCTCTATTCTGCTCTGTGTCAGTGTGTATCAGGGGCTCTGAGGACAGGTGTCAATCCATATCTGCCAAGTGACCCTATGTAGGGGGAACAGTCCTTATTCTGCTCTGTGTCAGTGTGTATCAGGGATCATTAGGATAGGTGTCAATCCATATCTGCCAAGTGACCCTATGTAGGGGGAACAGTCCCTATTCTGCTCTGTGTCAGTGTGTATCAGGGATCCTTAGGACAGGTGTCAATCCATAGCTGCCAAGTGACCCTATGTAGGGGGAACAGTCTCTATTCTGCTCTGTATCAGTGTGTATCATGGTCTCTGAGGACAGGTGTCAATCCATATCTGCCAAGTGACCCTATGTAGGAGGAACAGTCTTTATTCTGCTCTGTGTCAGTGTGTATCAGGGATCCTTAGGACAGGTGTCAATCCATATCTGCCAAGTGACCCTATGTAGGGGGAACAGTCTCTATTCTGCTCTGTGTCAGTGTGTATCATGGTCTCTGAGGACAGGTGTCAATCCATATCTGCCAAGTGACCATGTAGGGGAACAGTCTCTATTCTGCTCTGTGTCAGTGTGTATCATGGTCTCTGAGGACAGGTGTCAATCCATATCTGCCAAGTGACCCTATGTAGGAGAAACAGTCTCTATTCTGCTCTGTGTCAGTGTGTATCAGGGGCTCTGAGGACAGGTGTCAATCCATATCTGCCAAGTGACCCTATGTAGGGAGAACAGTCTCTATTCTGCTCTGTGTCAGTGTGTATCATGGTCTCTGAGGACAGGTGTCAATCCATACCTGCCAAGTGACCCTATGTAGGGGGAACAGTCCCTATTCTGCTCTGTGTCAGTCTGTATCAGGGATCCTTAGGACAGGTGTCAATCCATATCTGCCAAGTGACCCTATGTAGGAGGAACAATCTCTATTCTGCTCTGTGTCAGTGTGTATCAGGGGCTCTGAGGACAGATGCCAATCCATATCTGCCAAGTGACCCTATGTAGGGGAACAGTCCCTATTCTGCTCTGTGTCAGTGTGTATCAGGGATGCTTAGGACAGGTGTCAATCCATATCTGCCAAGTGACCCTATGTAGGGGGAACAGTCTCTATTCTGCTCTGTGTCAGTGTGTATCATGGTCTCTGAGGACAGGTGCCAATCCATATCTGCCAAGTGACCCTATGTAGGGGGAACAGTCCCTATTCTGCGCTGTGTCAATATGTCATATGTCAGGTATCAATCCATATCCATTGTGATTTAGGAATGTTAGGTGATTTCTGCCCTTTATGGATTAAAACCAGACTCTGTATCAACTGTGTAATTTTCCATGGGAGTTTTGCCATGGATCCCCCTCCGGCATGCCACAGTCCAGGTGTTAGTCCCTTTGAAACAACTTTTCCATCCCTATTGTGGCCAGAAAGAGTCCCTGTGTGTTTTAAAATTCGCCTGCCCATTGAAGTCTATGGCGGTTCGCGAACATTTGCGGAAGTTCGCGTTCGCCGTTCGCGAACCGAAAATTTCGGGTTCGCGACATCACTAGTGGTCAGTCATGATGGTAAAGGAGCGCCCATACAAGTACAGCTGCAGTTTCTTTAATGCCCACACCAGGGCTAGGCACTCCTTCTCCACAGTGGCATAACTGACTTCCCGATGTAACAATTTCCTGCTCAGGTATGCCACTCGGTGCTCCAAGCCATCTTCCCCAACCTGGCTTAGTATAGCTCCCAGTCCAAACATTAAGGCATCTGTATGAACGAGAAATATTTTAGTCTGATCTAGTGCAGATAATACAGGTGCCTCGCTCAGGGCCGCTTTCAGCTTCTGGAAGGCGTCCTCATACTCTGGGGACCATAAATCCTGCCTGGGTAAAGACTTTCTTGTGAGGTCGGTAAGGGGATTAACTATGGTGCTGTAGTCCTGTACAAGCCTCCGGTAATACCCTGCCATCCCCAAAAATGCCATTACTTGAGTTTTGGTACGGGGTTGGGGTCATTGGGTTATGGCTTCAATTTTAGCTGGCTTGGGTCGCTGTTTACCTGAGCCCACCCTGTGCCCCAGGTACCGGACCTCTGACATCCCTACATGGCATTTGTCAGGCTTAAGCATCAGACCGGCGTCTTGAATCCGTTTGAGTACTACCGAGATGTGCACTAGGTGGGCTTCTCATATGCGGCTGAAGATCACAATATCATTCAGATACGCACATGCAAAGTCCTGGAATCCAAGAGCCAGTCCGCCATCTTCTGAAACGTAGCGAGGGAATTCTTCATCCCAAATGGCATAACCTTGAACTGGTACAAGCCATATGGGGTGACAAATGCCGATTTAGGAATAGCGTCAGGCTCCAGAGGGATTTGCCAATACCCTTTGCACAGGTCGATAGTGGTGAAATAATTCCCTCCTGCAATTCCGATCTAACAGCTTGTCTACCCGGGGCATGGGGTATGCGTTGGTAACTGGCCGGTCATTGAGCTTGCAGTAGTCGATGCAAAAACTGGTTGTACCATCCCATTTAGGCTCCAAAACTACCAAGGAAGCCCAAGGACTCTTAGAGGGTTCTATGACTCCTAACCCTAGCATGTTCTGAATCTTTGTGCATGCTCTCCCTCACAGCTTCGGGGATGCGATATAGTTGCTGTCGGAGGGGTGCCTGACCTGGGGTTTCCACGCTGTGTACCGCAAGCGTCGTGCACCCTCGTAGGGCAGAAAACATATTGCCAAATCCCCTCAGCAGTTGGGAGGCTTGCTGTCTCTCAGTGGGACTCAAGTCAGTCCCTATGCTGACTTGCTCTACCCCCACTGGGGTGGTCGGACGTATATCGGGCAAGGGAAGCCCTTTGCTGTCCTCAAAGGCAGCAGCACACATGGCAGACACCTCCTCTGTCCTCTCCAGATAAGGCTTCAACACGTTCACATGAAAGGACTTTCGGATCCTTTCATCTGAGCACTTCACCAGTATATAGGTGGTGTCGCTGATCCTCTTGACTACTTTGAAGGGTCCCTGCTAGACAGCTTGGAGTTTGTTGGCTTTATTGGGTCTCAGCACTAACACTTTTGCCCTGTTTCTAAAATACGGTCCCTTGCCCCCCCGGCCATACCAACGTTTCTGGCGCTGCTGGACCACCAGCAAGTTCTCTCGGATGGACTCCGTTAGAGCCTGCAATCGGTCCCACAGTTCCAGGACATGGGCCCTGCTTCTCCCATATCTCCCTCCCAGTGTTCCTGTACAAGGTACAGGGGTCCCTGGACTCTTCTCCCATACAATAATTCAAAGGGGAGAATCTGGTCCACTCCTGAGGTACTTCCCTCTACGACGAGCAGTCCGTTCGTCTAAGGGTGATAAAGGGAGCTTAAAATGGTCTTTTCCCCAGAGCTCTGCCAGATATGTTGGGTAATAGCCGCCGTAAACAGGGTTCCCTGATCGGATATGATTTCCCAGGGAAACCCAACACGAGTGAAGACCTGTACCAATGTATCTGCTTCTGTCTCTGCTGAGATATTGGAGAGGGCCACAGCTTCAGGGTACCGAGTAGTGTAGTCCACCACAGTAAGGATATACTTATTGCCCGAGGGACTAGGCTTACTGAGGGGTCCTACCAGATCTACCGCTACCAGAAGAGGGGTTCCTCTTTAATAGGTAAAGGTCTAAGTTTGGCCCTAGGGTGGTCGCCTCTCTTACCGACCTTCTGACACACCTCGCAAGTTCTACAATACTGTTGTAACTCCCGGGTGACGCTAGGCCAGAAGAATGCCTGTGTCAACCGGTCCTTAGTTTTTCTAATGCCTAAGTGGCCAGCTAGGGGAATATCGTGGCTGATCCTTAATAGTTCATCCTGATATTTCTGGGGCACCACTATCTGCTTGCTCCCACCCCAGTTCCTTCGGTCAAGCAATACAATAGTCCCTTCTCCCATTGGAACCGTTCCTGTTCCAAGTCCCCCTCAGAGGCCACACAGGGAGAGCACTTAATTATTGTGGCTTTCTTTGTACTTAATGAGCCAGGGGGTGGTCGGTGTTCGGTACTTTATAATGCCGAATGTGAATGGGAACAAAGTTTAGAACGGGTTCCCAAACTGAGGAGGAGAACAGCTGCTGGGAAGGCAAAATAGGGGTTTTGTCACAGTGTTGCACTCCCAGAGCTGTGTCTTGTCCAGTTACTGGGGGGAAATGGATGCCTGCTTGTTGCAAGGGTTCCTGAGTGGCTGAAATAAGTTATTAGCAGTTGTAACCAGTCAGGTCACCCGTGGTCCACTGTGCTTGGGTTATATGTGAATGATTGAGTATTAAAACTAGCATACACAAAATCTGTAACAGATCTCATTTATTTCATTTTGTATTCCCTCAGGCAGCTATACCAAACATCGCTGCACTTAATTACCCCCTTATTGCAACACTGTACTTCTATGAGGCTCCGGTAAGGATAGGCCTAAACTGTTATTTGTCCTAAGTAGGCTAGACCTGTTAATACAACAGCATGCGTACTTCGGCAAAGATTTATTTCATCATCTTATTTGTCACATGCAGATCGACGCACGATCTATGTTCACGCTGAGTAATTCAGCATCAGCCACCGTGACTGAGCAAGTAGCCAGACACATACAATTACATACCTTTCATATTGTAATGAACACAACATCAGAATGCCACTATCACAAGTTTGTTTTAAGCCTAGACGAATGAATCCTCGCAACGTTTATGCACGTTTCAATGATTTGATCTACCCGCCTCTGCGCAGGCGACCATCCGCATTTGTTTACGTATACAGATATCCGTGCCTCTGCGTAGGCGGCTACAAGCTTTAACTAAATATGTTTGATATATAAGTATATGACATGCTAACAATAAAAATATTCAAAACAAAATCTGTAACAGGTTTTTTGGGTGATGGATTAGAGTTTATTTATTTCGTAGTTTATAAGTCTGTCCCAAGACATAGGTTACTATATTATTCCCAATAACATACTTTATATGTGATATTAAATATGGTGAAACCATGTTTGGTTTATTGTTCCCAGGTTGCCTTTGAAATGCTTGGATATTTCTCGGTTATCACCAACTGCTTCTTAATTTCCATCTCTCCAGAAGTCCAGGCTTTTTGCGAAGAATATGAGGTGGGACCAGAATCGTTCTTGCTTTACATGCTTGGAGCAGAGGTCAGTTATGGACAAAAATAAAAACAATTACAGATTTTAGAGCACTTAATAATTGTTTTCCCTTTAAATGATCATGTGTTTAAAAAGTCACTTGGTCGAACAATGTGACCAAGAAAAGTGAAGGATTCTAGCATGTTCTTCCATTTTTCAGTACCTTCACTGTCTTCATATGTCGGCCATTTAGAGGAGTGACAGTCGATCTCAGGGAAACCAGACTTGTGATAAGTAATGATAGTTCTTTTTACTTCAAACTGGTTGGAACTTTGAGGTAAATCTGGCAGAAATCTTACTGGGTAGAACAGAAAGGTATATACAGGACCAGCCGAAGGCATTAAGGAGCCGTGTGTAAAATGCCTTATTATTATTATTATTATTATTATTATTGCCATTTATATAGCACCAACAGATTCCGTAGCGCTTTACAATATTATGAGAGGGGGGATTTAACTATAAATAGGACAATTACAGGAACGATAGGATGAAGAGGGCCTTGCTCAAATGAGCTTACAGTCTATAGGAGGTGGGGTGTAAAACACATTAGGACATGTGCATTATCCTTTTGATTTAAGGAGAACCTATTCATATGAAAACTAACCAAAACATAGTTAAAAGAACACAGAGAACATGCAAAAATGTAAACTATTTACATATCAAATGATCTCACCTGCAGAGGTAGTCCAGAACTGAAAAAGTTCATACAGGAAACCCAAGCCTATCGCTTAGGTCTTCATTAAGCCTTGCTATTGATGTGAAGCTAATATCCATCTTGTAGCAAACTCGTCCCTTTAAAGGAGTTTGCCATGAGTTTTTGGAGGGGGCTGCTTGCCCGCCTCCTGCCCTGTGACTACAGCCCCTGGGATATTTGCCTTTTAAGAACATATTTGGGCATAAGGGATTTGTATTATGCTGCTACTGGCACTTTAAGCACAGTGTATGGACTTCTATTAGACTGTGTATAGATTATGTATAGAAAGGTGTTCCCCTCCCCCGTTTCCTTTCCCATTGTTCTCCAGCAGGGCGTTGTCCCAGGCACACTGCCAGACTAGTTGAAACTGGTTTGGGCTGGAAAGCCATGCTTCAGTGGTCCTAAAGGGACCTCCACCTAACTTTTTAAACCCTGAACCTAATTTTTGAGTATGTTTATTTTTCTAGTATGCTGATTCTTAAAATATATTTGTTTTAGGAAGATTGGATATATATTTTTAAAGTTACAGCATGTGTGTAAAAACTGTATATTTTCTGCCTGTGATAATTAAGTTAGTCTATTGTGTTGAGATAATTGTATCACAGGCGGAGGGGAGGAGATGTGTGGGAGGTAACATGTATCTGATTGGTGACTGTACTAAGTATTGTGGGTGTCTCCCTTGCAGTGGGAGAGAGGCATAAAAGCAGGGGTTGTAGAATAAAAGTGCAGTTCTGCTCTTGATACTGTGTGTCGTCCAGTTATTGAGAAAGGTGATGGGATATTCTTGGATTATATTGCTGATTATGCTTGCTACGCTGTTGGATTATTCTATTACTGTGGATGTTTCTCCTGGGGTTACTACTTGTTCCTGAGCCACACCTGGACTACCAGCGGAAATAGTCTGTGAGAGACCAGCATTCCATTACACATCTTAACACAGTTATAAAAGGATCTGTATCTAGATACCTCTCTGGCCTGCAGATATAACTGGTTGTAAGAAAACACTAAGAACAAACAAGCTTGCCTTAGCTTAACTATCTAGAACCTGTCCATGGGAAATGAGTGATTTTGCTTTTGGGTATCATTATCTGGCAAATAGTATAACCCTGACCCTGACTGGCAGAGAGTATCACCCTGACCATGACTGGCAGAGAGTATCACCATGACCATGACTGGCAGAGAGTATCACCCTGACCATGACTGGCAGAGAGTATTACCCTGACCATGACTGGCAGAGAGTATCACCATGACCCTTCCTGGCAGATATTATTACCCTGACTGGCAGAGAGTATTACCCTGACCATGACTGGCAGAGAGTATCACCATGACCATGACTGGCAGAGAGTATCACCCTGACCATGACTGGCAGAGAGTATTACCCTGACCATGACTGGCAGAGAGTATCACCATGACCCTTCCTGGCAGATATTATTACCCTGACCATGACTGGCAGAGAGTATTACCCTGACCATGACTGGCAGAGAGTATCACCATGACCCTTCCTGGCAGATATTATTACCCTGACTGGCAGAGAGTATTACCCTGACCCTTACTGGCAGAGTGTATTACTTTTACTCTTACTGACAGAGAGTATTACTCTGACCCTTTCTGGCAGAGAGCATTACCCTTACTGACCGAGATTATTACCGTGACTGACAGAGAGTATTACTCTGACAGTTACTGGTAGAGAGTATTACCCTCACCCTGACTGACAGATTATTATCCTGACCCTGACTGGCAGAGGGTATTACCCTGATTGACAGAGAGTATTACTCTTACTCTTACTGGCAGAGAGTATTATCCTGAATGACAGAGATTACCCAGACCCTTCCTGACAGAGAGTATTACCCTGACCCTTACTGGCAGAGAGTATCACCCTGACCCTTACTGGCAGAGATTATTACCCTGACCCTTACTGACAGAGAGCACTACTCTGACCCTTACTGGTAGAGAGTATTACCCTCACCCTGACAGATTATTATCCTGACTCTGACTAGTTGAGAGTATTTGACTGTCAGAGAATATTACTCTGACTCTGACAGGCCGATAGTATTACTCTGATCGTTACTGGTAGGGACTTTATCGCTGGGATCTACTGGCAGCTAGTATAGCTCTGAATCTGACTGACAGCTAATATAGCGCTGACTCTGACTGACATCTAGTATAGCGCTGACTCTGACTGACAGCTAGTATAGCGCTGACTCTGACTGACAGCTAGTATAGCGCTGACTCTGACTGACAGCTAGTAAAGCTCTGACTCTGACTGACATCTAGTATAGCGCTGACTCTGACTGACAGCTAGTATAGCTCTGACTCTGACTAACAGCTAGTATAGCTCTGACTCTGACTGACATCTAGTATAGCGCTGACTCTGACTGACAGCTAGTATAGCTCTCACTCTGACTAACAGCTAGTATAGCTCTGACTCTGACTGACAGCTAGTATAGAGTGTAAGAGAACACTAAGAACAAACAAGCGTGGCTAAGTTTACTTATCTAGAACCTGTCCATGGGAAACTAGTGATTCTGCTTTTTGAGTATCATTATCTGGCAAAGAATAAGGAAAGTTCCACTTTTTTGTGGGTTGTCATTAGAGGCAGCATATATAAAGGCACTGTAACGGATCACCTGGCACCCCGACTGGGTACCTCCGTTGAAGGATGCTCCTAGCGCTTCCTGAGGACTCCAAGCACTGCAGCAGACACCACAACCACCGAACCGGAGAAACATACGAATGCTCTCAAGCATATGAATGCTGTAAACAGCTGAACAGGAAAAACATACAATCAGCTTACACTCCTGGCAATCCGTATACAATCCAATTCCCCCAATAACGAGAAAACACTTCGTTTTGAGGTCAAGCAGAACTGCCTGTACTGGCACATACAGCCTCTTTTATTCACAATCCACAAACATAGTACTGCCCACAGGGTTTTGAAATACAACCAATCAATCCGTACAATACACACAGACACTCCCACACAAAGTCCTCCCCTCTGCCTGTGATATGATTACTGAACACAATGAGTAATATAATTATCACAGGCAGAGAAATACAGTTTTTACAAAATATTAATGACTTCCAAAATATACATGCCATTCACATAAAACATACATTTTCAGAATCCGCATGCTTGAAATATACACATACACAAAAATCAGGGCAATCGGTTCAGGGGTTAAAAAGTTAAGGGAAAGTCCTATTTGACAAAATGAAGCATGGTTTTTCTGCCCAAAACCAGTTCCACAGAGTCTTCTATCCTGGAGATAATTGGGAAGTAATCCAATTATCTCCAAGGACAGAGGCAAAACTCCATTAGCCAATGTCACGATTCGGGGAACCAAACACGCCAACACACACACACAAAGTGCTGTACCGGACCTTAGAGTGGCCGGGCTAAGCACACAAAGAATAGTCAGGAAACAAGCCGAGTAAGGGGAACCAGAAGACAGAATAACGTGAAACAAGCCGAGGTCAAAGGGTAGGAGAAAGTCACAAAGTCGGATAAACAAGCCAGAGAGTACGTAACCAGAAGCACCAGGTAAGTAGCAATACTAGCAAGTAAAGACCACAACAGGGCGAAGAGGAACAGGAAAGGTGAGTATATAAATCCAAAGGTTAATTCTGATTGGATAATTTCCAATCAGAATTAACAATCACACGTGGGAGATATCTAAACCTCCCACTGTGATTGAGGCACTGTGCCTTTAACGCCGGGTCAGGTGACTGACCCCGGCGTTTGTTTAAATGGGCGGTCTCCCAGCGTGCAGCGTCATGCATGCTGCCGCTGGGGGACACAGAGGAAGAGGCGGACGGCACCCGTGGGAGAGAGGATGCCGCCCACCGAGCGCATGTCTGGAAGGGGACCGCGGACGGCTGGAGGGTGAGTGCCGCGAGCGGACTGCAGTCTCCCCTCGCAGCCGCCCGCGGGACCCTGACAGCCACATGGTAGCAAAATACAATAAAATACATAAAAATATATAACTGTGCAGCGATTGCATAAAACGGGTACATTCAACATATCCCCAGATAGCTTAGATCTGAGCGCAAATTATTACTGAATGGCGCTCAGATCACATACATACAGTTCAATTGCCATGGAGCCAAAGTCTTTCACATAGTCTTTCGTTTTATGAATGGGCTCCATGGCATAGCTATCTGGGGTAACACTGCTCACATAGGAAAAGTACCGAATGACCCGGCTTTCGGGTCTTTGCAGTGGAAAATCCAGCATTTCAACATGGGGCCATAGTAACAGGGCAGGAGGCTGGAAATCAGTATTCTCCAATGCCCAGTGGCGAGGCTAGTTCCACCACAGGCACATCCCTTTTATGATTTATTTTTTATTAATAATTAAATGCAATAAAAGTTTTAATTAGTTATTGTGGTGCTGTAAAGAAGTGCAAAGCAACACCATTAACAAATGTAATCAATCAAATGTGTTCTTTTTAATCAATTAATTTATCAATATTTTCAAACAGCATTTACTCATTATTGTAAAGGTGGTTGTAGCGTTTACAATTCCTGACATACCTGCCTGGTTGAAGCTAAAAATGATGCAGGTGGAATATCTCTCACAAAAAGCTACAGGTACAGTATCACCATAATTCTACCTTGGTACCGTATAGTGACTTGAAGAAAACCAGTAATTTTACTTACTGTGAATTCCTTTTTCCTTAGTATAATGGTAGTACTGCAAACAAGTGGGTTGTGCCTTCTGCTGTGGACATGTATGTACGTAGTGGGGAATCGTGATGTGGCATACTAACATAGAACTATCCCAATTAACACCTAAATAATGACTGACAATGTAGTTTGGATGAAACAGGCCACAGCATTTATTATAACATATGATAAATACTGTATAACACATCCATAATTTATTTTAATATTCTTCTTTACTTGATATAAACCATATTTCAAACATAAATAACCATAACATCAAATAAGCTAACATATAGTGTCATACAGTATAACCCAACCGTCCTTGCCAATATACGGTCCATGAGCCTATGCACCACTTCTTCTCACCTCACGACTCGGCATAAATTCCTTTTCCTTCCAATGCTTACCACCAGCCGACCTTATCCTCGCTCGGTGGGAATGTCCAAACAGGTAACCTAAGGTAAACCCTTTAGAGAAGCAGAGGTTGAGACCTGAAATTTCACCACCTCATTCCACATATTAAGCTAACTGTCTCAAACTTAATTGGCAAGGACATACCCCAGGCCACAACCCCACTGTTTTACGCATAAAAAAATAAAAAATCAGCGGGGAACCCCAGCAAAACCACTCAAAGCCTGTTCCACCGCTTCCTGCAGGGCGAGATTAAAGAGGTTGAGCCCGACCTCTGTCAAGTGCTCCCCGTCCCCCTGAAATAGATTGGCAGCATCCCGCTCAAAGACCCTATGGTGAACTGGAATTCCCAGAGCACTCAAAACAAATCTAGAAACCCTCCTGTTCAGTTTCCAACGGGTATAACCTCGGACCAAACCAGATGTACAGTCGGGAATAAAACTAGGATGTGTGCCATGTCCCGCTTAACGGCAGACACTTAATCCCATATGGGCACTGAACCCAGGTCATTCCCCCCCAGGTGGATCACCCCCAGGAGGCAGAACAGCTGACACAAGTCAGGGAGGAGCCACACCCACCTCATGCCTTTGGTGCCAAACCACCGAACCTCCGCTTCAGAAGGCGTAACACCCAACCGCTCGCCTCCAGGCCAGACTTCCACACACCTCCTGGTCCAATAGACATAGGAGTGTCCCATGATCCATATCCTGGGGGGAATCGGACCTGCATAGAGAAATAATTTAGGAGACCAGCAGGGCGAACATAGGACATATAACGCCCCGACTCCCACCTCCCAATTCTCTGAATCACCTGCGCAGGCATTCCAAGCCTAGAGGCCTCTGTAGCAGCCCCTATACAGAATGAATGCACCCCGAACTCCCTGCTGTCAATTCCCAGGAATAAGAGCCCCAAGTGGAACACCATAATGAATTGGAAGTTGGAGAGAAAATTGCTGTCCTCATGAACTAAAAGGGGGGTGGGGGTGTGGAGAAGCCGGGCGGAAGGAACAATACTCACCGAAGGAATAAACTGGACAAATGCCAGAAGCCGGCACCGCACCTAAGTGCACCCACTTACCCTTCCCAAAGACCTCAGTCTTTGAGCGGCGAATCCTGAAGGAAATATGGTCCGCTGTGCATGTAACAACACCAAAAAGAACCCCCCCCCCACACACACACGCGGACGACTAGGGCACACCAGCTCCCCGATCCGCATGGCCCCAAAGAATGCCAGGGAAAAGTAGCCAAAATAGACGGGCCTCAAAGACAGAATGGAAAACTACCCATCTCTAATGCCACCAGAAAGGAGAAGAGCTCTAGGAAAGTTGGATTCCGCCTGAGCCCTGCCGCATGCCAGCCCACCGGCCATGAGGCAGCGCACCATTGAGAGTCCAAAATGGCCCCAAAACCTCCTGAGCCTGCTGCATCGGTGAACAGATCGATGTCGGTGTTAGACCTCTGGGGTCTGACAGTATGTTCTTCAGTTATAGGAGGCCAAGAAGGAATCCCAGACCGCTAGATCATCCCACAACGGCTGAGTAAGCTGAATAAAGTGCTGAGGGCGGGTGACCCCCGACGTCGCTGCCGACAGATGCCTGTTAAAGATTCGCCCCATGGGCAAGATCTGACAGGCGAAGTTCAGCTTACCTAGGAGAGACTGCAGGCAGTGCAGCTGAATCTTACCTCACCTCAGGGCCAGCGCCACCTCCTGCCTGAGGTCTTGAACCTAAGTCAGGAGCAACGGACATTCCCCAGCCACGGAATCGATCTTGATGCCCAGGAAACTAAGGCACGTAACCAGACTCATGGTTTTGTCATGGGCCAACGGAACACCGAAATGCTGAAACAGGTCCCCAAGAACCCGCAGCAGCAGTGCGCAGACATGCGACTCTGATGGTCCCACACACAGGAAGTCATCCAGATATTGCAAAAGTGAGTCGACCCCCGCTTCCCTTCGCACCACCCACTTCAGGAAAGTGCTAAAGCACTCAAAATAAAAACAGGATAGGGAGCAACCCATAATGAGGCACATATCCACATAAAACTGACCGTCAAAAGTAAAACCCAGGAGATGATGACAATCCGTGTGCACTGGTAGCAGCCGGAAAGCAGATTCCACATCTGCTTTTGTCAGCAAGGCCCCAGGGCCTGCAGCCCGGACCATGCGGACCACCGCGTCAAAGGATGTGTAAGAAACACGGTAAACTTCATCAGAAATGTCATTTACCGAACCCCCTGGAGGGTACAACAAATGATGAATCAGGCGATATTTACCCTGTTCCTTCTTGGGCACCACGCCAAGAGGAGAAACCTGCAGATTGGGCACAGGGGGCACACAAAAGTGGCCGGCCATCCAGCCCACGGATACTTCCTTGTTAAGCTTCTCTCAAACCACCTGAGGGAATTCCCTAACGGACTGCAGGTTCCAAACGGAAAGTAAGGAAGGGCGAACTAAAAAGAGGATCCAAAAACCCAGCTCAAAACCCTCCAACAGGATCCGTGCTGCCCGAAGAGTCTTACAAAGGTCGAGCCACGGGCGCATCGCGTATATGACTACCAGTCATCACCCATAGCCCCCACGACACCTTTCTCATCAGTTTTGCCCCGCTTGAAACAGCGGGAGATGGGATGGGCACCACGGCAACCGGAGCACTCGTGCTTGAAACAGCATGAGGAACACCACTTACAGTGACTGTCGTTGAATTTCCAACAACAGCCTGGCCTGTGGTTGGGGGCCAATGAGGAGGAGGACGTTTCCTCCCCGGGCCCCCCAAGAAAGGACAAAAAAGTGCCTTGTTGAGGCGCCGAACAAGTCATAATTGATAGCCAGAGGCCTATGTCCATCTGGTTCCAGGGCAAAGAGAGTCGCACCGCCAGCCGCTGACGAAATTGCTCTTCGTACCTCTACCAACCTAGCCCTCCATAGGTACGACACTCGTTCCAGATAGTGTCCTGATAGCAAAATAGCGTAGTGTATTTTTGGGGAGCCCTCTCCCCAATGATGCTAGCCAGGATAGAAAATGCCTGTATCCAATTCCCAAACATCTTGGGGATTTTCCGATAGCAGTATTCTTGCTTGTCTTTTTCAGAATCCTTACCGTCCTTCTCAACCATGGGAGGAGCTTCCTCCATTGGCAGGAGGGAAAATATCTCTAGGAAATCCCCTTTCCAAAACTTCTCCCTAGTTTTTTTTCTTTCAAGTGCAAGCTGAGTGAGCCAGACAGCACATATAAGCAGCGCCCTGAGCCATATGCGAAATGCCCACCTCCTGGAAAGCTTCGCCAGCACTAGCTACTGCGCAGGACTCCGCAGGCAAAAGGGGACCCGAGGTTGCTGAAGGTTAAGCTGGGGTCCAAACTGTCCTGAGCTGACTATCCAGAGTGGACTCCCCACTAATTTTTACCCCCTGCTCCCACTGATCTAAAAAAAAACACAGACCTGAAAGGAACACACCCAATGCAGGACCCGACTAGATAAAAGAAGGAACACTGTACTCACCAGCTGATGCCCGGCGATCCGACCGTGGCATAACAAGCGCAGAGTGTTCGGGCAGATTACTCTGAATTTCAGCTTCCACTATGTTCCTCAAAGGTGTCCCAGGAACCACCTGCTTGGCATTTCCAGGAACAGCAGTCAGGTCCTGTGAGAAGAGCAATGGAGTGGAGGTGAGCCCACGCTCCACACCAGGAGGCAGCCATGGTAAGTGACCAGCAGAGAGAAGAGGGGATCCAGAGGGAGCAGAACAGAGGGCAGAGAGGACCCAGAAGGGACAGGTGAGGAAAAGGAAGGGGGGAGAAGGGAGGACACAGAGGGCGCGGGGGGGGGGGAACAGCGGGACCTGCGGAGGCAGAAGGGAAACCACCGTGGCCTCCCAGAGACAAAGGGGGCCCTCCGGAAGGCAAATGGAGGGGCACAGGGGCAAGACCAGGGAAAGGAGGGGGAAGGAAGAAACTGAAGGAGAAACAGGGGAGAAAGACCCATCCTCACTGGCAGAGGAGGCCACAGACCTATGAAAGCGATCTTTCTGCCCAGGAAGTAGCCATCTCCCTTGTAGAGTGTGCGTTTATTGAAAGATTGAGAGGAACACAACGTGTTTCATAAGCCAGCTTAATAGCTTCTGTTGTAGATTGTAGATCTGGAGGCTTCTCTACCTTGCCTTGAAATTTGACAAAGAGGTGATCTGAGATTCTAAAGTATTGTGATCTCTGAAGATAGATTTTAAAAGCTTTTTTAACATCTAGAAGATGCGACTTTCTTTCTGCCTCCGAAGATTGAGACTGGCAGAAAGAAGGCAAAATAGGCTGGCCCCTTGTAAAATCTGGTTTGGATCGTTAATGCTGATTGATATATATATACGTCTTTTATATATATAGTCTTGGGCCAAATGCTCGCCACAATAATAAATGTCTATATTATTGAAAAGTACTAACATGCTGTCAGGTTCTTACCTAATGGGGAGTGCGGCTCGCAGAGTTATACGCTCACCCTTGCAAAGTAGACACAGACCAGGGTGACCAGGTAAGACGCCACCTGATCTGTGAGTCTGTGCACGGGGGCTTTCCAGGAATAGTGCTCCAAGTAGCAGTACAGCAGGGAGTAGTCAAGGAAAGCCAAAGTCAGGGGAAGCCGAGATCAGAGTAGTCCAGGAGGAAAGCCAAGGTCAGAAGCCGGAATCAGACAGGAAATACTGGAACGCAGATATAGCAAGACAGGAACCAAACAAGGGAATCAGAGTCAATGAACTGACACTGCCCTCAGGGAGAGGCAGTGTCTTATACCTGGCTAATTGGTGATCAGCCACAGGTGTGCTGAGATCGTTGGAGCAGCCACAGAATAACGTCCAGCCCCCAGTGCTGGGTACAAGGCAAAGTAGACTTCTGGCTATCTCTCGAGCTGATATGGTGGCTCAGAGGCAAAATAGCAGCCCCAGGACTGCAAAGTACCCTGGTTCAAGTCCGTAACCGGGCACTTCTGGGGCGACCTCGTCTGGCCGTCGGGATGTCGCGGTGAGAACCGTGACACATGCAATCTGACTTACGGTTTCTTCAGGTTTATTCTTAGTTACGGATACATAATAAAACAACAAAGGATGTTACAGGATAGTGGACATTCAACAGCAGATGGTAATTGCTGGACTTCTTTACATCCTTACATCGAGAGAGAGAGCCCAGAGCCAAGAGAGAGCACGATATCCATATCCATGTTACATCATAACTACTTGAACATAATATATACATATATATAACAATAATAAATGAATAAAATAAAATATTTACAAATGTTGATCCAATAAACAATGTAAAGCAATGAGAAAGATCAACCTGCTCAGGTACAGTCATGTCTTTGTAGACAACAAACTCAAGATGATAACTTTCTAGATAATAAATGTGTATCACTATCATATTCCTACAGACATATATAGTATAGTATTTTCATTCTCAATACCTGATATTACTTAAGTACTAATACATGTATTGCTTGTATATCCCGTCCAATTATATTTCCATGAATCATATGGTTTCTAGCAACCTTAAAATCTTTGTCATTTGTATTCATGAATTACATTCCTATACCATTAATACCACCTAGTGATGATTGTATCAGTACTTTACAATCATAGTATTTAATTTGTATATTCAGTAGGCTCTCACTAACTGAAATATATGAACACTACTTATAAGACTCATAATAGTTTGCAAACCTTCAAATGTTGTGTTGTTATCAACCATAAAGTTTTATAATTCTTCAAATAATGTTCATGGTGTTGACAATACTTATTGTTCTAGAAATTCTCCACCCAGAAATCTTTCTATCATAGATTTGTTTTTGTTTACATAATTATAATTTTCACTAAAATTCCACCTTGTAGTAACAAACATTTCATTCAACAGAAACATGGTTTACTTTAAAAGAACTTGGAAAGAATAATTTAAATTCATTATCATCACTCTCTTCATTTGCATTGTGATGACTTATTAATGTAATACATCTTAAAAGCACGATTGTACTAATGTTACCTTAACATTTGTTCTGACCAATCCATATTCCTTAGTACACTTCAACTGACTAAATTAAAATAAAATAAAATAAACTTGGGGTCATACTGCCCAGAAACTCTTGTTCCTAGTCTGTGTCTAACAAACTCAGGGAAATCATAAAACAATTTAACAACGTATTCAATTCATTGGATACCGTCATATCCAGAAACCTATTCTCCCTAGTCCATACCTTTATAGACTTTGGTCAAATATAATTGTGTACTATACTCTTAACTTAACTTCAATTAAATTCCTCTTGGATCTCTGAACTCTTATATTCAAGGCATTCTTAATGTATACCATTACTTAATATTAATCAATATAAATTATCCTTCCTTAGTTTTCTTCCTTTTGTTACCATTGTTTGTTTAACTTCACCTCGATTATAAACAAAATATTTATTCTAGTGAATCTATGAAATACTATTGCACTCAATCTTTGTAGTATTAAGTAACCATGATCCTTATTTTATCAACTTCATATTTTATCTACTTCTGATACTTCTCATTCTATGTATAGGTAATAATGTAATAGTTTTCTTCATAATACTATCCTATCATAATTTTACTCCATGTGTTACACATTTATAAGTACTCTCTTTTGGTATTAATACACTCATATACCTTTAAATAACTTTTCATTATCTGTTTTTTTCTTCGTTAATATTTAGGAATTGATATTCATGTTAGTGTCAATCTTTTATTTCTTTGTAAGTCTGTTAATCTTCTTTATCAAATTAACTCTGTAGAATCTTCCATCACGGTTTGCAGATCAGATAAAAAGTCTCTTTCCAACAGTCGATGTCAAGTTGTCTGAAGGAATACTTTCTTGATTTACTGCCCCAAGGATCTGTCACGCTTTACCAGATCAGTTATTTCTGTCTATTTTGTTGCTTCATCCACACAGCTGCGCAGTTCTGTACTTGGATCTGGATGATTGCCAATCTCTGCCAGGTGCTTGCGTCTAGAATTCACGTTGTATCTTGTGCTTTTTGTCTCAGTTGTAGAAAATAGTCTTGTACAGTCTTTGTGATTTGAAAATGTTCTTTTTCTTACAAACACAGTTCTTCTGTGATAGTCTAGATTATTTTTTTCTCTTCAAGTTTGTTTTCCCAGTTCCAAAGTAGCTTTGTAACTCGATTCCTCTCTCTCCCCCCTTGAAGTGGGAACAAAACTTGAATAGAAGACTAGCTGGCTGGCCAATGTAAAATCTGGTTTGGATCGTTAATGTTGATTTATATATATGTCTTTTGTATATATAGTCTCGCCACAATAGTATATGTCTATATTATTGAAAAGTTCTAATACGCAATCTGACTTACGGTTTCTTCAGGTATATTCTTAGTTACGGATACATAATAAAACAACAAAGGATGTTACAGGATAATGGACATTCAACAGCAGATGGTAATTGCTGGACTTCTTTACATCCTTACATCTTTACATCGCGAGAGAGAGCCAGAGAGAGCCCAGAGTCAAGAGCCAAGAGAGAGCACGACCTCGTGCCCCTCTGTTACTATATAGATGTGCTCATCCTAACATCAGCGCGTTTAACTCTAGCCATATAAGGACAAAACCCCCAAATCCACATTCCAGAGCTCTCAGACAAAGAAAGACTTGTGACTTATACCGTCTGTTACTTATGTCAATCCACACATCCATATATAATCAATAGAAACATAGAATATGCAATATTCTACACCCCTATATTTCCTGGAAATAACTTTAGGTAAAAAGGAAGGCCTGGGATGCAAGACCACCTTGTCTTGGTGGAATATGGGAAACTCTGAAGTTGAAGAAAGAGCCTGCAGTTCTCCTATTCTCTTTGCGGAAGTGATAGCCACTAAGAAGACCGTCTTGAGTGAAAGCATCTTCAATGAAACATCCTGTAATGGTTCAAATGGAGGTTCACAAAGAACCTGAAGGACTAATGACAAATCCAAGGTAGGAAAAGCTGAATCGGACAATAAGGGAATATATACAGTGATAAGTGGGAATGCGTGTGGTAGCACTGAGTGCCACAGACCACCTGAGTGGAAACCCCTTACACCACTCCAAGAAATGCAAACATATACATACAATATAATAGGTGGATCACACGTCTGGATGTATCTATAAAAGACACAAGAATAATATAGCATAATATTACCAGTACAAATAATATGTAAACTGATATAGAAGTCGGGTACTCACAAGCCTGGAGCCAAATTGCAACATATGGCTCTCATGGATAGCGCCGTGGGACTTTTCTTAAGGATGTCCCCGTCCTTTTTCCAGATGACCTTGTGGTTATTCCTGATAAGTTAAAGTAAGGCTGCACAGGCAAGGTGTTCTTCATTCAAAAAAAGAACTTTATTACTCCAAAATTAGGAATTAAAAACTGTTAAAAGAAATCCAGTACTAAAAGCAGAGTTTGTCTGTAGTAAGCTTGTGTGTGAGTCCGAGAGTTTTGTCTGTCAGTAAGCCTTTTTGCGCATGTGTAACAGATCACCTGGCACCTTGACTGGGTACCTCCGTTGATGGATGCTCCTAGCACTTCTTGAGGATTCCAAGCACTCTAGCTGACACGACAACCACCGTAGGCCGAACCTCTCTTCCTTCAGAGCGAAGCAGGAATGAGCTCTTAAAAGAGCTTAGGAGTGATTATAGCAAGGGAATATGCAGAGCATAGCAATCCCTTGTAGCAGATTCCCCCATTAAGAGACAGGACTCCAAATTGAGGGTGAAGTAGAACTATCTAAAACTTTATTTTACTTGGGACAAGCCCATATGGTCATTACATTAACACTGCTGTGAAAACTCAATAAAATTACAAACAGTCAAATCATAGCAGGCAACATACAGTGACTTATTATAACATAATTACATATTTAAAAATGGGTGGGGAAGACCATAATTAACACAAAATGTTTCTCCTGCATGCAGAATTAGTGATATGCAAATCTACCCGAATATGCAAATTACCAGTCTTGCTATTCAGGTAGTGCATATTACTGTTGCTACCAACAGAGGGCACTACACAAGCTCTATAGCCAAATCCACCTAGTTGGTAGCAATCCTCAGCAGTACAGGAGAGCAGGCAATACATCCCAGGGGCCATAGTCACATGGCAGGAGGCTGGCAATCAGTCTTCTCCAATGCCCAGTGGCGAGGCTGGTATATATATATATATATAAATATATATATATATATATATATATATATATATATTAACTTGTAGGAATGGCATCAATTTTTTTCCAAGGCTGCTTTGGATTCCCAGGGATTCCCTGTTTGGCTCTGCCAGCGAGTGCACTTTACTGCTGAATCATCTGTGTGAGCTGCCACGCACTTTAGCCCTGTTACACGTGTCTTGGAGCTGCTGTTGACAGGTACTAGTAGTCTAGAGATTAGGACATGGGGACATGTCTGACGCTGAGTGAGTGTGCGTAGGTCAGTGAATGTATATGCATTTCTGTCAGTGTGTGTGTGTGTGTCTGTCAGTGAGTGTGCATGTGTGTCTGTTCGTGAATGCATGTGTGTCAGATCTGTGTGTATATAATATCCCGGGATAGTCAGTGCTTCCTGTATAGTGCTGCTCTCTGTATAATACAGGCCTGTGTCTGTATAATATCCCGGGACAGTCAGTGCTCCCTGTATAGTGCTGCTCTCTGTCTTGGGATATTATACACAAACAGACCTGTATTATACAGAGAGCAGCACTATACAGGGAGCACTGACTGTCCCAATTTATTATACACACAACCCTGTATTATACAGAGAGCACTGATATTATACACAGACAGGGATATTATACACAGACAGTAATTGATAGCTGTGCTACAAAATGTCTTTGGAAATTTTTTTCAAATGTTGGCAACTATGGCACTGTATCAAGGGTAAGGTGTTTGTTTTTTAATAATCCCTGGTGGAAAATAATGAATCCTTCACCAGGAATTATTAAAAAAAAAAAAACACATTGTGCCGGGGCGGTACTTAACATGCGGCAGGGGCGGGGTCAAACTGCGGCGAGGGCAGGGTTAAATGTGCCCCCCTACTTTTGTCCCTGGCCCTCCAGGTGCCCCCCCTAAAAATGAATCCTAGAGACGCCACTGGTAGTAGAAGGTAAGGGTCAGTGGTGTTCATTGAAATGTGTAGCTGATTTCAGTTCCATGGATTTGGCTACACATTAAATGTGCTCCCATTGGCCCCTGTCATCCCACATTCCCCAGACACTCACATTTTGGGGGCGTGGATATGACAGGGGCCAAACAAAGTAAAGTTTAGGGTATTTATACTTACCTCTCCCTTAACTCAGTGCCCTATAGTGGTTTCTGTTTCAGTTCCCTTTAGTGCTTGTTGTGTTCAGTTGTGATTTTCGTGCTTGACCTTGGCTTTGTATCTGACTCCGTTTATCTCTCTATCCCTGTTTTGTCTTGTTTGCCGGCTTACTGACTACTGTGTACCAGACCTTGGCTAGTTTTTGTTCTCGCAGTCTCTTTGTTCCCTTGACCTCGGCTTGTTCTTGACTCTGTCTATTCTCTGCTATATGGCGAGTCCGGCCATTCTAAGGTCCGGTAAGTCGCATCTGCCCTATCTGTCGATTGTTGAACTAAATCTTGCGTGTAGGGGTAAACTACCGTGACATTACGATAGGGCCATGGACCCCGCAGATTTAAGTCAGCAACTGGCTTCTCATAAGGCTAGATTTACAGAGCAGGATCACCATATGGATCAGATAGCTCAGGCCATCCAGACACTCTTATCTAGAACTACTCCGGTAACAGTACCAACTCCTCCTGCACCCCTTGTTCCAGATGTATGCACCATGCCTAATGCTTCTGCACATTTAACCCCTCCACCCAGGTATGGAGGGGATGCTAAGTCTTGCAGGGGATTCATTAATCAAGTGGAATTCCATTTTGAGATGTATCCGCGTTCTTTTCCCACTGACAGGTCTAAAGTGGGATTCTTTATGCACCAACTTACTGATAAAGCACTTGAGTGGGCAAATCCTATTTTGGAGGCTAATGGACGAACAATGGGCTAACTACAGCATTCATGGAAGGACTATCTGATACTATATTGGATGAGGTAGCAGCTAGGGATCTTCCTATCCCATTAGAGGACCTTATCGACTATCTCATTGATATAGACAATAGGATTCGTGACAGACTCTATACTAAGAATAGGAATAGATGTTTTCTTACATTAAATAGTCCTAGAGTTGCTAATCCTGAGAGTTTCAAGGTATCAGAGGAGGAACTCATGCAATTAGGGGCTGCCAAACTCTCTGATGCTGAAAAATTGTATAGGAGAAAGGAGGGACTTTGCCTATACTGTGGTAAGAAGGGTCATATGCTAAAAGAATGTCCCGTGCTTCCGGAAAACTATCGCACCTAAGGCCATATAGGGGACTGGCCTTGGGTGTGATATCTAAGTCCCCAAAATTGCCTCTTAATCGACTACTTCTCCCTGTTTCTCTGCATCTGGAGAATAATTGCATAGCAAGAAACATAATAGCCCTGGTTGATTCCGGGGCAGCTGAGAATTTCATAGACTCTAGATTTGTTAGGAAAAACAAAATACCATTTAGAGAGAAGAAAACACCCATGGCTGTTGAGGCCATAGATGGTAGACCATTATGCTCCCCAGTTATCACACATGAAACTGAACCGTTGCATATGTATACAGGGATGTTACACTCAGAAACCATTCGGTTTCAGGTTATCACCTCTCCTTCCTCTCACATTGTGTTAGGGTACCCATGGTTATGTTCTCACAATCCCATTTTTGACTGGGAGTCAGGACAAATAGTATCTTGGAGTGAAACCTGCCAAGAGTCTTGTATAATTAAAATCACCCCTTTGAATTCTATTAATGTTCCTACTACTCCTCCTTTGTCTACTATTATACCTCCTCAGTACATGTGTCTTAAGTCTGTCTTCGATAAGAGGGAGGCTGAAAAATTACCGCCTCATAGACCCTACGATTGTGCTATTGATATATTGCCTGGCACTATACCTCCCAAAGGCAGGGTGTATCCTTTGTCTCCGCAAGAAAATCTTGTCATGGAGGAATATATTAAAGAATCTCTACAAAAGGGATTTATAAGGAGATCCTCTTCTCCGGCAGGGGCAGGGTTCTTCTTTGTATCGAAGAAGGAGGGTGATTTAAGACCTTGTATTGATTATAGGGGCCTAAATAAAATCACTATAAAAAATGCTTACCCCATACCATTAATCACGGAATTATTCGACAGGCTTAAACAAGCTACTGTGTTTACTAAATTGGACCTTAGAGGTGCATACAATCTCATACGTATAAAAAAGGGCCATGAGTGGAAAACTGCATTCAATACTAGGAGTGGTCATTACGAGTATACTGTGATGCCATTCGGTATTTGTAACGCCCCAGCAGTGTTTCAATAATTTATTAATGACGTCTTACAAAAGTTCATTCACTCATTTGTGATAGTGTACTTGGACGACATATTAATATATTCAACAGATTTACATACCCATCACATGCATGTTAAAACAGTCTTGAAAACCCTTCTTGTTAATGGTCTTTATTGTAAACTAGAAAAATGTTTATTTGACCAATCCGAAGTAGTTTTTAGGTTATGTAATTTCTGCTAAAGGTTTTCGTATGGATCCCCAGAAGCTTTCTGCTGTCATGGAATGGCCTTTACCTCAGGGACTGAAAGCCATTCAGCGTTTTCTTGGGTTTTCTAACTATTATAGACGCTTTATTAAAGGATTTTCTTCTATTGTAGCGCCTATAACACGCATGACTAAAAAGGATGGCAATACTCGTGTCTGGTCCCCAGAGGCGCTTGAGGCCTTTGAATTTCTTAAAACCACGTTTGCCTCTGCTCCTATTTTACAGCATCCTGTCCCTTCTTTGCCTTATATTCTTGAAGTTGATGCTTCGGATATTGGGGTAGGTGCTGTCTTATCTCAAAGAGAATCACCTGATAAGCCATTACATCCTTGTGGCTTCTTTTCCAAACAGATGTCCAAAGCCGAAAAGAACTATGACATAGGCAATCGAGAACTCCTTGCTATTGTTTTAGCACTCAAGGAGTGGAGACATCTTTTAGAAGGTACTAAGGACCCCATCCTCATTTTTACGGATCACAAAAACCTTTCCTACCTTAGTGAAGCCAAAAGATTGTCTTCTAGGCAGGCCAGGTGGTCACTGTTCTTATCTCATTTCAATTATATCATCACCTACAGACCAGGTGATCGTAACACTAAAGCTGATGCTCTGTCTAGACAATTTGAAACTACCGACAAACAAGAGTTTGATAAAACCCCTGTCATTCCCCCGGACAGAATAATAGCTACTATGGTTCTATCTATTTCTTCTTCACTCTTACAAGTTATACAGGCTAAACAAAACATGGCACCCAGTGAGAAACCTACTGATAAACTGTTTGTTGATGTTCCCGAAAGACGGGGCATTATGTCGTTATATCATGACGCCAAAACTGCTGGACATCCTGGTGTTTCTAAAACCTTAACAGCAGTTTCTAGATATTTTTGGTGGGCTTCCTTACGCAAGGATATCACCGATTACGTTTCGGGCATGTACTACTTGTGCCAGTATGAAGTCTTCTCATAGAGTTCCTTGTGGGTTGTTGCACCCGTTGCCCATACCCGAGAGGCCTTGGTCCAATCTATCCATGGATTTAATTGTTGAATTGCCTCCTTCGAATGGCAAAACAGTCATCCTGATGATAGTGGATCGATTTTCTAAGATGGCTCATTTTGTGTCTCTTGTCAAATTGCCCTCATCCAAGGAACTTCTATCTTCGCCAGGGAGGTGTTTCGGTTGCATGGCATTCCTATATCAATTGTATCCGATAGGGGTAGCCAATTCATTTCCAGATTCTGGAGAGCTTTTTGTTCAGAGATGGGTATTTCTCTCTCGTTTTCCTCCGCTTACCACCCCCAGTCTAATGGAGCTGCTGAACGTGCCAACCAGTCCCTAGAGCAGTATCTTTGTTGTTTCGTATCCCACCATCAGAACAATTGGGCTGACCTGCTTCCTTGGGCTGAATTTGCTCGTAATAATGCTGCTCATGAATCTTCCGGTAAAAGCCCTTTCTACATTGTTTATGGCCGGCATCCTGTTGTTCTTCCAGCTGCATTCTCCTTACAGGGCATGCCAGCTCTGGATGAACATTTGGCTGGTTTACGTACTACTTGGGAGCAGGTTCAGCATTCTTTGGTGGACTCCGCTGCTCGCCAAAAGGTTCAAGCTGACAAACATCGCAGGGCGGCTCCGTCCTATGTCGTGGGGGACAGGGTTTGGCTTTCCACTCACAATATCCGCCTTCGTGTGCCTTCTATGAAGTTGGCTTTCTGCTGACGTTGTTCATGCTCCTCGCCTTGTTCGTTCCTTCCATTCTCATTTTCCTGCCGGGCCTGGTCCTCCCCGCCCAGTGGGCGTGTCTTCAGGGGGGGGTACTGTAGCGGTACTTACCTTACCTGGGGGCCGGCCGAGGTCCTCACCTCCCGTCGCGCGTGGCTGTCGAATGAAGGCAGGCATGGACCGCAAGATGCGTCTCGGGCACGCTCTTAAAGGGGCAGTGGGAGCCAAAAGATGAAATGCGCTCCCATTGGCCCCTGTCATCCCACATTCCCCAGACACTCACATTTTGGGGGCGTGGATATGACAGGGGCCGATCAAAGTAAAGTTTAGGGTATTTATACTTACCTCTCCCTTAACTCCCTGCCCTATCGTGGTTTCTGTTTCAGTTCCCTTTAGCGCTTGTTGTGTTCAGTTGTGATATTCGTGCTTGACCTTGGCTTTGTATCTGACTCCATTTATCTCTCTATCCCTGTTTTGTCTTGTTTGCCGGCTTACTGACTACTGTGTACCAGACCTTGGCTAGTTTTTGTTCTCGCAGTCTCTTTGTTGCCTTGACCTCGGCTTGTTCTTGACTCTGTCTATTCTCTGCTATACGGCGAGTCCGGCCATTCTAAGGTCAGTTGCATCTGCCCTATCTGTCGATTGTTGAACTAAATCTTGCGTGTAGGGGTAAACTCACACTGCCGCTGGGGTGGAAGAACAACGCCTTCGGCTCCCTGGAACTCACACTGCCGCTGGGGAGGAAGGATGACACCTTTGGCTCCCTGGGACTCACAGTGCTGCTGGGGAGGAAGGACGACACCTTCGGCTCCCTGGAACTCACACTGCCGCTGGGGATGAAGGATGACACCTTTGGCTCCCTGGGACTCACAGTGCTGCTGGGAATCTGGGTTGGCTTCCCAGCATCCCTGTAGGGCCGGTAGAGAGACCTCGGTCCCATCTCCACCTGCCACCTGGGGGTCTTCCCATGACCAGTCTATGCTGTCTCTCCTGCTGAAGGGTTGTAGGTCTGCGTTTGCCTGGAGGGTAAATGGGGGCTGAATCGAGCAGAGCAGTCGTTGGTAGGCCTGCTCCAATTCCCACTCCATGGTTACCAGGTGCATCATGTCTGGTTTCACCTCGTCGTCGTCAGTCCAAACGTGCATGCCCATCTGCTAGTCAAGGATGTCCCAGAATCTGAACTCCTCTGTGCTGCCAAAAGCAGGCTCCTCCTCCATGGCATACAGTAGTAGACCAGGACCATCGTACCTGTCCCCCTCAGGCCTGTCGAGCTCCTCCATCTCGGGGGTAAGCTGCACTTTTACGGATCACAAAAACCTTTCCTACCTTAGTGACGCCAAAAGATTGTCTTCTAGGCAGGCCAGGTGGTCACTGTTCTTATCTCATTTCAATTACCATCGGAGGGCCTGGTAGGCGTCCTCCAGCCAAATATCCTTCCATACCAGTCTCTTGAGCTCTGTTACCCACTCGCCCCGGGGCTGCTCTCCTAGGAAAGACATTCATACAGCCACTTGCCTCTCTTGCCGCTGCTCTTCACTGGGGAGCCTCTCACCTCGCTGATGCTGCACATCCTCCAGGGCTTCATCCCAAAGTTCCTTTCTGGCGGCCTCCCGGTAGTCCATCATGGCCTCTTCTGATATAGACCCATCCTGCAGGGACAGGAGCTCCTGCAATCTCCAGTGGAACTCCTCTTCCATATTGCTGTAGATAGGGACGCTGCACGATAGCTAGCTCTATCCCTCTATTGTAAATCCGTAGCATTACCGGTGTCCATGAGCTACTTCTCCTCGCACTAGGACGCCATCCCACCGCTGCCACCACTGTAACGGATCACCTGGCACCCCGACTGGGTACCTCCGTTGAAGGATGCTCCTAGCGCTTCCAGAGGACTCCAAGCACTCCGCCAGACTCCACAACCACCGCAGACCCCATGAACCACTATAGCTTGGTTGGGGTCTCGCCGTCTCCTACCCACCCTAGACCTACACCAAGGCTCCAGTGGGTGAACCTCTCCTCCAAGAGAGTGAAGCAGGAACAAGCTCTTAAAAGAGCTTAGAAGTGATTAGCTAAGGGAGTATGCAGAGCATAGCAATGCCTTGTAGTGATATAGCAATACCCCCAATAAGACACAGGACTCTAGATTGAGGGTGAAGAAGAACTGAACTTTTAATCCAACACTCTGCTTATATGCCCATTTTACAAACATAGTACAGCCCACAGGGTTTTGTAAAACAACCAATAAAATACGTACATTACAATAAAACACTCCCAGCAATTACACACAAACCCTCCCCTCTGCCTGTGATATAATTACTGAACACAATGGGTTAATGTAATTATCACAGACAGGAAATATATACTTTTTACACATACAATGTAACTTTAAAAATATACATTCAATCTTCATAAAAATTACATATTCGAACTCCGCACACTTTAATTACAAACATGTCCACAATTCAGCCAATTCCATCCAGGGGTTAAAAAGTTAGCTGGAAGTCCTTTATGACCGACCTAAGTTGGGGCCATTCGTGCATTTGGCTCAGTATAACAGTGAGTTCAAACAGCCGAATGGGACTTAGTCTCTGTAGCTGAAAACTGAGTGTAGTAGAAGGTAAGGGTCAGAGGTGTTCGTTGAAATGTGTAGCCGATTTCAGTTCCATGGATTTGGCTACACATACCACAGGAGAAGGTCACAGGCAGAGCGGAGAGACCAAGAAGGGGCATACCTATGGATCTGTAAAGAGGTATAAGAGGGGCTAGAATTGTTCAGTGCTTTATAAGTATGGAGAGCAAAAATGGGTCGCAAGAGTATTCTGAGAACAGACAGCAGCTAAAATAGCCTGCCTTTCGGTGGGTCCTCGCTCAGAACTCAAGCTGGTTTTAGCTCATCTTGTGCCATTACAAAGAGAACATATCTGAAGCATATCAGACTGATCCCACCCATACGGACAGTCCAGATCCGAAATGCCAGCAAGTTCTTTCTGCACGAGAGATACAGCAACCCCAGACGATCGTTTCAGCCTTGTTAGGCATCATCAGTGAGGCATAGCTGATATCTCTCTAGGCACCGTGAGCAAGGGGTCCACGTCTGGATTACCCTTTAAACTAATGGAGAGCAAAAATGGGTCGCAAGAGTATTCTGAGAACGGACAGCAGCTAAAATAGCCTGCCCTTCGGTGGGTCCCTGCTCAGAACTCAAGCTGGTTTTATCTCAACTTGTGCCATTACAGAGAGAACATATCTGAAGCATATCAGACTGGTCCCACCGATACGGGCAGTCCAGATTCAAAATGCCAGCAAGTTCTTTCTGCACGAGAGATATGGTTAACCGCAGGTTAAGTGCCTCTCCCGGGCAGGCCCCATTCGCACCACGAACGGATGGGACAACCAGACAGGTAGCGGGGATTCGCATGATTCTGTACCCAGCCTTCGTTCCATACATTCAACGTTGAAGTCCCGCTGGCCATTGACGGATCCAAAAACATGGCAGCCATCGAAGGCCTGGAAACCTACAACCGAACAGCTTTTCATACGGTGGAAATCTCATCCTCTGTTCGTGGAAACAGGGTGCTATTCGCACACCCAATGCATCTAACGGAGAGCTACCGAATGATATGTAGAAGGAACTATATGCACTATATAATGCTTGAGTTATGTATTTTTATGTTGTTTTCTGGTTTATAATAAAGCATGGACGTTTTGGGCGCTTGGAGATAATTAGATTGTATAACCGTTGGCCTCATTATCTCCAAGCTGGGCGGGTACAAGTTTGAATGATACACTGTATTATGATTGGTATACTTGTACTTGTACTGTACCTGTATCCCATCAGGTCCATGGACCTGGGGACTTGCATAAATTTCCATGCTTGTGTGCCAGTAAAGTCAGTTCGTTTTGACCCTCAACTCGCAGCCTCGACTCGTGTTGTAGGGACCCAGGAATACTAGCGCTTCCTTTACTCGTGGGATATTCTACACTTTCAGCTCCTACCGAAGGGAACCACGTTCGACTCTCTGATTTCGGGAACCAGGACATCCAATCGATCAATCCCCCTGCTATCATCCTGGGATTCCTAAGAGAGCTACGGAACGGATGGAGAGCAATTACGAGAAGCTGAAACGTACCACGCTGAAAGATCTGCTCGAGAGCCGAGGTGGAAACGTGAGCAATAGACCTAGGAGAGAATTGATTGCGGACCTGACCAAGATGGACCAGAGCTTCACCATGACAGAACCCACGATCCTACCTTACGATGAGAAGACAAGAAGTGTCCGGGAAAGGCTTCCCCTATACGGGCCGAACCCTTCCGTGGAATTAGTGAGACAGCTGATGGCGGAGGCAGAGGCGGATATCGAAAGGGCTCGAGCCCATGAGTTCAGCCTGAAAATCGCAGCACTTGTGGCCTCCAACAACCCGCACAGCACGACTACTGAAACGACGGGACAACCGAAAATCCCATTCGTGGTCTTCATACCATTCGTGGAGAACGAGATGGGGATCGACGAATTCCTAACCGATTTTGAGCAACAGTCTGCTTTACATCAAATCCCCACAACGGCCTGGCCGCGGATACTGGCAGGGAAACTAGCCGGGCGGACAATGGAGGCGTTCAGGACTCTCAGCACGGAGGACGTCGCTCAATACCCGCGGGTAAAAGACACTCTATTGAGAAGGTACGCAGTAACCCCCGACACGTACCGAAGGCAATTCCGCGACACGAAAAAGAAGCCGAATGATACCCATACCGAATGGGCTCACAGAATGCAGAGAGCAGCGACACATTGGATGAATGGGTGTCGGGCAGTCACAGCAGCTGAAGTGTTGGAACTGTTTTTATTAGATCATTTTTATGAGGGACTGGAGCAAAAGGACCGGGAATGGTTAAAGAATCGCCAGCCGAGCGATCTTAACGAAGCCGCGAGACTAGCGGACGAGCACCGGGACGCTCGGGTACAAGAATTTAGTAGCTCCCGAACGGCCCCTCGCACCGAATCCAGGGACACGTATTGTCCAACTCTGCGAACGGAATTTTGCACACCAGTGCCGGCGGGTCCTACTCAATATGCCGGACCACCCAGCCATTACCCACAGGAACGATCCCGTCCCACCTGCTACAAATGCAAACAGCTGGGGCATCTGATTGCCAACTGCCCCCTCAACAACTACCCTCCGAGGAGTTACAATGCAGTGTCTCCAGGAAACAACCGCCTAGCCCGAGCATTTTGTGTCGACCAAGAAAGATCCCTAGAGGAATATTTGGGACCTCTACATGAAGCCAACCCAGTATATGCAGCAAATGACAACCGACAGCACCACAGGCAGGAAGTGTTGCTGGAAGGTCGCCCCACGCAGGGGCTGAGAGACACCGGGGCCACTATTACCCTGGTGCAAGGCCGACTGGTACCAGCCCACCGGCGTTCCACGGACACTGCTGCGGTCCGGGTGGCTGGAGGGGACATTTACAAATTACCTACGGCTCAAGTACATTTGGACTGGGGCGCGGGGAAAAGAATTGTGAAAGTAGGGATTATGGACAATTTGCCAGCCGAGGTTCTCCTGGGCAACGATTTGGGACCCATGACTTCAGCCTATGCTCCCTCTTACAACTCAGAGGCGCACCCGGTGACTACCCGGTCCCAAGCAGGAAGGACTCGCGACCCTTCACCAGTGCGGGAGACTCAGGTAAGATCAAACCCGACTGTGACCAACCATCCGGCCCCCTTACCCTGAAACTAAAACCGACCCAACCCTTCAGAAGTATAGGGAGCGAGCCGATACAGGTACTGGGGGATCAGACCAGGAGACATTCTCATGGGAACGGGGTAGACTATACAGACTCACCGAAAAGAAAGGGAATCGTAGAAGGCAGTTAGTCATCCCCTCAAACGGATCACACATACCCTCTTCTGGCCAGGGGTGCATGCCGATGTGCGGACATACTGCAGCACCTGTGAGGTATGCTAACGGGTAGGCAGGAGAGGAGACCACCCCAAGGCACACCTCGTGAACATGCCCATTATAGAGGAACCTTTTAGTAGGGTAGCTATTGACCTAGTAGGGCCACTCGCTACTCCCAGTTCATCCGGAAAGAGATATATTCTTACCGTGGTGGACTATGCTACCCGCTACCCAGAGGCAGTGGCACTATCCAATATTCAGGCGGACACCGTAGCTAATGCCTTAGTACAAGTATTCTCTCGTGTAGGATTCCCTAGGGAGATCCTATCCGACAGGGGTACTCAGTTCACTGCTGAACTAAAGCAACAGCTATGGCATGTCTGTAAAATCAAATCTCTGCTCAGCTCCCTGTATCACCCGCAAACTAATGGGCTATGTGAGAGGTTCAATGGGACCCTAAAGCAGATGTTAAAAATGTTCACCCAGGAATATAGGGACTGGGAGCGTTTCCTACCGCATCTCCTGTTCGCTTACCGGGAGGTGCCTCAGGAAACCACCGGATTCTCTCCGTTCGAGCTGCTCTACGGGTGTAAGGTGCGGGGACCCCTGAACCTGGTCCGTGAGCACTGGGAGGGAGAGACAGAGAATAGCGGAGTTCCCATTGTGCCCTACGTACTGGAGCTTCGGGACCGCATGGAGCAGCTAGCCAGGTCGGTCCAGGCTAACCTCCAGGTGGCCCAGAAATGACAGAAGGTCTGGTATGACCGGGGAGCAAGAAAAAGGAGTTTCTGTGTAGGGCAGAAGGTGATGGTGCTTAAACCTGTCAAAGCAGACGAGTTGCAAGCAGCATGGCAGGGACCGTACCAAATAGTATAAAAAAGAGGTGACACCACTTATGTTATTGCCAGTTGTCACGACGAAACCTTAAGGAAGATATTCCATGTAAACATGTTAAAGGAATATCTTCAACGACACGAAGAGATAGCAGCTATATGTAGCCCGGCCAGTGAAGACCCAGACAGCCTCCCCATACCCGACATGCTTACCCAGAAAGACCCGTCAGACATAGTGGGCCAGGTGCAGATAGGGGACCGACTGAACCCAGTAGAGAGGGAGCAGTTACACCAACTGCTCCAGGAGAAGCAGGCGGTATTTTCCCAGAAACTGGGATACACCACTTTAACCACTCACCAAGTGGACACCCCAGGGCAGCAACCTTTAAGGCAGGCCCCCTACCGGATTCCTGAGGCGGTTCGAGCAGGGATGAAGAAGGAGATAACTGAGATGCTCCAGCTAGGGGTCATTGAGTCCTCCGATAGTCCCTGGGGATCCCCGGTAGTACTGGTCCCCAAGAAGGATGGTACTACCTGATTCTGTGTGGACTATCGGAAGCTGAATGATAAGACGGTGACCGATGCATATCCCATGCCCAGGGTGGATGAATTATTGGATCGCATAGCCAGGGGAAACTACCTAACTACCATCGACCTCTGTAAAGGTTATTGGCAAATTCCCCTGGCCAGGGAGGCTATCCACAAGTCGGCATTCGTCACCCCGTTCGGCTTATACCACTTTAAGGTTATGCCGTTCGGGATGAAGAATGCCCCTGCTACTTTTCAGCGCTTGGTGGATCGACTCCTTGATGGCTTACAGGAGTTTGCCTGCGCATACCTGGACGACATAGCGATCCATCCTGGGAGGACCACTTAATCCAGGTGGGAATGGTCCTGGATCAGATTCGGGCTGCAGGCCTGACTCTGAAGCCAGAAAATGCCATTTTGGGATGGCCGAGGTACAGTATTTGGGTCACCGAGTGAGGTGTGGGAAGCAGCGGCCAGAGTCAGCCAAGATAGAGGCAATCGCCAATTGGCCCACCCCCACTACCAAGACCCAAGTACTAGCCTTTCTGGGCATGGCAGGGTACTATAGAAAGTTTGTGTCAGACTATAGCATGATAGCCAAACCCCCGATGGACTTAACCAAAAAGAATCTTCCTCGACAGGTCCTGTGGTCTCCCCACTGTGAAACCGCGTTTCAAACACTAAAAACTGCTTTAAGTAAAGCTCCTGTCTTGGCTGCCCCAGGCCCTAATCAACGTTTTATTGTTCATACAGACGCTTCCATGTTCGGGCTGGGAGCTGTCCTCAGCCAAGTAGGAGACGATGGAAAGGAGCATCCGATTGCCTACATCAGCCGAAAGCTCCAGCCACGAGAAGTCAGCTATGCCGCGGTGGAGAAGGAGTGTTTGGCCTTGGTGTGGGCATTAAAGAAATTAACCCCCTACTTGTATGGACAAGAGTTCACTCTGGTAACAGACCATAACCCGTTGGTGTGGTGCTAAACCGGGTCACTCTCGACAATGGCAGACTGTTACGCTGGAGCTTATCCCTACAACCATTTAACTTTACTATCACCTACCGACCTGGGAAACAGAATGGCAATGCCGACAGGTTATCACGGCAAACTGACCTCAGTCCAGCCCAATTCTTTTGGTCTGGACAGCCTTAGTCTGCCCCAAAAAGGGGTCAGACGGTGTCTGCCAGAGTGTTCCACAAGGAGGGAGCATTGTTACACAGTCTCCGTTCCACAGACTGGTTATATTGTTAATGTACACTTCTGTTTATTGAGACTCTATTTAACGGCCTGCAGGCCAGGTGAATGGACTATGCGAACTGATTATAAAGCGTCTTTCGTCGGTACGAACGACCGACCACCCACCCAGCTCCAGGCGTGTGCCACCACTTAACCCCGTCACCCTGCAAAGTGCTGAACAGTCGGCCACCCTGCGAGCAGAGGGTGCCGCTTATCAACCTGCCCTCAGGCGTTGCGGTTTGTGGTTAACCGCAGGTTAAGTGCCTCTCCCGGGCGGGCCCCATTCGCACCACGAACGGATGGGACAACCAGACAGGTAGCGGGAATTCGCACGATTCTGTACCCGGCCTTCGTTCCATACATTCAACGTCGAAGTCCCGCTGGCCATTGACGGACCCAAAAACATGGCCACCATCGATGGCCTGGAAACCTACAACTGAACAGCTTTTCATACGGTGGAAATCCCACCTCAAAAGTTAAAGTAAATTCCCACCTCAAAAATCTCACCACCATGTAGGAGGGCTGGTGACATGAAGTACCTGTTCTAGCAACCACCACGGGGGTCAGACAAGTCCTGCACAGTTTTATAGCAAAATAATTAGAATTTTGTGCCAATTTTTCAAACTTCCATTCTGCGCATGCACAGTAGCGCGATCAGAACCTTAGTGGAATGCAACACCTCCCGGGTGTGCATCCGTCCTGCATAGTGGAAGGTTCGCCCGGGACCTCACAGGATCTGGCCACATAAGCCAGCTTCATGTTGTGTTCCATAACACAACAGAACCTGGGGAGCTTTCAAGCACTCACCTCTTCCGTCAGCACCCTGTGCTGACCACACTGATCTTACAACATCCTGGATGTAGCAAACTCGCCCCTTTAACGGAGTTTGCCATGTATTCTTGGAGGGGCTGCTGGCCCGCCTCCTACCCAGTAATTATGGTCCCGGGAAGTACAATATTTGGGCATTTTGGATTTGTATGGTGCCGCTAGCCCTTTGAGAACCATTTTGGGGCATGTGAAAATTTGGGACAATGCCCCTTTAAATCTGTGTCCCCAGACCTATTTGGAACAAGGCCCCTTTAAAACTCTGTCCCCAGTCTTGTTTGGGACACTGCCCCTTTAAGATGGTGTCCCCAATGTCCCCAGACTTTGGAAATAACTTTTAAATGGCTTTTTCCCTTATGGTTCGGTAATTGGGGCATACCGAGCCATTCACTGCACAGATGGACCACCCAGAGCTGGAAGTGTGCAGGCAATTTACCTCCCAGGCTGGGAGCCTGCTGTAGGTAAATTGCCGAACGCTGGGGGGCCGCCGTTCGCGCAAATGAACACGTGGCGTCGGCCATCTTTTTTTATTCAATGCGGTCAGCGGTGTGTGTAGCCAAATTCATGGAACTGAAATCGGCTAGTTGTGTGACTGAGTTCCGCGAACACCGCTGAGCCTTACCTTCCCCCACAATGATTTTGCAGCCGCAGAGACTAAGTCCCATTCGGCGATGGGACTTAGTCGTTTTTTCAGCCTGAAATAGACCGACGGCACAGCCCAAATCTATGGAACTGTTTTGGGCATGAAAATGTGCTTGCGGTTGGTCAAAAAGGGACCTCCAGCTAACTTTTTAACCCCTGGATGGAATTGGCTGAATTTTGGATATGTTTATAATTAAAGTGTGCTGAGTTCGAATATGTAATTTATGTTTGTGGCATGTATATTTTTGAAGTTATTAATATTTTGTAAAAACTGTATTTCTCGGCCTGTGATAATTACGTTAGTCTATTGTGTTGAGATAATTGTATCACAGGCAGAGGGGAGGAGATGTGTGGGAGGTAACATGTATCCGATTGGTGAATGTACTAATTATTGTGGGTGTTTCCCTTGCATGGGAGCATTGCATAAAAGCAAGGAATGTGAAATTAAACGTCAGTTCAGTGCTGCTCCTGATACTGTGTGTCATCCAGTTATTGGGAAAGGTGATGGGATACTATTGGATTTTACTGCTGATTGTGCTTGTTATTCTGGTGGATTATTCTCTCACTGTGGGTACTGTGCCTGGGATTATTGCTTGTTCCTGAGCCACACCTGGACTACCAGCGGAAATAGTCTGTGAGAGACCAGCGTTCCCAATGGTTGCAATACTGCCACTATAGGAGAGGAAAATGTAGCCATGTCCCTCACTGTGAGAGAATATTACCCTGACTGACAGAGAGTATTACCCTGACCCTGACAGTATTACCCTGACCTGACAGTATTACTGGTAGAGAGTATTACCCTGACTAACAGAGAGGATTACCCTGACTGACAGAGAGTATAATTTTGAGTGACAGAGAGTATTACCCTAATCCTTATTGGCAGAGAGGATTACCTTGACTTTGACATGTAGGGAGTTTATCGCTGGGCCCTCCTGGCTGTGTATAGCTCTGACTCTTACTGCCTGCTACAATAGTGCAGACTCTGACTGGCTCCTAATATAGCACTGACTCTTACTGGCTTACCAACTCGGACTGACAACTAATATAGCTGATAGTATAGCTCTGAGCTAATGTAGCTCTGACCCTGATTGACAGCTACTATAGCGCTGACTCTGACTGGCAGCTAATATAGCGTTGACTCTGACTGACGGCTAATATAGTGCTGACTCTGACTGACAGCTAATATAGCGTTGACTCTAACTGACCGCTAATATAGTGCTGACTCTGACAGCTAGTATAGCTCTGACTCTGACTGGCAGCTAGTATAGCTCTCACTCTGACTGGAAGCTAGTATAGCTCTGACTCTGACTGGCAGCTAGTACAGCTCTGACTCTGACTGGCAGCTAGTACAGCTCTCACTCTGACTGACAGCTAGTATAGCTCTGACTCTGACTGGCAGCTAATACAGCTCTGACTCTGACTGGCAGCTAGTATAGCTCTTACTCTGACTGGCAGCTAGTACAGCTCTCACTCTGACTGACAGCTAGTACAGCTCTGACTCTGACTGACAGCTAGTACAGCGCTGACTCTGACTGGCAGCTAGTACAGCTCTGACTCTGACTGGCAGCTAATATAGCGCTGACTCTGACTGGCAGCTAGTATAGCGCTGATTCTGACTGGCAGCTAGTATAGCTCTGACTCTGACTGACAGCTACAGCTCTCACTCTGACTGACAGCTAGTATAGCTCTGACTCTGACTGGCAGCTAGTACAGCTCTGACTCTGACTGGCAGCTAGTATAGCTCTTACTCTGACTGGCAGCTAGTACAGCTCTGACTCTGACTGACAGCTAGTACAGCGCTGACTCTGACTGGCAGCTAGTACAGCTCTGACTCTGACTGACAGCTAGTACAGCTCTGACTCTGACTGGCAGCTAGTATAGAGCTGACCCTGACTGACAGCTAATATAGATCTGACTCTGACTGGCAGCTAATATAACACTGGCTGACCGCTAGTAGAGCGCTGACTGACAGCTAATGTAGCGTTGACTCTGACTGACCGCTAATAAAGTGCTGACTCTGACAACTAGTACAGCTGACTCTGACTGACAGCTAGTACAGCTCTGACTCTGACTGGCAGCTAGTATAGCTCTTACGCTGACTGGCAGCTAGTATAGCTCTGACTCTGACTGACAGCTAGTACAGCGCTGACTCTGACTGACAACTAGTATAGCGCTGACTCTGACTGGCAGCTAGTACAGCGCTGACTCTGACTGACAGCTAGTATAGCGCTGACTCTGACTGACAGTTAGTATACCGCTGACTCTGACTGACAGCTAGTAAAGCGCTGACTCTGACTGGCAGCTAGTAAAGCGCTGACTCTGACTGGCAGCTAGTACAGCTCTGACTCTGACTGGCAGCTAGTACAGCTCTGACTCTGACTGGCAGCTAGTATAGCGCTGACCCTGACTGACAGCTAATATAGATCTGACTCTGACTGGCAGCTAATATAACACTGGCTGACCGCTAGTAGAGCGCTGACTCTGACTGACAGCTAGTATAGCGCTGACTCTGACTGACAGCTAGTATAGTGCTGACTCTGACTGGCAGCTAGTACAGCTCTCACTCTGACTGGCAGCTAGTACAGCTCTCACTCTGACTGACAGCTAGTATAGCTCTGACTCTGACTGGCAACTAGCTCTCACTCTGATTGACAGCTAGTACAGCTCTGTCTCTGACTGACAGCTAGTACAGCGCTGACTCTGACTGGCAGCTAGTACCTAGTACAGCACTGACTCTGACTGGCAGCTAGTACAGCTCTGACTCTGACTGACAGCTAGTACAGCGCTGACTCTGACTGGCAGCTAGTACCTAGTACAGCACTGACTCTGACTGGCAGCTAGTATAGCGCTGACCCTGACTGACAGCTAATATAGATCTGACTCTGACTGGCAGCTAATATAGCGTTGACTCTGACTGACCGCTAATATAGTGCTGACTCTGACTGACCGCTAATATAGTGCTGACTCTGACAGCTAGTACAGCGCTGACTCTTACAGCTAGTACAGCGCTGACTCTGACAGCTAGTACAGCGCTGACTCTGACAGCTAGTACAGCGCTGACTCTGACTGACAGCTAGTACAGCGCTGACTCTGACTGACAGCTAGTACAGCGCTGACTCTGACAGTTAGTACAGTTCCGACTCTGACAGCTAGTATAACACTGACTCTGACTGGCAGCTAATATAGTGCTGACTCTGACAGCTAGTACAGCTCTGACTGGCAGCTAGTACAGCGCTGATTTCTGACTGACAGCTAGTACAGCGCTGACTCTGACTGACAGCTAATATAGCGCTGACTCCGACTGGCAGCTAGTATAGTTCTCACTCTGACTGACAGCTAGTACAGCTCTGACTCTGACTGACAGCTAGTACAGCTCTGACTGATAGCTAGTACAGCGCTGACTCTGACTGACAGCTAATATAGCGTTGACTCTGACTGACCGCTAATATACTGCTGACTCTGACAGCTAGTATAGCTCTGACTCTGACTGGCAGCTAGTATAGCTCTCACTCTGACTGACAGCTAGTACAGCTCTGACTCTGACTGACAGCTAGTACAGCTCTGACTCTGACTGGCAGCTAGTATAGCTCTGACTCTGATTGGCAGCTAGTAGAGCTCTCACTCTGACTGGCAGCTAGTACAGCTCTGACAGACTGACAGCTAGTATAGCGCTGACTCTGACTGGCAGCTAGTACAGCTCTGACTGACTGACAGCTAGTAGAGCTCTCAGTCTGACTGACAGCTAGTACAGCTCTGACAGACTGACAGCTAGTACAGCGCTGACTCTGACTGACAGCTAGTACAGCGCTGACTCTGACTGACAGCTAGTACAGAGCTGACTCTGACTGACAGCTAGTACAGCGCTGACTCTGACTGACAGCTAGTACAGAGCTGACTCTGACTGACAGCTAGTACAGCTCTGACTCTGACTGACAGCTAGTATAGCGCTGACTCTGACTGAAAGCTAGTGTGTCGCGATGACTCGGACTGACAGAGAGTACATTGCTGACCATGAGTGCATTACTCTTTAAATGTATAATTCAAAACTGCAGATTACACAAATTACAAAAAACACAGAATGTATAAAATATTAATTAAATACATAACATATCACAAGCTTCATGTTGTACATATGAACAGTTGTTTCTTTTTCTCTGCTTCTGTAGGTCAGCACAATGAATTCCAAGCGTTTCTAGAAGTATGACAAAATACCTTTGAGAAGTTGCATCATTTGGTAAATTTGAATAATCTAATTCTCATTTGTTACATTTCAGGTATCATTACCAACTGCTGCTCAGCCTAATTTACCTGCTGCTACAAGTGCTGTGTGCGAATCTGAATCAGCAAGTTAAAGGGACAATATAGTCACCAAAGCAACTTTATCTTAATGAAGCAGTTATGGTGTATAGATCATGCCCAGTGGTGTATCCTGGTTTTGTGCTGCCCTAGGCACAAAACTCATGCGCCTTTCCCCCCGGCCCCCCTCGCACCACCCCACCCTTCCCCCCTGCCCAGCCTTCTAAATACACACACATTCACTGACAGCCAGTGGCTGCTGGGCGGGCTGCGCTGGCGAGGGAGCACCTTCCCCTGAGCTCTCTGCTCTGCTCCCTCGCGCGCCGCTGAGTGATGCTGGGAGCCGGAATATGACGTCATATTCTGGCTCCCAGCATTACTCTGCGGCGCGCGAGGGAGCTGAGCAGAGAGCTCAGGGGAAAGTGCTCCCTCGCCAGCGCCGCCCGCACAGATTTTTACTTAGCCGCCTGCCTGCCTGGACTGTTAGCCGCAAGGCTAACGACATTTGCCCTGGGCATTTGGGGGCGGCTTTTTTTGCCGCCCCCTGGAAAATGCCGCCCCAAGGCAAATGCCTTGTTTGCCTCGCGGCTAATACATCCCTGATCATGCCCCTGCAGTCTCACTGCTCAATTCTCTGCCATTTAGGAGTTAAATCACTTTGTTTATGCCCGCTAGTTGAATCAATGCATCTCTATGAGGAAAGTTCAGTGTCTCCATGCAGAGAGTGGAGACACTGATTGTCAGGCACACTGTGCAGCACTGCCCCAGGAAGCACCTCTAGTAACCATCTGAGGAGTGGCCAGTGGAGGTATCCCTAGGTTGTAATGTAAACACTGCATTTTTTCTGAAAAGACAGTGTTTACTGCACAAAGCCTGAAGGGAATGATTCTACTCACCAGAACAAATACAATAAGCTGTATACTATACTATACTATAAGCTGTAAGTGTTCTAGTGTCCCTTTATTATCATAGTGTCCCTTATATTAAAAATCACATAATTATATAAAAAAATTACATAAATATATACATAGAATTAAAAAGTATATTTAATTAAATTATATGTGTATAGTTATGTAATTATTTGTGTAATTCTGTGCATATATGTATTTTCTTTTTTATTACATCATGATCACATGACCCTGGGGGGGCTGATTGGCTGCAGGGGGACTTCCTGGGTTGTCAGGCAGTCTCCCCAAGTCGGAGAACTGCCGATTGCTGCGCCAGGTAAATATAGTGGCGGGAGGGTCGGCGATCCACAGGGCGTAGTATGCAGCCCTGCAGTGTTAAAGCCCACTTGCCACATGACAGCACAGACCGTCCTGCAACATTAAGAGGTTAACATCTGACTGAAAGTAAAACTGTGTGGCTGCCGACTGTAATGGCCGAATGAACTGAGAGCTCCTGACAATCCGCATTGAATCTAGCACGTACCAGAGGCATCCAGACCCAAAACACTCACCAACCTACTCAGCAATGCTTAGTACCGGCTCCGGTGCGAAGCAACCATGCAAGAAGTGGGGTCACAGGCAGGATTCACACCCTAACGTAATGGAGCTGCTTACGGCCTCCCATCAGCACCAGGCCTCACAAGATGGCCGAGAAGATAGCCCACACTGCTCCATCTCCCCAATCTCAATGGCGGAGAGGGATGATCCTGACATCCATGCCGGTGACGCCACGGAGATTCTACAAAAGCTCACAGAGGTGAAGAATTACCTTGCTAATGAAATCTCCCGAAACTCGAAGGAAGTGAAAGCGGAGATACAGGCCTTGGGAGCCTGGACCTCCCACCTTGAGCACAGAGTGGAAACCGGGGTGAAGGCTCAGGATGGCACAAACTCACATGCTGAACTCATGGCCCAGCAGTTAGACCAACTGGAAATACAGGTGGAGGATTTTGCAAACCGCTCCAGAGACAACAACATGAGGGTCAGGGGCCTCCCAGAGTCACCTAATGAGGGGTCACTGGTTCAGAAAATGGAGGACTACTTTAAACATCTGATGCCTGAAATCCCTGATTACAAATGGGTAATTGACCGGGCCCACAGTGCCTTGCGAACTAGGAGGCCGGAGGGCGCAGTACCCCACAACATCATCATCCGTTTCCACTATTACTCCACAAAAGAAGCTATAGTAAAATACAGCAGAGACAATGTCTTACAATACCAAGATACAGAACTTGCAATCTATCAGGATCTTTCCCCATCGACCCTGCAAAGGCGCAAAGACTGGAAGCCGATAACAGACCTCCTGTGCAGAAATGAAATCAGATATACCTGGTGGCTTTTCGAGGAGGCAGAACCAGTTCCTACACGGTATGGGTGTCGACCCACCTCCAGACCTCTCCTTCTCACGTCCGCAGAGACCAGCACTGGTGACCCTACCTGAGGAGTGGCAAGAAGTTGGGGCCAATGGGAACCGCGTACCCTGAAGGCACGGCAGAAAGCTAGATGACTACCGCCAACAATGAGACGGCGACACTCAGAGACACTATCATTGGGACATTCAGCTAACTTAACATCCCTGGGAGGGATCCCGGGGCCAGGGTGTGTGTGGCTGGGGGAGAGATGCCAGGAATCTCTCCCTGTCCCTCTTGACTAGTGTATCTGACTGCATCTCTGCTATTTCTAACTGGATGGCTGCCCACTTCCTTAAACTAAACTTGACCAAAACTGAAATTCTTGTCTTTCCTCCCTCAAGTGTTGTTACTCCTGTGTCTGTCTCCCTCCAAGTCAACGGTGCTACCATCAGCTCCACCACGCAGGCTCGCTGCCAAGGTGTTCTCTTTGACTCCGACCTCTCCTTCAAGCCTCATGTATCACCAAATCATTTCCATCTCAAAAACATTGCGCGCATCCGCCCCTACTTAACGCCAGATGCGACTAAGATGTTGGTCCATTCCACTGTCCTTTCTCGCCTTTACTACTGTAATCCACTTCTCAGTGGTGTTACGTGCTCCCAACTTGCGCCGTTACAGTCCATAATGAATGCAGCAGCGAGGCTCATCTTCCTGTCTGCCCGCACCTCCCATGCCTCACCCTTCTGTCAGCCCCTACATTGGCTTCCTATAAAATATAGAGCTCAATTTCAAATTCTAGTTCTTGCTTTCAAATCTCTACATAATGCTGTTCCCACCTATCTATCCTCCCTTATACACAAGTATGTCCCGTCTAGGCCCTTACGATCTGCTGAAGACTTACGTCTATCTTCTATCCGTACTCCCACCTCTGATGCTCGCCTTCAAGATTTCTCGAGGGCTGCACCGTTCCTGTGGAACTCGCTTCCCTCCTCCGTTAGATGCTCACCCAGTCTCCACTCCTTCAAAAAATCATTAAAAACCCACTTCTTCATAAAAGCGTATCAATTAAACTGTTAATAGCTCCTGACTGATTCCTCTTCTGCAACTGTCACTAGTCTAATACTATCCTTACCTTTTTGTGTCATTTTACCCCACTCCCTCTAGCATGTAAGCTCATTGAGCAGGGCCCTCAACCCCTCTGTTCCTGTGTGTCCAACTTGTCTGGTTACAACGACATGTCTGTTCGTCCACCCATTGTAAAGCGCTGGGGAATTTGATGGCGCTATATAAATATAATAATAATAATAATAATAATAATAAGTATCTAACCCCCATCAGACTGACAGGTTTTTAAACCGGGAACCAGTTTATTTCACTACATATGTGTATATAATTTCAGACATAATTGGCTTTTCAAACACCCGTACCGGTGGTGAGAGAAGTGGGTGGGACCCTGACCCTCCCACACTGAGCCATGCCAAGGGGGTCAGGGGGACCCACTTGGAGTTTGGGGGGGAGGGGGATATGGGCCACTAGTGAAAGTTGACGCAATGACTTCCAGCACCCACTAGCCCAATGGCCCGGTCCCTCAGATTGATAAATAACAGGGGTCCCCAGACAGCCCCAAAATTGCAGATCCCTTTGTTATATGGGACACACACATAATTACATTAGCTCTCAGGTCCAGGACATATAGAATCAAAATACCCCAAAATACACATTAGCAGTAAGGTACCCCCTCAAGTCCTATATCCCCTGGTAACTTGAATCTGAGCGCCCAACATATGTCGAAATCACTCATATCCAACGAATATAGCCGAAACACCACCAGGGTATAGTTTAGAACGACCGCACACGAGGCGCCTGCCCAAAACATTTCCATGAAATCAGGCTGTGTGGTCGGTCTCTTTCAGGAGCATGAAAACATATCAAAATAACTGTTTGTGTCTGTGTTTCTCCAGTATCTCTTGTTCGGATGGTTAAGTATACTAAATGCCGCTGCTTCGATAATAGTTCCATACACTCGAAGACAAAACACAGCTGGCTGTGTTCGACAGTCAAGATGGCCGCCATCACGTGTTGGTGCATACGAACAACGACCACCCAGCCGACCGCTCAGAATGTTGAGGTGTTTACAGTTACTCAAGGTGTTGGAAAGGTTAAAGGGGTCAATAGGCAGCACACTCCACTACTGGGTGGTCGGTCGTTCGGTAGTTGGGTTCGGTTTATCAAACGAGACCAGGGTATTCATAGAGAAGGTTAGAATTACCGAACAAACAGACAAACTAAGAAATAAATATAAAATCCAGGGACAGAGAGGTCTGTCACGGTTATGTTATCTTATACTTTTGGATGCAACCCACGGCACGGAACACAAGGGAGCATTGCGCTCCATTACACAATAAAGACAGGAAGCACACACGCTCACCTAATACTGAGTATAACCCACACTACTCCCATAAATGGCATTAAAAATTGTTTCTCTTAAAGGACCACTCTAGGCACCCAGACCACTTCAGCTTAATGAAGTGGTCTGGGTGCCAGGTCCTTCTAGGGTTAACCCATTTTTTTATAAACATAGCAGTTTCAGAGAAACTGCTATGTTTATGAATGGGTTAAGCCTTCCCCCTAATCCTCTAGTGGCTGTCTCATTAACAGCCACTAGAGGCGCTTGCGTGCTTCTCACTGTGATTTTCACAGTGAGAGCACACAAGCGTCCATAGGAAAGCATTGTGAATCCGCGCGTGCGCATTCAGCCGACGGGGCGGAATGGAGGAGGAGAGCTCTCCGCCCACCGCTGGAAAAAGGTAAGTTTTTAACCCTTTCCCCCTTCCAGAGCCGGGCGGGAGTGGGACCCTGAGGGTGGGGGCACCCTCAGGGCACTATAGTGCCAGGAAAACGAGTATGTTTTCCTGGCACTATAGTGGTCCTTTAACGTAAAGTGGTTAAAATCCCCCAATAAACATAGACTACTCCTGAGAGACCTTAAGTCTCATAAGGCTGACATAGTCATGATACAGGAGACGCATAGCCCCAGAACAGCGACAGTCAAATAGCACAATAGAAAATACACACAAGTATATGAAGCTAGGGCACTACATAAGTGCCCAGAGGTGCGATACATTTCCGTAACCAGGACGATACACAACATAAAGGTCCGCATTATTAACGTTTATGACCCAAATAACCCGGACCCTAGATACTGGGATAACTTGACAACACTGCTTGAGTCAGATGGAGCAGGGGTGACGCTGGTGGGGGGGGACTTCAACGCAGTGCCTTGCCCGGCAGCCAATAGGAGCACAAAATCAGGGTCACCCAGGTCCCACGGTAGAGGAGCACAAGACAAGCTTCTACACGCATTCCTTGCCAACACCCAGCTCCTTGACGCATGGAGGCTTTAACACCCAGATACACGTGATTACATATTTTATTCAACACCCCATGGCACGTATTCGAGAATAGATAACATATTCCTGAATGGAGTAGGGATGTCCAAACTTACACGCGCCAAGATCAGCAGCATCACCTGGTTGGACCACGCGGATGTATCGATCACACTAGATAAATTTAAATACTCCGCCACTTGGACGAGCCTACTAAACAATGAGACAATTTGCAATGACGCACGCACAACCATCACTGACTACTTTGCACAAAGCATGAGGTAGACCCAGTGGCAATATGGGCGGCCCACAAATCGGTCCTGAGGGGCCACTTTATAAAGGTGGCGACCCACAAAAAGAAAAACACTACCCAAGCACTTTTGCAATTACAGGCCGACTTACGGAAAGCTGAACAGCAGCACAAACATAACCCCACCGCAGATAAACTAGCAGACCTCGGCGCTCTGCAACACTCGATAAAGGATTTATTACTGGAGGATGTAGCTCGCTCCATCAAGCTTTCCAGGCAGGGCCACCATCAGGGGGTGACAACCATGATGATCGCTATATATATGTGCAGCCGCGGGCCCACGGCTCCCTGTATTTGCAGAGGGGGCCAGGCAGACTGCAGCAGTACATTACAGCTCTTCCCTCTCTCTAACTCCCGCAAGACAATTCGGCCGTCAGACAGTTGCCACGGTTACCATGCTCGCGGGAGTTAGAGAGAGGGAAAAGCTGTAATGTACTGCTGCAGTGTGCTGGGCCCCCTCTACAAATACAGGGAGCCGAGGGGCCCCACAATGCCACAGGACCACCAGGGATGGAATCTCCTCCCTCCCTGTAACAGATAAGAAGCAGGGAGGGTGGAATAACATTTATTACTTTTAAAGTGGGGGGAGGGGGGTGCTCCATTTACACAACATGCATACACTAGTAAAACACGCACTCTGCATTCACTACACTAATACACACTCTGCATTCACTGCACTAACACACACTCTGCATTCATTATAATAACACACACTCTAGATTCACTGCACTAACACACACTCTGTATTCATTATAACACACACTCTGCATTCACTGCACTAACACACACTCTGCATTCACTACACTAACACACACTCTGCATTCACTACACTAACACACACTCTGCATTCACTGCACTAACACACTCTGCATTCACTGCACTAACACACTCTGCATTCACTACACTAACACACACTCTGCATTCACTGCACTAACACACACTCTGCATTCATTATAATAACACACACTCTGCATTCACTGCACTAACACACACTCTGCATTCATTACACTAACACACACTCTGCATTCATTACACTAACACACACTCTGCATTCATTACACTAACGCACACTCTGCATTCATTACACTAACGCACACTCTGCATTCATTACACTAACGCACACTCTGCATCCACTCCACTAATGCACACTCTGCATTCACTCCACTAACGCACACTCTGCATTCACTACACTAACGCACACTTTGCATTAATTACACTAACGCACACTCTGCATCCACTGCACTAAAACACACTCTGCATCCACTGCACTGTAACGGATCACCTGGCACCCCGACTGGGTACCTCCATTGAAGGATGCTCCTAGCACTTCCTGAGGGCTCCAAGTGCTCCACCAGACACTTGGGCAGCACAAAACCAGGATACACCACTGGGTCTCGCCATCTCCTACCCACCCTGGACCTATGACAAGGCTCCAGGTTCCAGTGGGTGAACCTCTCCTCCAAGAGAGTGAAGCAGGAACAAGCTCTTAAAAGAGCTTAGTAGTGATTAGCTAAGGGAGTATGCAGAGCATAGCAATCCCTTGTAGTGATATAGCAATTCCCCCAATAAGAGACAGTACTCTCGATTGAGGGTGAAGAAGAACTGTCTGTACTGGCACATACAGCCTCTTTTATTCACATTCTACAAACATAGTACTGCCCACAGGGTTTTGAAGAACAACCAATCAACACATTACAACACAGCTAACACTCCCGTTCATTACATCCGAAATCCTCCCCTCTGCCTGTGATACAATTATCTCAACACAATAAACTAACTTAATTATCACAGTCAGGAAAATACAGTATTATAAAACATATCACAGGGACCCCAAAACATGCAATAACCCCATAAAAATATATATCCTAGGAACCGGGGGATCTGGGTGAACCACATATCCAAAATTCACCCAGATCCATTCAGTAGTTTGGAAGATCATATACAGGCTATATGAAAAATAATTACTGTTAAATGTGTCCCCTGTTCTGTTGTTTAAAACTACTGAACAATGTCTTTGTGCACCAAATACTGGCGAGATGGCACAGTGTAGAAAAGTCAAAACAGTGTCTATGAGTTAAAATGGCCGCCATCCATTGTTCTCACCATGTGCCTCTGATACATGAAATGGTGGCCACCCAGTAACTCCACAGTATGTCCCCAGATGGTTCTTAAAGGGCCAGCAGCAGCATAATAAAATACAGTATGCCCAAATCAGTTCCTTAAAGGGCAATACATCCCAGGGCCATAGTCGCAGGGCAGGAGGCTGGCAAACAGACCCCTCCAAAAACCAGTGGTGAGGTTACTTTCGCCACATGCACTAACACACACTCTGCATCCACTCCACTAACACACACTCTGCATTCACTATACACACAGCATCCACTACACAAACATCCTGGATTCACTATACACACACTACATCCACCACACATTTAAACACTCTGCATTCATTATACACAGACACTGTGCCTAATACACACACACTGCATCCACTACACAGACACTGCATCCACTAAACACATTGTATCTAATACACACAAGCACCACATCCACTACACGAATACACACTACATCACTACACACACACACAGAACATCCACTACACACTCTCTGTTCACTGTACACACACTACATCCACTACACAAACATAGTTACATAGTTATGTGACGAAGTGCCCTTCGCCACTTGGTCCTGGAGAGGCCTACTTGCCAGCCTCCTCCCCTGTGACTATGACTCTTTCATGTATCTGGCTTTAAAGCCCCTAGTCTACCTTCAAACAGACTATTTATGTAGGCTGCTTTATTTATCTTATGTTTTAGTCACCCTGTACCCATTATAGGTGCAGGGTGTGTGTAATGTAATTGTTTATAGTGTGTGTGTGTGTGTGTACTGTGTAATGTATTGCCTGCTCTCTTGTATTGCTGAGGTTTGCTACCAACTAGGTGGTTTGGCTATGGAGCTTGTCTTGTGCCCTCTGTTGGTAGCAACAGCAATATGCACTACCTGAATTGCAAGACTGGTTCATTTGCATATTCGGGTAGATTTGCATATTGCTAATTCTGCAGGCAGGTGAGATATTTACTGTTAAATATTGTCTCCCCCCACCCCTTTAAAAATGTGCCATTGTGTTGTGATAAGTCACTGTGTGTTGCTTGATATGGTTTGACTGTTTGTGATTTTATTGAGGTTTCACAACAATGTTATTGTGGTGACTGTATTGGCTGGTCCCAAGGGAATAAAGGTTTTGACAGTTCTTCTTGATCCCTCTAAGCGTAGCCTTGTCTCGTTATTGGAGGGAGCTGTTATAATCACACTGGGGATTGCTATGCTCTGCATGCTCCCTTGAGCTTGAGTCACTTAGCTCTTTTAAGAGCTTGTTCCTGACACGCTCTCCTTGGAGGAGGGGTCTTCACCACACAGTCCTGGATGCTGGAGGTTCGTACAGGGTGGAAGGAAGAGTTCTTTCCCACATAGTCCTGGAGGGCAGAAGCTGATCCAGGGTGGAAGGAAGACGGCGAGACTCCAGTCAAGATACGGCGGTTGAGGAGTCTGCGGTGGTTGTGGTGTCTGCTGCAGCGCTTGGAGTCCTCAGGAAGCGCTAGGAGCATCCGTCAACGGAGGGTACTCAGTCGGAGTACAAGGAGCTCCGTTACAAGTTACATAGCTGAAAAGAGACTTGCGTCCATCAAGTTCAGCCTTCCTCACAAATGTTGTTGCTGTTGATCCAAAAGAAGGCAAAAAACCTGGTCTGAAGCGCTTCCGATTTTGCCACAAACTAGGAAAAAATCCTTCTTGACCCCAAAATAGCAGTCAGATGTCCGCTTGGATCAAGCAGCTATTACCCCACTAATTAGAAATTATTTCCCTGTATGTTATGTTTTTGTAAGTATTTATCCAATTTCAGTTTAAACATCTGTATGGACTCTGACAAAACCACCTCTTCAGGCAGAGAATTCCATATCCTTATTGCTCTTACTGTAAAAAACCTTTTCTTTGCCTTAGATGAAATCTCCTTTCTTCCAGCCTAAATGTGTGACCTCGTGTCCTATGTATAGCCCTGTTTATGAATAGATTTCCAGATAAAGGTTTGTACTGGCCCCCGAATATATTTGTATAAAGTTATCATATCCCCTCTCAAGCGCCGTTTTTCCAAACTAAACAGATTAATTTTTTTAACCTTTCTTCATAACTAAAATGCTCTATTCCTTTTATCAATTTTGTAGCTCGTCTCTGGACCCTCTCCAGTGCCATGATATCCTTCTTTAGAACAGGTGCCCAAAATTGCACAGCATATTCAAGGTGTGGTCTTACCAGTGATTTTTAAAGAGGCAGAATTATATTTTCATCCCGAGAATTTATGCCCCTATTTATACATGACAAAATCTTACTGGCCTTAGCAACTGCAGACACACTCTGCATTCGCTGCACAAACAGTATCTAATACACACAAACACTACATCTACTACACACATTCTAATTCACATTCAGTCCTGCATCATCGGTAAGAGCCCTGTGAACGGACTTGTGGGCGGGCATCAGACCTTGAGCTTTGTCAGGGGCCCAAATATTTCTGATGGCAGCCCTGGTTTCAGGCGCTTGTTCTACGAAAAATCCAATAAGATGGACTCCCTGCTTGCCAGGACACTGCACCCTCGGGGAGATTTCAAACCCATAACCAAAATCCGAACCCACAACAGTAGCTTAGCCACCACACCAGATGAAATTAATAGAGTATTCACTGACTTCTACTCTGAGCTCTATGGGCATTCCCACAGCTCACAGGGCACACGAGTCCGGATAAGGGCCTCTTTGAAGTCCTTCCTGTCCAAAATAAACTTGCTGGGGGTGACCGAGGAGTCAAATGGCCTGCGAGAGCCAATCTCCCAGCTAGAGGTGGAGGTGGCCAAAGCAGACCTTAAGGGAAGATGGAGAACTAGTGGCGAATTACAGACCCATATCTTTGATTAATTCAGATCCTAAGATATATGCGAAAATCCTGGCGGCCAGGCTAGCCCCGCTCCTCACACGCCTGATCCACCCAGACCAGGTGGGATTCGTTCCCGGTAGACAGCTCTACGAAAACACACGCAGAGGGTACATGCAGGACTCAGGAATGCCTTCTCTGGCCCTTTCAATGGATGCGGAGAAAGCCTTCAACAGGGTGAAATGGCCATATCGCTTTGATTTACTTAGAGCGTGAGTCTTACTGGAGCCCTATGTCGTGGCGACAAGCGTGCTTTATTCCAGTCTGAGAGCCTAAACATTAATAGCTGAAGCCCGCAGAACCCCCTTCTCCCTTCACAACGGGACACGACAGGGATGTCCACTATCCCCATTGCTGTTTGCCCTCTGGCTGGAGCCACTGCTCCAAGCTATCCATCAACACCCACACATCCAGGGAGTCAATGTAACGGGGATATCCTACAAAGTATCAGCATATGCAGATGACATGCTGCTTACCCTATCGGAACCCCTGGCCTCTATGAAACACCTAAAGAACCTATTAGACACCTCAGGGGTCAAGTCCTGGGGAAAAAAGTGTGGGAACTCACCCAAGATTCCCACCCCCCACCCCTTAAAAAAAAATTACACTCCTATGCATATAGTGCAGTGCAGGGTGTGTATAATGAATGTAGTGTGTTTGTAGTGAGTGCAGAGTATGAATAATAATTGTAGTGTATTTGTAGTGAGTGCAGAGTGTGTATAATGAATGCAGTGTGTTTTTAGTGAGTGCAGAGTGTGTATAATGAATGTAGTGTATTTGTAGTGAATGCAGTGTGTATAATAAATGTAGTGTATTTGTAGTGAGTGCAGTGTGTATAATAAATGTAGTGTGTATAGTGAATGCAGTGTGTATAGTGAATGTAGTGTTTTGTAGTGAGTGCAGAGTGTGTATAATGAATGCAGAGTGTGTATAATGAATGTAGTGTGTTTGTAGTAAGTGCAAATTGTGTATAATGAATTTAGTGTGTTTGTAGTGAGTGCAGTGTGTACAATGAATGCAGTGTATGTAGTGTGTTTGTAGTGAATGCAGAGTGTGTATAGTGAATGTAGTGTGTAGTGAGTGCAGAATATGTATAATGAATGCATAGGGTGTATAGTGAATGTAGTGTGTTTGTAGTGAGTGAAGAGTGTGCGCGCGCTGGATGACGTGTGTGTGAGTGCTGGATGATGTGTGTGTGTGAGTGCTGGATGATGTGTGTGTGTGTGCTGGATGACGTGCGTGTGAGTGCTGGATGACGTGCGTGTGTGTGCTGGATGATGTGCGTGTGTGTGCTGGATGATGTGCGTGTGAGTGCTGGATGATGTGTGAGTGAGTGCAGGATGATGTGTGTGTGTGCTGGATGATGTGTGTGTACTGGATGATGCGTGTGTGAGTGCTGGATGATGGGTGTGTGAGTGCTGAATGATGGGTGTGCTAGATGATGTGTGTGTGTGTGCTGGATGATGTGTGTGTGAGTGCTGGATGATGTGTGAGTGAGTGCTGGATGATGGGTGTGTGTGTGCTGGATGATGGGTGTGTGAGTGCTGGATGATGGGTGTGTGTGTGCTGGATGATGGGTGTGTGTGTGCTGGATGATGGGTGTGTGTGTGCTGGATGATGGGTGTGTGTGTGCTGGATGATGGGTGTGTGTGTGCTGGATGATGGGTGTGTGTGTGCTGGATGATGGGTGTGTGTGTGCTGGATGATGGGTGTGTGAGTGCTGGATGATGGGTGTGTGTGTGCTGGATGATGGGTGTGTGAGTGCTGGATGATGGGTGTGTGTGTGCTGGATGATGGGTGTGTGAGTGCTGGATGATGGGTGTGTGTGTGCTGGATGATGGGTGTGTGAGTGCTGGATGATGGGTGTGTGAGTGCTGGATGATGGGTGTGTGTGTGCTGGATGATGGGTGTGTGAGTGCTGGATGACGGGTGTGTGTGCTGGATGATGGGTGTGTGTGTGCTGGATGATGGGTGTGTGAGTGCTGGATGATGGGTGTGTGTGTGCTGGATGATGGGTGTGTGAGTGCTGGATGATGGGTGGGTGGGGGGGGAGCATTTTTTTTTTAACTTTATGTGTATGTATATTTTTTATTTTATTCCCCCCTCCCTGCTTCTTACCTTGTCAGGGAGGGGGGAGATCGCCTGATGGTCCGGTGGAGGGAGCCAGCCGCTGCACACAGGGGCCATCACACGCTGTGTTCCTTCTCCAGCTCTAACTCTCGCGAGACTCGCCTGTGCGGAGCGTTGCCATGGTAACAGCCGCGGGTCTCGCGAGAGTTATAGCTGGAGAGGGAACACAGCGTGTGCTGGCCCCTCTGTGCAGGTAGCAGGGCCGGTCCTGCAGGACAGGTAACGGGAACGGCGTTCCTGCTTTGGAAAAAGTGCAGGAACGCCGTTCCCATGCGTTCCTGCAGGACTCGAGCCCTGAGACACCTACGGCATCCTTTAGGGTTATAAAGTGAACCTTGCAAAATCAATGGCACTGCCATTCCACCTCTCGGCCCTGATCCACGACACATACCACCTACCTACCACGACTGACAGCATTCCATACCTTGGAATTAGACTCATAGCTAGGCACACATGCCTTCACGAGCAGAACTACACACAATTGCTCAATCCTTCTTTAGAACAGGTGCCCAAAATTGCACAGCATATTCAAGCTGTGGTCTTACCAGCGATTTATAAAGAGGCAACATTATATTTTCATCTCGAGAATTTATGCCCCTATTTATACATAACTGCAGATTGACATTGCAAATTGCTGCCTAATTTGTAGTCTATAACCATTCCCAAATCCTTTTCACGTGTGGTTATCCCTAATTCACTACTATTTAGGGTGTAAGTTGCTTGTGCATTCTTGACCCCGAAGTGCATAACTTTGCATTTCTCTACATTAAATTTCATCAGCCATATTAGTGCCCAGTCCCCCAATCTATCCAAATCCCTCTGCAGCAAAGCAATATCCTACTTACATCTTATTACTTTACAAAGTTTTGTGTCATCTGCCAACACTGATACATGGTTTTCAATCCCTATTTCAAGATAATTTATAAATACGTTAAATAGAAGCGGTACCAAAACAGAACCCTGAGGGACACCACTTACCACTTTTGTCCAGCCTGAAAATGTACCATTAATGTCAACTCGTTGTACTCTATCCTCTACCCAAGAACAAGAATATTCATCTAGACCAATTTCTTTTAGTTTGGAGACTAACGTATTGTGAGGGACCATATCAAATGCCTTGGCAAAATCCAAATAGATCACATCCACTGCAACACCCTGATCTATACTTCTGCCTACTTCTTCGTAGAATGCAATTAGGTTAGTTTGACATGACCTATGTTTCATAAAACCATGCTGATTATTGCTAATAACAAAGTTCTTCCCAATGAATTCCTGAATGTTATCCCTTAATAGCCTTTCAAATATTTTCCCAGTCACCGAAGTTACCCTCACAGGTCTATAATTTCCAGGCAAGGATTTTGAACCTTTTTTAAATATAGGAACACCATATGCCTTCCTTCAATCCTCCGGTACAATACCTAAAACAAAACCATAACTGTGACCTCCTTGGTGGAGGAGACCTGTGATCAAGAATTGTTACACTACATACAGTTGCAAGAAAAAGTATGTGAACCCTTTGGAATGATATGGATTTCTGCACAAATTGGTCATAAAATGTGATCTGATAATCATCTAAGTCACAACAATAGACAATCATAGTCTGCTTAAACTAATAACACACAAAGAATGAAATGTTGCCATGTTTTTATTGAACACACCATGTAAACATTCACAGTGCAGGTAGAAAAAGTATATGAACCCCTAGACTAATAACATATCCAAGAGCTAATTGGAGTGAGATGTCAGCCAACTGGAGTCCAATCAATGAGATGAGATTGGAGGTGTTGGTTACAGCTGACCTGCCCTATAAAAAACACATACCAGTTGTAGGTTTGCTTTTCACAAGAAGCATTGCCTGATGTGAATGATGCCTCGCACAAAAGAGCTCTCAGAAGACCTACGATTAAGAATTGTTGACTTGCATAAAGTTGGAAAGGGTTATAAAAGTATCTCCAAAAGCCTTGCTGTTCATCAGTCCACGGTAAGACAAATTGTCTATAAATGGAGAAAGTTCAGCACTGCTGCTACTCTCCCTAGGTGTGGCAGTCCTGTAAAGATGACTGCAATAGCACAGCGCAGACTGCTCAATGAGGTGAAGAAGAATCCTAGAGTGTCAGCTAAAGACTTACAAAAGTCACTGGCAAATGCTAACATCCCTGTTAGCGAATCTACAATACGTAAAACACTAAACAAGAATGGATTTCATGGGAGGATACCACAGAGGAAGCCACTGCTGTCCAAACAAAACATTGCTGCACGTTTAGAGTTTGCACAAGAGCACCTGGATGTTCTACAGCAGTACTGGCAAAATATTCTGTGGACAGACGAAACCAAAGTTGAGTTGTTTGGAAGAAAACACACAACACTATGTGTGGCGAAAAAAAGGCACAGCACACCAACATCAAAACCTCATCCCAACTTTGCTGTGTCAGGGCCTGGACTGATTGCTATCATCGAAGGAAAAATGAATTCCCAAGTTTATCAAGACATTTTGCAGGAGAACTTAAGGCCATCTGTCTACCAGCTGAAGCTCAACAGAAGATGGGTGTTGCATCAGGACAATGACCCAAAGCATAGAAGTAAATCAACAGAATGGCTCAAACAGAAGAAAATACGCCTTCTGAAGTGGCCCAGTCAGAGTCCTGACTTCAACCCGATTGAGATGCTGTGGCATGACCTCAAGAAAGTGATTCACACCAGACATCCCAAGAATATTGCTGAACTGAAACAGTTCTGTAAAGAGGAATGGTCAAGAATTACTCCTGACCGTTGTGCACATCTGATCTGCAACTACAGGAAATGTTTGGTTGAAGTTATTGCTGCTATAGGAGGTTCAACCAGTTATTAAATCCAAGAGTTCACATACTTTTTCCACCTGCTGTGAATGTTTACATGGTGTGTTCAATAAAAACATGGCAACATTTCATTCTTTGTGTGTTATTAGTTTAAGCAGACTGTGATTGTCTATTGTTGTGACTAGAGATGTTGCGAACTGTCCGCCGAACTGTTCGCGAACTGTCCGCCGGCGAACAATAGCGTGTTCGCGTTGGGCGAACATATCCGATTTCCGGTCCGCCCCCTATATGTCATCATTGAGTAAACTTTGACCCGGAACCTCACAGTCAGCAGACACTTCCTGGGAGGGAGGGTCTGCTGCTGATTGGGTGGAATGTGTCTGCTGGCTGTGAGGTTCCGGGTCAAAGTTTACTCAATTATGACGTATAGGGGGCGGACCGGAAATCGGATATGTTCGCCCAACGTGAACACGCTATTGTTCGCCGGCGGACAGTTCGTGAACAGTTCGGCTGACAGTTCGCGACATCTCTAGTTGTGACTTAGATGACGATCAGATCACATTTTATGACCAATTTGTGCAGAAATCCATATCATTCCAAAGGGTTCACATACTTTTACTTGCAACTGTTTAGCTGAAAGGTTTACAAATTTATCTCAAAGAGCTTAGATATTTATCAGTCCACTGTCAGACAAATAGTCTATAAGTGGAGACAAGTTAGTACTGTGCCTATTAGATGAGATTACATTTTATGACCAATTTGCAAAAAACCAACTAATTTATCCGGGATTACATACTTTTTTTTGCCACTGTATGTGGAAAAGGATTGCTCTGGCACTTTTTAAAAGACTTAATATTCTATTTATTTTGTGCAAGTGTTCAACAATTGTATTTATGCAAGAACTTTTTTTTTTGGCAATCTTCGTTTTTATTGAAGCACAGTATGTATACAGACAGAGAATAAACAATTGTAAAGCTTACAGACGTCAAGCATGTTGTCGCACATACGGCAATGCTCCCTCCCTGTTTCCCGCCTGTATTTCCCTACCCAGCCTCTGTGAGTAACTGAACAACCGAGCGCAACTGCGCGAACTGAACTTTAGAACGTGTTCCGTATATCTCTACGGGGGAAGATAGGGTAAGGGAATCGAGTATTCCTCTTGTTTTCCTCCCTTTCATTTTTCCCCCCCTTTTCCGCTTGAGGGGGGGCTAATCTCTTCTCCCGCTTTCGTCCTGCTCGAGTATTTGGCTTGAGAGAATGACTCTAAGTTAACAAGTCAGTGACCAATATCTGTCCGGGGTGTGTCAGTGTAAGGTCAGTCATACATGGTATGGGAGAGGAGAAGTGGAGGAGCAAAAAAAAAAAAAGGAGGGTAGGTGAAGAAGGGAAGGGGGGATGTCGGCCAAGGCGGGGGGAAGGGAGGGGGTGAATCCGCCAGCCCCCCCACACCCCACGTCCCAACCCCGCGCGTGCCGGCGCTCACATGCAAGAACTTTTGTTTTGTTAAAATCAGAAAATAGGGCATTGCTTAAAGTATTATCAGTGGTTTTAAGTGGAATAACTAAAATATATGCCAAAGATTTGGTTAATTTCTGTGACCTGATAAATAAAGAACTGTTCCTTTTGCATATTTTTTTGTTGTGAGTAAAAATGCTATCCCGCCAGATTTCTGGGGGTTCTTACACCCATGGATGTAAACAACCTTTTTACTCTGCAGAGTGGGGTCAGTCACCTAAACATTTATTCTAGCACAATAGTATCGGGAATGCATGTTTGTATTCATAATACTATAGTGTTCCTTTAAAGAAGAAGTACCTGTAATCAGTATTCCATCCGTCAAGGTTTACACTGTCCACATAAATGAACAAGGTCTATACACGAAAACAATATATTAAGATGAAGTGATTTTCATGCTGAAACCACGATAAGCATTCCATTCCATACAGGTATAGATCCTTTAGGTACCAGAGCGTGATGACCACATTAAAAATCATTGGTAGATAAGTAGTTAAAAAACCCTTTCCATAGATACTTTCCTTATATATGCAGGTAGTCCTCACTTCCTGTCCGTCTAGCAGCTGGAATTCCTCCAAACATAGACCTGCTCTCTAGCGAATCCTCACTTACCGACCAATTCGTTTTACAACCGAGTCGTAGGAAAAGAACCCGGTCGGTAAGCGGGGTTCATCTGTAATCACATCTTGTATCTGTACATTTATGTATTGACACCTCTTGCTTTAAACTTACAGAATGAGCTTCTTGGCTGTAATATTGGGATTCTTTGCTTATACAGTGATGTAAGGCTTTTCGAATTTACCCACCTAATCTGAATTTATCTTTTCTTCTTTTTTTTCTTTATTTAGTGTGAAGTGTTCCAGTTAATAAAAAATGATTTTATTCAAGCTAATTGTGGATGTTTACAAAAAGGAGAATTCGAGTTATGATGGTGAATCGTTCTCTTTGGAGCCTGATATTTAATTGTTGAAGGCCGAATGTTCTTTAACCATTTTTTTATTTTATTTTTATGTTCTGTCTCAATATATTTATCACAAAACTTATTTTCTTTTTCTGCTGCTATGAAAAGAGTAGAGAAAGTATAAATCAGAATATCGGCATCCTCTTGTAATAAACATTGCCTTTTTGTCACTTGTTTAAAAAAATTTCCTTGTGATTTATTTCAATTTTATGTTTATACAGTTTTACATCCATTGTTTAGGTTGTAAACTTGTAACATATTGAGCAAATAGTGCACTAGGAATCAGATAAACCTAATATCATTCCTTAAATACCTGCGCTGCTAACGTATGTCCATGATCTCACAAATTCTCACAAATTCACAATGTTGTTTTGTTATACATAGACAGATTCAATTTACTAAATTACTCTACTAGCGACCTATGTCAACATGACCATTCTCTGCTAATTAAATTGTCATGTGTCAAATTACACTTGGCATAGATTGTGACACTTGAACCCATACACAATGGAGGTAACTTTGCATCAGTAATAATAAATAGAATATAACAATAAGGAGTGAGCTGCTAACGTCTCTCAGTAGAGATATCCGAGAGACTGGGAACAGCAATGAGAGAATACGAGGCAACTGAGTGGCTTAACATACAGAAGCAATTGGTAGAAAATCTGTGAGTTAAGTCTTTTGGAATAAGTGAATATATTGATCAATAACGATGGATATTTACTGTGAGTGGCAGAAATTTCTGTAATAACAATATAGTGGCTGAAGATAATAAACAGAGCTCTGATTCCAGAGATGAAACGGGGTGCAGGAGTGAGAGCAATCGGGTAGCGTAGGATGGGATTTGGATCCTGGAGGGTGCAAACATGAAGTGGTGGTCCAAGGGAACAAAGGTCAAGGAATGGGTACAAAGGTCAAGAGTCAACAAAGGAGCACATGGACAATCTGAGTTAATAATCAGGACATACGGGGGGCGGAGCCTGGCTGTGGAGCTGATCAGACGTGTGTAACACGAGCTCCAGCCTGAAATCCCTGTTCAAGCGAAATAAACTTGGTTCTCATGATACAATCTCATCAAAAACACACCACCCTGGTAGGAGATGCAGGCTGGATCGTACGGAAACTACTCCCGTAACGCTGAGCCACCGAGAACGCGGGCTGCATCACTGGGGCCTACCGCAGCAACAACAAGCCTGACTAGAGGCCTAAGTGGAGGTAAGGGAGCGGGTGAGGCAGCCGATCACACAGCCTGGGGCTCCCCAAAAGCCAATATTAACACTGCGGAGGACAAGCATTCCTCCCGCCGGTGGGGGACATCCCGGCAACAACAGCACACCCTCCGCTGACTCACACATCCCAGGGACTACAATCTCCTAGAGTCACTGACCCCAAAATGGCGGATGCAACGAGCAAGCCGGCAAACGGGGGACTGCGGAGAGCAGCTGAATAACACACTGATCAAGCTGGACACTATCCTTGCTGCCTTCTGGGCCGGGATCTCGGAGAGGGCGCTGACCACAGCTAACGTCAAGCGGTCTAATCCCGCGCAACTACACCCGGCATCCACAGGCCCAAGGGGCGGACGCAGACCAACAGTCACTAGAAGTCCCTTCAAAAGGCGCTGAAGAAGGGATCGGAGACACAAATCGACACGCAGAGCCTGCCTCAAGACAAGCGGGTGCCTCAAGCCGCGTCAAAACCGCACCGTATATATGGCGCCCAGCCCACAGGGACGGTGCCGACCACCAGACGGAAACAAACTTCCCCACCATAAGCCGGTAACCTGGCGCTTTGCCGGACATTTGCCTTTGATGTTCTGTGTGATGGAGGCCCCCGGGGTATGTACCAGGCACCCAGAAGGGATCGGATAAGCACAAGCAGGAGTGTGGAGTCTGCCAGGCATGTCTTGCTATAAAAAGACGTCCACATTATGCCGTTACTCCTATGATCTGCTCTCCACAAGTTAGCTATTCATAAAGTAACAATTGGTTTTAAAAATGCTGTTATTTCACCTCCCGAAGAGTCTATAACCATGGTCCCTCATACAAATATCTACTATATTTACTATACCCGCTTATGTATCTTGTTATTGACCAGTCTTGTCTCCTGGGACACCTTCAGTTTGTATTAACACTAGCGGTAGGGCTGCTGACATGTCGTAACAGTTGATAACGTGCAAATCACACCCTAACCACAACAGCTGTCGTTCTTTATAATGCAATGCCTTAGACTTACAAACCCCAGCGCTACTAGCCATGTTAAATACACGTTCAGTCTAGCATGCTACACTATACTACCTTTATGTTTAACTGCCTGTATTCCTCATGTTATATTTTTTAAAAATGTGCTGTCTAAACTGCAAAATTTTATGTAAATGCGTGCAGAAGCTGTCGTGGCTCTGTGCGCTTGTTGTGAATCTGATCACATGAAAAATAAAGAATAAAAATAATTTTAAAAAAAAATTATTAAATGTCTTGTAACTCTTAATTATGAAATCCACACCTGACGTTGTTTAAAAAAAAATAAAAAATAAAAATAAATAATCAGGACATAAACTAAGGATTACAAATGACAATGATGAAGGTAAGAGTTTGTGTACTTCCAAAGTCTACAAGGCAATAAGGTTACACATGGCAAGGCAAGACGAGGCGACTCGGTAATTGAGCAATGATGTTAGCAAAAGGCAATGGTTAAATAGGCATTAATTGATGGGAAGCTAGGGATCAAACCTTGACATCACTGAGTAAGAAACATCATTGTTAACCCTTCTACGGGCATTCTGAACTGCACACTCCCGAACCAAGGACTACATTCAGGAGTCAAATTATGTGATTTGTCAGGATGGAGATCATCAGCATAAACATCAACACGTTCTGCCCCCAAAAATTCCTCTACAACATATGCTTTCCATTTTAGCAAATAATCAACCTTTTATATCAGACTCTCGAGTCAATGTTTTCCTAAATCTCAGATTCTTCTAGATGGGCTTAACCCATCATTTAAAGCTTCAGTAGGGATACCTGAAATATTGGATGGATTCTATACAAGCTTTGCAAGGACAGTCTATAACAAACAATTAGTTTGGGACTCAATTTTAAGTGGACCAGTCAGGATATCACTAGAGATCTGCATTTGTTTTGGAGATGGAGAAAGCATTACAGCCCTACAATTTTACTATTAGCTACAGACCCGGTAAGCTGAAAGGGAATGCAGATGGGTTATCCCGACAAACTGACGTCTCCACCACCTCCTAGTCCGGTCATCCCCAAGTTGACCCGCCAAAGGGTCAAGCCGGGTCTGCCGGAGTGTCCCACAAGGAGGTAGCCGTGTGACAGAACCATCTGTCTGTTTATTGCGGTGGATTCGTCTGTTTCTGCCCCGTTCGTGTAAATGGCTGTTTCCTATAGCCCAGCCATACGAATGACTGATTTCCCGAACTAAACTACCGAACGGATGGCCACCCAGGAGAGAAGTGTGCTGCTGGTTAACCTATTGATCCCAATTAGAACGTTGTGGTTAACCGCAGACACTTCTCAATTAAACCGAATTCAGGGTGGTCGTCGTTCGTATGTTGACCACGAGGCAGCTGCCATTTTAAAACACGCGAAAGCCCAGCGGTGTTCGGCTCTATTTTCATGGAACTAAAAATGCACAATTTTTCTGCCCAACACCGCTGAAACAACAGAACGCCTGGCTGCCTCCACGAAAGCATACGAACACCGGCCGTTTGGGAGTTTTGAAACACACGAAAGGACTTAACCCAGACAGCCTTCCCATGGAGTCAATCACATACCGAAAGACTGTAAGAACTTTGACTCCATGGTGATTGAACTATGTGTGTGGGATCTGAGCGCTATTCGCTAATAATATGCACTCAGATCCAGGCTATCTGGGGATATGTGATGCGAATGGGAAATGTTTGGTTATTGTAAAGTTATATATTTTTATGTATTTTCTAATGTTATATTTAAGATGGCGATTTGTCTTTGTCCTGGAGATAATTGAATTACTTCTCAATTATCTCCAGGGCAGAGGGGAGGAAACCATAGTGCATTGTGGGTAAAAGCTGTGACTGTATGTCTGGAATGTCTTTATGTCCATCTGTAATTCCAGTCTCCCATTTGGTCCCCTAGGGGAGTGTCCACCAAGTGGGAGACCTGCATAAATACGGGCAGGTAGCCCACAGTAAAGCCAGATCCTGTTTGACCCTCAATGCGGAGCTTCTGTCTCGTTATTGGGGGGATTTCTTCTTTGCGCTTAGAGACTGCTGGATGGAACCGAAAGCCGCTTGGTGGATATCGTTGTTCGGCGGCTAGCAGCAGTTCGTGGATTTCCGTTCGGGAGTTTGGAGCCTTTCACGGATCCCGTTTGGGAGAATACCGCTTCCCCTGGTTATGGTTCGTGGATTATAATTAATGCGAACGGTTTACGGAATTGCGAAAGGGGAAGGTGAACTAAACGGCAGTTTCCCTTAAAGACACCAGGGGTGTCTTAACACACAGTATTATACGGATGGTAGTAGCTATGTGAAAGAAGGAATTTGCTATGCAGGATATGCGGTAACAACTATAGACAAGGTGATAGAGGCACGGCCACTGTCAAAAGGGACATCAGCACAGAGGGCAGAATTGATTGCATTGACACGGGCCTTGCAATTGGCTGAAGGGTTGAAGGTGAACATATATACTGATTCAAAATATGCATTTTTAACCACTCATGCCCATGGAGCCTTGTATAAAGAAAGAGGGTTGTTGAATTCGGAAGGGAAAGAAATCAAGTATGCAGCTGAAATACTTCAACTATTGGAAGCAGTATGGGAGCCAAAGGAGGTCGGTATTGTTACGATTGCCCCCGGTCTAGCAGGAGGGTTGATCGCTTGGATGTCCTGGTTCCCGCTGCAGAGAGTCGAACGGAGGTCTTTCGGTGGTAAGCTGCAAATGTAGAATATCCCTAAGCACGATATAAGCATCAATATCCCCGATACCTACAACATGAGTCGAGGCTGCAAGTTGAGGGTCAAAACGAACTGGCTTTACTGGCACATAGCATGGCAATTTATGTGATTCCTCAGGTCCAAGGACAGCCCCCTGTGGACCTGATGGAATACAGGTACAGTACAAACAGGTAACCAATCACAGTATAGTGTATCCTTTGAATTAGTACCCGCCCAGCTTGGAGATAATGAGGCCAACAGTTATACAATCTAATTATCTCCAAGCGCACAAAAGACCACGTTTTATTCTTTCCCCAAAAACTGTATAAAAATACATAACTTTCACATTAATAACAGGAAATAGCTCATTCTACCATTCATCTAAAGGCTCTCGTTCGTATATTTTAAACATGCGAATGGCGCTTCAATCCCACGAACAGAATGAGCCATTGCTGCCGTATAATGCCCGTTCGGCATTTTGGGATTGTAAGTCTCTGTTGGCGGCCATGTTTTTAGACGGTTCAGCGGGCAGCGGGACCTCGCTTCTAACTCGTGGAACTAAACTCGGTATCAGTTCATGCGAAGTCCCGCTGTCTGTCTGGTAGTGGAACTCGTTCGGTACGTGAATGAGGACCACCTGGTAGCAGGGTACTTGACCTGCGGTTAACCGCAGAAACCACAAGTTAATGATCGCCACGCGGCCCGCTGTAGGGGGTCGTCATTCGGTTGGTAGTTCAGTAGATCCCGTTCTGTATTTTCGATGCGAACGTCGATGCCCCCAGGCCTATCAATTAAGTTGTGGTTAACCGCAAACCGCAGCCGCCTGGGTGGTTAATGGCTGCCACACGCCGCTGGCCGGGTGGTCGAGCGTTCAGTAGTTTGCGGGGTGACGGAGTTAAGTGGCGGCACACGCCAAGTTCTGGGGGGTCCCCTGTTCGTACCACGAATGGAGTCTTTATAATGGTTTGGGTAATCCATTCGTGCGTCTTTCGTTTTAAACTTATACAGGGACAAACAGTATCCATTGATTAACTAACAGTAACATAGTTATTTCCAGACTTTTGTAACAGGTATTATACATTGTAGAGCACATCAGAGAGGCGATAGTGATGTGGTAAAAGGAAATCGCATGGCAGATAGTGCGGCTAAGCGTGCTGCTGAATCTGGACAGGAGTAATATGTGGGGTACGTCGCTGCCCTTGTGCCAGCCCCTTTGTCTCAATGGACTCCGATTTATACAACTCAAGAGATGGAGTGGTTGAAGACTGAAGCGGGAAAATATTTGGAGAACAATTGGTATCAGTTAGAAGATGGAAGAGTAGTCATTCTGACATCTCTGGCTATAGAGATTGTTCAGAACTTCCACAATGGCACACATACAGGAAGAGATAGTATGGAAGAATCTCTCAGGAAACATTTCTATATCCCAAGATTATCCAATCTTACTAAAGCCATTGTTCGAAGATGTGTTCTGTGTGCAAAGAACAACGCAAGACAAGGCCCTGTTAAACCTCCTGGGGTCCAGTATATGGGAGGACTCCCCATGTCAGATCTACAAATAGACTATACAGTAATGCCTAAATCTGGAGGATATCATTATCTGTTGGTAGCTGTGTGTACCTACTCAGGTGGGGTAGAAGCTTGTCCAACCCGTACGGAAAAAGCAGGAGAAGTTGTACGATTCCTGTTGCGAGAAGTCATACCCAGATATGGACTCCCGTGCTCTATGGGATCAGATAATGGCCCAGCCTTAATTCATCAGTGCCTACAACAACTGACTCATATGCTTGGTATTAAGTGGAAACTTCATACAGCATATAGACCTCAGAGTTCTGGGAAGGTGGAAAGGATGAACAGAACTATAAAGACTCAGTTGGCAAAAATGTGTCAAGAGACCCAGTTTAAGTGAAATGTTCTTTTGCTAATAGCTCTGTTGCGAATACGCGGTACTCCTACCAGGAGAATGGGTGTGTCTCCTTTTGAAATTATGTATGGGCGTCCACCTCCTATACTCAGTAATCTAAGGGGGGATTTGAGTCAGTTGGGTGAAGGAATTACTCGGCAGCAGGTTGTAGAGTTGGGTAGAACTATGGAGGAAGTACAGAAATGGGTACAAGATAGGTTACCTGTGAACATATATCCACCTGTTCATTCTTACTATCCAGGAGATCAAGTGTGGATAAAAGAATAGAATAGTGTTCCATTAGGTCCGAAATGGAGAGGTCCTTATGTTGTTCTTTTGTCCACTCCAACAGCTGTAAAGGTGGCAGAAGTGACTCCCTGGATTCATAACTCTAGGGTTAAACCAGCTGCAGACTCTTGGCAAGCCACTCCAGACCCTGAAAATCCTTGCAAGATCTGGTTAAAGCGGGTGACTCAGTCGGAGTGAGTGCGAAGTATTGGGACATTGTGGTTGAAAGTACTATTTCGAGACCAGCAAGTAGGTGTTTTGACAGCCATAATAAAGCCTGACCATCTGGCTACGTGTCATAAGCCAGAGTGTCTCGAAGAGATCTCTGTGAAGGAAAGTGAGGATCAGAAGAACGCCAATCCTTGCAGCCCTCACAGTCAGGAAGCTGAGGTGCCGTTGCACGGTCGAAGAGATAAGAATGAGGATTTCAGGAATAATTAATTTTATTGTGTGTTTATGTATTGTTATAAATTTTCAGGAAGGTAAGAGTACAGACATACAGAATTGTGATAGTTGCATTAAGACTACAAAAACAGATAATCAAATATCCCAAACTCTTATTTGGCACTCACAATATGAATGTAAGGGATCTGTATCTAAATGTAGATATTTAGATATTGATTACAGTGTGTGTCACCCAGCAGAAGGAGAGCCTAAATGTTTTGATCCACAATTCCAACCCCGTATAATTTGGTTGGTAATTCGGAATAGTAACTCTCAGGGGATCTTGATAAATAGGACGGTGATAAATACCATACATTCTACAGGTATTCTACTATTTGATGCATGTAAGGCGATCTCGGGTAGTGAAAAAACTTGGAATGTATGTGGTAATCTAAAGTGGGAATGAATTTATGGGTTCAATGACAAATATTTATGTCCCAGTAAAAGATCTACTGATCCTGATTGCCCAAATAGTGATTTTAATTTCTGTCCATATTGGTCTTGTGTGGGGTGGGCAACCTGGGGTCAAACATTAGACCAAGATATGATTATCCAAAGGTTGCCTACCACACCATATTGTAAGTCTGTGAAGTGTAATCCGGTTCATATGACCATTTCTAATCCACAACACTTCATAGACAAGTTCGGAAATCTATTTGGGTTCCAAATATACGGAACAGGGTTGGATCCTGGGGCTATTATATACGTAGGCATTGAAACGGAGACAGTAGCAACCCAAACTCATCAGGTTTTTCATTCCTTTCATGAGGAGATGAGTATTGAGAATAAAATTCCCCATAATGTTAAGAACCTATTTGTAGATTTAGCTGAGAGTATTGCGGGTAGTCTTAATGTAACTAACTGCTTTGTATGTGGAGGTATTAATATGGGAGACCAGTGGCCATGGGAAGCAAAGGAAGCATGGTACCCTGGTTCTGAGACAGATGAACAACAGATACTTTCTCAGTCTGATCATCAAGTAAGTACTAGAGGTAAATCAGAATGGCGGTTAAAAAACTCTATTATAGGTCATGTTTGTGTAGCTAGGAAAGGGATAATGTATAACACGTCTGTAGGTGAGTTAACATGTTTGGGACAAAAGGCTTATAATGATAATACAAAAGATACTACTTGGTGGTCAGCTTCAAATGTCTTGGAACCTACTAATCCGTTTGCCAATTACACTAATTTGAAAGAGGTATGGTTTGACTTATCTGCTACATCCAACTGGAAAGCCCCAGTAAATCTATACTGGATCTGTGGTAAGAAGGCATATTCAGAGTTACCACAAGACTGGGAAGGGGCATGTGTACTAGGTATGCTCAAACCATCCTTCTTCTTGTTGCCAATCGAAACAGGAGAGACCTTGGGAGTTAAGGTTTATGATGTAAATCATAAAAAGAAGCGAGCATCTTTGAATATAGGTAGGATGATGAGTGGCCTCCCCAACATATTATTAATTATTATGGACTGGCTACTTGGGCAGAAGATGGCACATATGGGTATAGAACCCCAATATATATGCTCAACCGTATTATAAGACTACAGGCGGTAGTTGAGATTATCACCAATGAGACAACACACGCGCTCAATCTCCTAGCTAAACATAATACTCGAATGAGATCAGCCATCTATCAAAATAGATTAGCTCTGTACTACTTATTAGCAGTAGAGGGCGGTGTATGCGGGAAGTTTAATCTAAGTAACTGTTCTCATAGACGATGAAGGGCAGGCAGTGGCTGAACTTACCAGTCACATGGTTAAACTTGCGCATGTACCTACTCAGGTCTGGAGTGGGTATAACCCAAGTAGTTGGTTTGGAAGTTGGTATGAGCATCTTGGAGGGATTAAGGCATTAGTAGGAGGAGTAGTATTTATTATATTCCTATGTCTCTTTCTGCCCTGCTTAATTCCATTAGTGGTCAGGTCCATACAAAGTGTTATAGACAGCACTATTGAGAGGAAGACAGCTGCCCATGTAATGGCTGTCTGTAGATATGAACTTTTAGCCCAAAGAGAGCATATTCAGGATGGGGAATGTTGAAAGAATATGCTAAAGATGCTTACGAGGTCTGTTCTGGTTCATGGCTACTTGAGAGGTGTTGGCAAATTATGATTGGTGATGCATCTGGAATTATTTTTAATCAGAAGCATCAAAGGCAGGGAATGTGATAAAATTCCAGTAAAATAAAAGTTTAGTAGGCCAAGATTGCCACGGGGCATATGTAGGTACATGTGTTTGTAGTATCAGTTAGTTAGTTACACGTAGCTAAGATACTGTCATCAATGTACTGAGCATGTGCAGGAATGTAGGAAATGAAATCACACTCCCATCCCTTTGTTTCGGATGAGCCACGTGGTCAAACTGGATGAGCAAGTCTAGACTCTGTTCATTGGTTGGTTAAGGGTATGTGTGGGTGTAGCTATTTATGGGAGGAGCTATTGTGGTGGAATCTCGGTAAAAATAAATTTAGTAGGCCGAGATTACCACGTGGCATGTGTACGTGCATATGCTGACGTATCGATCAGTTGGTTGCACGAGGCAAGATACGATCAGTAGTGTACGGAGCATGTGCAAGAATACAGGATGTAGTATTCCCCTCCTCCATTGTGCTGGACAAGCCATGCGGTCAAGCAGGAAGTTAATTCTTATTTGTAATGATTGGTCAAGAGAATGTGCGGGTGGAGCTTAATATGGGAGGAGTTATGTGCCTATATAGGGAGCCTGCACTATTGTTCAGGGCTCAGAACTTGCTGTATTTTTGGTGACATTAGTCCCTCTGAGTCCCGATCGGTGATCCAATAAAGAATCTCTTCCTTCCTGAAGAAACCTGTGTCCATCCCTCTGTGCTTTGCTTCCGTCAGTTTCTCCGGTATCATTTGGTGCATTGGCCGGGAAGCTCATCGTTCAACGGTAGCTGAGAGGCAGAGGCGTGAGACGGTCTATCTTTGCCCACGTTCTCTACGGCTGCACCCCTGAACTTCTGCGTGGACCTCCCTTCGTCTCGGCGCCACTGGTCTGTTGTCCAGGAGATCATCGGCCTCTACGTAAGAAGTGCTGGGGTGTCCCCGTCGATGAGTGTGAACTCAGGTTCAGGAACGAGGAGGTAAGACAACTGCTGTTTTAGACGGCAGACCCACTAGGGGTATACCGATTGTGCGGTAGGCCCAAAAGGGGTTTAAATCTGTGTATGGAATCTGCCCCCTCTGTCGGAGGGAAGGAGCGAAGGCGCACCGCTCGATCGAACGCTCTTTAGTAAGACCGTTTGATCTGGTTAGTCAGGCGGGGTCCTGTGTAAATAGCCCTAGCCGGACACCGGTGTCTTGTCTAGACTAGCGTTCTAGGGTGTATATTACGTTCGCTAGGTCGGAGGGACCGGGAGACTAAGCGGCGCCTGTGTAAATTCGGTTCGCTAGCTCTCAACCTATCTTGGCTAAGTGGGAAGGCGTGTAAATTTGGAACCCACTAGACTTTTGATAGATTAAATAGACTAGAAGGGCAATTTTGTAAATTTCGCCCTCTAGTTCGCTATATGTGGTGTTTGGGCAGTGTGGCTAACCAAAACGGGTGTATATAGTTTTAGGTAGTCCATTCAAGGTACTGGCCAATAGTTTAGTTGGGATTGTAAATGTGTTAAAGATTGTTAGTAAAGTGTATATCTTGTTAGATAGCGCGAGCTCAGCCGTCTAGCGAGAGTGTTAATAGTGTGTTGCTGTATCATAGTGCACGGTACCATAACCCTGTATATTTACTGACACTGTATATAAGTACTAATCATTGTCGTCTATTGCATGTTTAACACCGTAACCACTAATAATTGTATTGTGACCTTAAATTGTGCTTTGACCTATGCTAACCGTACTGTAACCGATACTAGTAAAAGACGATGTTACTGGGGTGTGTTATAGACGGGTAATTCATATATAGAGAATTATAGCGTGGGTGACTGTATAGTTTCGCCAAAGGGCATAATATTGATTATTTAGTGACTGGTGTAACAGCTGTGTGTGTACGGGAATTCCCTGAGTGATTATTGTGTTATTGTGTACGTTTCACTCGGTAACTGTACCACGTGGTGCTGTTGCCAGAGGAAACGGGTGTGACTGTTGAATAAGAACGCGTGCATAGTATTCGTTGTCAACGACGTTCCATTGATAAGTATGGGCGCGTCAGAGTCAACGATTTCGGATCCCTTAGGTTGTATGGTAAAGAATTTTAAAAAGGGATTCAAAACATGTGATTTTGGGGTTAAAATGTCTCCTGTACGTTTGGTCACTTTGTGCACTAGGGAGTGGCCTACTTTGGTTGCGGCATGGCCGCCGCGTGGCAGTTTGGATCCAACCCTGGTACAGCGTGTACACGTGGCTGTATCAGGTAGGCCTGAACTTTGCGGACAGTTTCCATACATTGATTGTTGGGGGCAGGCCGTAAACGACTCGCCAAAATGGATCCGGATATGCCACGAGGAGCAATGTCGCCTCATGGTGGCCAGGACTTGTTTGTCCACTAGGACTGGTGTTAGGCCCATTTTGGACACGCCCCCTGAGTCCGAGATCCCTTTGCCGCCCCCTTACTTTCCTTTAAGAGGAAGTGACGCGAATGCAGGAAGTTCTGCACCCCTTCCCCTATTGCCCCCATCCACTTCCGCTTCCTCCTCCAGTACAGAATCCACCCCCCCTCGTATTAAAACTCCCCTTCCGGAACCAGGACCAACCCCCATTAGATCTGAATATCCTGATTTGGCGCCACTTCAAACTTCCGGTCAAGCTTCTTCTAGCTCGGCTCGGAGTATACTATTCACTAACTTTTCCCAAAATCAAGTTCCCACATCCTCATGCCCTATTACCTCTCGACCGGAACCTTTAACTGACGCCCCTCCACGTAGCCCCATACTAACCCGACAACTGACCGGTACCCAACAATTAAAACATTATCAGATGCCTCTTCGTCTGAATCCTGGGTCAGCCTATATCGATGCCGCAGGTCAAATGGCACATGCTGACCCAGTCTTCGTATATGTCCCGTTCACGACTACCGATCTCTTGAATTGGAAGACCCACAATTCCTCGTACACTGAGAAACCACAAGCTATGACCGATCTGTTCACCTCGATAGTTCAGACACATAACCCGACATGGGCTGATTGCCAGCAGTTATTAATGACATTGTTCAATAATGAGGAAAGGACAAGGATTAACCAAGCGGCCATTAAGGCGCTAGAGGAGAGAGCCCGTGCTTTAAATCAAGCCAATCCGGCAGCATGGGCCGCAACACATTACCCTAACACCGATCCTGACTGGAATGTAAATGGCGCAGATATGGCTCAACTTAAAGCCTATAGAGATGCTATAATTGCTGGCATGAAAGCCGGAGGGAAGAAAGCTATTAACATGTCGAAGACAGTTGAGGTGATTCAGAAAAGTGATGAAGCGCCCAGTGTCTTTTATGACCGATTATTGGAGGCATACCGCTTGTATACCCCCTTTAATCCGGAAGACGCTGATAATTCCCGAATGGTAAACTCCGCCTTTGTCAGCCAAGCTTACGGAGATATTAAGCGCAAGCTACAGAAATTAGAAGGGTTTGCAGGTATGTCTATCACCCAACTAATGGAGGTAGCGAACAAAGTATATATGAATAGGGAAACAGAAAGTAAGAAAGAGGAAGAGCGCAAGATGCGTAGAAAGGCAGATATGCTAGCGGTAGCGATCGCAGGCGTAGATAGACGGGGCCCAGATAGAGGCGATGGTAGATGGAATAGGGAGCCTTTGAGTAGGAATCAGTGCGCGTACTGTAAGGAAGAAGGGCATTGGAGGAACGAGTGTCCGCAAAGAGAGCAGTATGAGAGAGACTTACCCAGGGCAGGTTACGGAAACTTTAGAGGCAGAGCGAGAGGTAGAGGAGGCCCCGGAGGGAGTAATGGTAATAGAGGGAGTAATGGGAACAGAGGAAGTGTAAGGGAAGATAGGTACTATCCAGCAGCGCAAAGGTCCCGCGATAGAGAAGGTAGGGACTTTGTGGGATTGGCTGACACGGTCATGGAGGACTATTGATACCGACCGGGCTCCATCCCCCTTGGTCGAGCGGAGCCTATGGTCGATGTATCAATAGGGGGAAAAAGGAGTGCGTTTATGATCGACACTGGTGCTGAACATTCGGTGGTGACTAATCAAGTTGCTCCTCCATCTGGAAGAACTATTACTGTAATAGGAGCAACTGGAAGAAGTGCTGAAAAACCGGTTCTTAAAAGTCGACTCTGTACATTGGGAGGCCACGTAGTAAAACATCAATTCCTTTATATGCCTGAGTGTCCAGTCCAATTGCTGGGACGTGATATGCTATCCAAATTACAAGCGCAGATTACGTTCCTACCAAATGGAACAACATCCTTAAAGTTTAATGGACCCTCAGGTATTATGACATTGTCCGTACCAAAGGAAGAAGAGTGGCGACTTTATACAGTGTTGACTAGCCAAAACCCGAGGAGTGATGAATCCTTATTTAACATACCAGGAGTTTGGGCAGAGAACAACCCACCAGGACTGGCCCGCAATATTCCACCTATTAAAATCGAACTAAAACTTGGGGTTTATCCAGTAAGCCTGAGACAATATCATATTCCGCAGAAGGCTAAGAAGAACATCCAATCTTATCTGGATAAGTTCATACGGTATGGTATCCTAAAATTCTGTACTTCCCCCTGGAACACCCCATTGCTGCCTGTTCAAAAGCCCGGTACAGATGAGTATCGACCTGTGCAGGACTTGAGAGCAGTCAATGATGCGGTTGTTAGTATACATCCAGTCGTGCCCAATCCATATAACCTGCTTGCTTTAATTCCGGGCGGGGCTACTTACTTTACAGTCTTAGATCTCAAAGATGCCTTCTTTTGCCTCCGAATTGCCGCAGAAAGCCAATGTATCTTCGCTTTCCAATGGGAAAATGCTGTAACGGGCTCGAAACGCCAAATGACCTGGACAAGATTGCCCCAGGGGTTTAAAAATTCACCTACCCTATTTGGTTCAGCTCTAAGTCAAGATCTACTAGATTTCGAGTCTATCCCAGGAGAGTGTGTATTATTACAATATGTAGATGACTTGTTGATAGCAGCAGTTACAAAGGAAGTATGTCAGCAAGCAACGCACGATCTACTACACATTCTCTGGAAGGCAGGATACAAGGTGTCAAGAAGGAAGGCTCAGTTGTGTTTGCCAACTGTCAAATATCTGGGATTCCATATCTCTGAAGGTCAAAGAATTATGGGGCCAGAGAGAAAAGAAGCTGTGTGCCAAATACCGATACCCAGGAATAGAAGACAAGTGCGAGAATTCTTGGGGGCAGCAGGCTTCTGTAGGATATGGATTCCCAGCTACGCGATACTGGCAAAACCTCTGTATGCAGCTATCAAAGGTACAGAGCACGACCCCTTCTTATGGACTCAAGAACAGCAAACGGCATTCGAAGATGTGAAGAGGGCTTTGATGAGTGCCCCAGCATTAGGTCTACCTGACCACACACGGCCATTCTACCTGTATGTACATGAGCAAAGAAGAATGGCTGTGGGAGTATTGACACAGTACTTGGGATCATGGCAAAGACCTGTTGCCTACATGTCTAAGCAACTGGATGCAGTGGCCAGCGGACTTCCACCTTGTCTAAGAGCTGTAGCTGCAGCCGCCCTGCTAGTAGCTGAAGCCGATAAACTCACTCTGGGTCAAGAACTTTATGTACGAGTTCCACATGCAGTACAGACGTTGTTGGATTACAAAGGAAATCATTGGTTTAGTAACAGCCGTATGACCAAGTATCAAGCAATGTTGTGTGAAAACCCAAGAGTGCATTTAGAGACTGTAAATACCTTAAATCCAGCTACCCTTTTGCCACAACCTACTGAAAGTCAACATGATTGTTTGGAAGTAATGGATGAAGTATTTTCAAGTAGACCAGATCTTCGTGATTTTCCCATCCAGAACCCTGATGTTCAATATTACACCGACGGCAGTAGTTATGTAAAAGAAGGGATCCGCTATGCAGGATATGCAGTAACAACGATAGACAAGGTGATAGAAGCTCGGCCACTGGCAAAAGGAACATCAGCACAAAAGGCAGAATTGATAGCACTGACACGAGCGTTACAATTGGCTGAAGGTTTAAGAGTGAACATCTACACGGACTCCAAGTATGCGTTTTTAACCACTCATGCCCACGGAGCTTTGTATAAAGAAAGAGGACTATTGAATTCAGAAGGCAAAGAAATCAAATACGCAGCTGAGATCCTACAACTATTGGAAGCAGTGTGGGAGCCGAAAGAAGTCGGTATTATACATTGTCGGGCGCATCTGAGAGGAGATGGTGATGTAACCAAAGGGAATCGGATGGCAGATAGTGCAGCTAAGCGTGCTGCTGAATCAGGAAGACAGGAATATGTGGGGCATATAGCTGCTCTTATACCAACTCCACTGTCTCAATGGACTCCAATTTATACAGCTCAAGAAGAGGAGTGGTTAAGGACTGAACCTGGAAAGTATTTGGAGAACAAATGGTATCAGTTAGAAGATGGAAGAATAGTTATTCCAGCATCACTAGCGGTAGAAATTGTCCAAAACTATCATAACGGGACACATTCTGGGAGAGACAGTACAGAAGAATCTCTCAGAAAACATTTCTACATACCAAGATTGTCCAACTTGACTCAGGCCATTGTACGTAGATGTGTAACGTGTGCTAAAAATAATGCAAGACAAGGACCAGTAAAGCCACCAGGAGTCCAGTTTATGGGGGGACTTCCCATGTCCGATTTACAAATTGACTATACAGTGATGCCTAAATCGGGTGGACATCGCTACCTGCTGGTAGTGGTGTGCACCTATTCAGGCTGGGTAGAAGCATGTCCTACTCGTACAGAGAAAGCAGGAGAAGTCGTGAGATTCCTGCTACGAGAAATAATACCCGATATGGACTACCCTGCTCTATAGGATCGGACAATGGTCCAGCTTTTGTTCATCAGTGCCTACAACAATTGACTCATATGCTTGGTATAAAGTGGAGGCTTCATACGGCATATAGACCCCAGAGTTCTGGTAAGGTAGAGAGAATGAATAGAACTATTAAGAATCAGTTGGCTAAAATGTGTCAGGAAACCCAACTTAAGTGGAACGTTCTCTTGCCCATAGCTCTATTGCGAATCCGTAGTACACCTACCAGAAGGATGGGCCTCTCTCCTTTTGAAATCATGTACGGGCGACCACCTCCCGTGCTTGGTAACTTAAGGGGGGATTTGAGTCAGTTGGGAGAAGGAATTACCCGGCAGCAGGTTGTAGAGTTGGGTAAGACTATGGAGGAGGTACAGAAATGGGTACAAGATAGATTACCTGTGAATATTTATCCCCCAATTCATAGTTACCACCCAGGCGACCAAGTGTGGATTAAAGAGTGGAATAATGTGCCGTTAGGGCCCAAGTGGAGAGGTCCTTATGTTGTTCTTCTGTCTACCCCTACAGCGATAAAAGTAGCCGAAGTGGCTCCGTGGATACATCACTCCAGGGTTAAACCAGCAGCAGCCGATTCCTGGCAAGTTACAGCAAATCCAGAGAATCCCTGCAAGATCCGGTTAAAACGCACGACTCAGTCGGAGTGACGAGGAACCTTGTGGATTACAAATTTTATTGTTTCAGAGACTTGGTAAGTGAGTGAGAAGGCCATAATAAAGCCTGTCCACTCACCAACGAGTGTATAAGTCAGGGAAAGTCTTGAGGGGACCCCTGTGAAGACGAGCAGAACTCCATTCCCTGCAGTCCTTACATCCTGGAAGCTGAGGTGCCTTCGCACGGACGAAGACTGAGGATGACGACGAAAGATGTATTTTTAATAATGTTTATTTATGTGTATTTTTATATTCAGGAAGGTAGAGGTACCGACACTCCTAGCTGTGAGGTATGCATTAAGACTACAAGAACAGGTAACCATATATCCCAGACCCTAATTTGGCATTCGCAATATGAGTGTAAAGGAGATGTATCAAGATGTAGATACTTAAATATAGAATATAGTGTGTGTCATTTAGGAGTAGGAGAACCTAAGTGCTTCAGTCCTGAGTATCAACCCCGTACAATTTGGTTGACTCTCAGAAATGGAGATTCTCAGGGGACCCTAATTAATAAGACGGTATTAAAATCCGTATATTCTTCAGGTGCTCTGCTATTTGATGCGTGTAAAGCAATATCAAGTGGTAGAAAGCCGTGGAATGTATGTGGGGATCTTAGATGGGAGAGGACGTATGGGTCTAACGATAAATATATTTGTCCCAGTAGTAAAAATAAATATGTAAGTCCAAGATGCCCAAATAGAGATTATAACTTCTGCCCATATTGGTCTTGTGTGGGGTGGGCGACTTGGGGACAGACAGCAGACAAGGACATGATTGTGACTAAGTTGCCTACTAATCCATATTGTAAGTCTATGGAATGCAATCCAATCCATATACTTATAAATAACCCTGACAAGTTCTTAGATAAATATGGTAATTTATTTGGGTTTCAAATATATGGGACGGGTTTAGACCCTGGGACAATATTGTTTATAGGGATAGAGACTGATACGGTAACCTCCCAAACTCATCAAGTATACCATTCCTTTTATGAAGAGATGAGCATAGATAATAAGATCCCCCATAATGCTAAAAACTTGTTCATTGATTTAGCCGAGAGTATTGCCGGTAGTCTTAATGTTACCAACTGCTATGTGTGTGGAGGTACTAACATGGGAGACCAATGGCCTTGGGAAGCAAAGGAGGTAATGTCCGGTTCTGAGGCAGTTGACCAATTAATATCTACACAAGCCGACTATCATATGAGTGTTAGAGGTAAATCTGAGTGGAGATTGAAGACCTCCATCATAGGTTATGTTTGCATAGCGAGGAAAGGAATGATGTATAATACTTCTGTAGGAGAATTAACTTGTCTAGGGCAAAAAGCTTATGATGATGATACAAAGAATACAACTTGGTGGTCGGCTTCAAATGTCTCAGAACCATCTAACCCGTTTGCAAGATATGCCAATTTAAAGGACGTATGGTTTGATCTATCCATCACATCTAACTGGAGAGCCCCAGCGAATTTGTACTGGATCTGTGGTAAGAAGGCCTATTCGGAGTTACCACAGGACTGGGAAGGGGCATGTGTGTTGGGTATGTTAAAACCATCCTTCTTCTTGTTGCCTATTGAAACAGGTGAGACTTTAGGTGTTAAAGTGTATGATGTGAATCATAGGAAGAAAAGGGGACCCATAGAGATAGGTGCCTGGGAAGATAATGAATGGCCTCCCCAGCGTATTATAGATTATTATGGGCCAGCCACGTGGGCAGAGGATGGTACCTTTGGTTATAGAACCCCTATTTATATGCTCAACCGCATTATAAGGTTACAGGCGGTGGTTGAGATCATTACTAACGAGACATCACAAGCGCTCAATCTTCTAGCGAAGCATAATACCAGGATGAGGACAGCAGTTTACCAAAATAGATTAGCCTTGGATTATCTTTTGGCAGTAGAGGGAGGTGTATGTGGGAAGTTTAACCTGAGCAATTGCTGTCTTCAAATAGATGACGAAGGGCAAGCAATAGCTGAGCTTACTAGCCATATGGTTAAACTAGCGCATGTGCCTACTCAGGTATGGAAAGGGTACAATCCAAGTAGTTGGTTTGGTAGCTGGTATGAGTGGTTTGGAGGGCTTAAGGCAGTGGTAGGTGGAGTCCTACTGATTTTAATGTTGTGTCTACTCCTGCCGTGTCTTATACCCTTAGTAGTTAGGTCTGTGCAAAGCCTGATAGAAAATATAGCAGAGAGGAAGGCTGCTGCACAGATAATGGCAATTTATAAATATAAGGCTCTAGATCAGGGAGAACCAATGCAGGAAGACGAGTGTTGAAGATTCACATCATAGGATAAGTCTGGTCTGGTTCAAAGGTAACTTGTGGTGTATGCAAACCAAGGTTAAGTGATGCCTCAAGTAATTGTAAAATATCAAGAGGCATCAAAGGGGGGAATGTGGTGGAATCTCGGTAAAAATAAATTTAGTAGGCCGAGATTACCACGTGGCATGTGTACGTGCATATGCTGACGTATCGATCAGTTGGTTGCACGAGGCAAGATACGATCAGTAGTGTACGGAGCATGTGCAAGAATACAGGATGTAGTATTCCCCTCCTCCATTGTGCTGGACAAGCCATGCGGTCAAGCAGGAAGTTAATTCTTATTTGTAATGATTGGTCAAGAGAATGTGCGGGTGGAGCTTAATATGGGAGGAGTTATGTGCCTATATAGGGAGCCTGCACTATTGTTCAGGGCTCAGAACTTGCTGTATTTTTGGTGACATTAGTCCCTCTGAGTCCCGATCGGTGATCCAATAAAGAATCTCTTCCTTCCTGAAGAAACCTGTGTCCATCTCTCTGTGCTTTGCTTCCGTCAGTTTCTCCGGTATCACTATAGTGCTATATAAGGAATGTACTCCATGTGTTCGGGGCTCAGATCTGTTGTGGAACGTTAGTCCATCTGAGACCCGATCGGTACGTGAATAAAGGCCTCTTACTTCCTGAATACCTGTGTCCATCTCTCTGTGTTTGGCTTCTGCACGCTTCCACGGTTACACCAATATTTTGGGGGCTACCCCAATTAAAAAAAAATTACAAAAATAAAAACAGTGTTGGCTACCTCCTCCTCCTCCACCGCCGCTTCCACCTACACTGCCACGGTCACCGCCTCCTCAACCTATGGGTACCTTAATATAAACTATGTACACAATAGCAGAGGCTTGTGAAGGACTTTTCTCCATGCATCAGGAGTTGAGCTCAGTTTGAACAATGAAAGAGAATACCCTGCACTCCAACCCTCTCTCAAATGGATAATTCTGGTGATCCTCCTGACAGCCATGTTTTAGATTTCGATTTATGTTCTTCCAAAGCTAAAATCAAAGATTCCATCTAGTGCTATTTTATGGCACAGCTGTATTTTTAATTTTCATGTATTTTACGTTATTTTAAGTGATTTCCCTATCCATATTTGTTTGCAGGGCACTTGTCCTACTCTTACCCCCATTTTACTTCCTTTTGCAGCCCTCTAGCCCTTTCCAGGACTTTTTTAGAGCCATTTTGTGCCCAAAAGTTCGGGTCCCCATTGACTCCCCGAACATCCAGGTGTCCGCTTGGTTTACAACTCTAATTAATATACATAGATATTAAATTCAAAACACATTTAGAATGACGTTATAAATACATATATGTATCTATCTATCTATCTATCTCTATATATATATATATATATATATATATATATATATATATACACACATACACACACAAATATTTCGACAAATATATTTATATTATATTTTTACATAATGAAGTAATTTTATTAATTACAATCTGAGGGACCTGCCTGACAACCCAGGCAAAAAGTCCAGAGAATTTGGCTCGCAAGCCCTATATTTAACCCTGTAACTTTCTAGGACACCATAAAACCTGTACATGGGGGGGTACGGTGTTACTCGGGAGACTTCGCTGAACACAAATATTAGCTTTAAAAAACACTAAAACACATCACAACGATATTGTCAGTATAAATGCAGTTTTTCGCATTATTCACACACAAACGGTGCTTTCACTGACGATATAATTGTTGTGATACGTTTTTGAAACACTAATATTTGTGTTTGGCGAATTTCCCCAAGTATAACAGCACCCCCCACGTACAGGTTTTATAGTGTTTTCAAAAGTTACTGAGCCAAATTTAAGGCTTGAATTTCCTTTTTTTCACATTGAAATTTGCCCTATTGGTTATGTTGCCTTTGAGACGGTATGGTAGCCCAGGAATGAGAATTACCGCCATGATGGCATACCATTTGAAAAGTAAACAACCCAAGGTATTGCAAATGGCGTATGTCTGGTCTTTTTTTAGTAGATATACAATACTTCACTGTATTGTTTATCTTGTTTTTTCATGTTCAGTGGGACCTCGGTTTACAAACAACTAGGATAACATAATTTTTGGTTTACAAATGAAAATCCATTGAAAATAATGCTTCGGTTTACAAATTTGTTTCGCAATACAAAGCAAGTTTCCCCAGGATGCATTGCACCTGGAAGGTTTACAGCACCGCCCCCTGCATGCTGGAGCCTGTGGGTAGCACGTGGCGTCGAGTGTGGAGGTGTTGGAGCGGCTTTTGCATCGAGGTTTGGAGCCATTCTGGAAATTGTTTGCAGTTGTTTTGGGACTTTTTGGTGCATTTCTCAACATGTGGAAAGGTAGGGAGCTGAGCTTTGTCGTTTGCATGTCTTTTACTGTGTGTTCTGCATTGTGGGCTGGTTTCCATGCCAGCTCATTTTGACTTTTTTCTGACCTTCAGAACAGATTCATTAGTTTTCAATGCATTCCTATGGGAAACTGCGTTTCAGTTTACGAATTTTTCGCAATAAGAAACGTCCCGGAGAACGCATTAAATTCATAAACCGAGGTCACACTGTATATCGAATAAAATCCCCTGTATCTATAAGGGGTAAGTCTGTTAACCTGTTTTTTGAAGCGCTGCACTCACTCTTGTAAGTTTCAGGTGGTGGGGTAGATCACCTAAACATTGAGTTACAATTTCTTTTTGGTTTGCAATGTCCCATAACCCTGCAATAGTAATTATTGCAAAACTACAATAATTACTATCTGTCACATGTTCAGCCTCACCTTGTGGTGCCCGCAGTGACGAATGCCCTCCTGGCATTAATGAAGGTACAGCTTGGCAACCCTGTGCCAGTAAATACGACTCCTGCAGCATATTGAAGGACGCCAGCCGCTGCGGACCACTTCCAAATTATAACCCCACGTCAGCCCACGTTGGTGACGACGTCGATGTGTGCATGACGTCACGCAAAGGACGCACACGCACGTTCTAGGGTCAAAGGTCTAAGGCCTGGTAAGATGTTGCCTTTTAGTCCTAGGTGTGATACAGTTCTACGTGCTGGATCAATTTGTATTCCTGACACTATCCACTAGATAGCCTTACTGGATTGAAACGGACCTTTGGTCCTTTATCTGATGCTGGACATTCTCATGCTGTGAATGAGGACCTCCAGCGTCAGGTTTTCCCCATAGGAAAGCATGAAATAATGCTTTACTATGGGGAAATCCTAATGCGAGCGCCTCATGCACATTAGGTCTTCCCTGCCGGGTGACGTCCCCTGGGTAGGAGCTTGGGAGGCGAGCCTAACCCAGCGCCGAGGGACATCGGCACTGGATTCAGGTAAGTCACTGATGACGTTTTAACCCCTTCAGTGCCGCATGGATGGGTCAGCAGGGAAGGGGGCACTGTAGGATACTATAGTGCCAGGAAAACGGCTTTGTCTTCCTGGCACTATAGAATCCCTTTAAGTGTTACCCCAAACATAGATAAGATGTCGAGGTCATGACAATAGACTGATTAGGATGTTTGCATGTGAAATGACCAAATCGTGGTCTCGTATCTTTGCCAAGTTAAGGTAGGTAGGACCTAATTGAAAATCTAAGGTATAAATATGTGTACTTATTAATTGGAAAGACAGAGGAGAGATTTTTGGATGTAGAGATGCTGCTCCATTCTATCATGACCTGTAACCGGTCGGACTGACAGGAAGTGCACACTCCTTCCTATCAGTCCAGCCGGGCACCGCGGACAGCAGAGCAGCTCGGCCACGCTACAGGGGAGGACAAGGGAGGAGAGGAGCAGCCGCAGCCACCTGAGGCTCTTAACAGAGTGCTCCGGCGGCTGCAGCATTTAAAGGGCCAGCCCTGCAGCGGCCAGTCCTAACAGAATTTAGGGCGGCTTGGGGGGCAATTGCCTCCTTGCCCCCCGGGCCAGCCCGCCCCTGTTGTAGACTATAGAGATAAGTTTATATGGGTTGATTCATAAGTAATTAATATATTCTGTGTATAAACTGTAACCTATTAAATGTCTGCACCAGCTTTATTTATTTTTTTCTCCAAAATGGCACAGACCTTACCTTTACCAATAGCATATTTATTTTGTGATTTATTTTAAGATTGTAATCACATGTTAACTGATGTATCCATGATGATACTGCTTAAAATGACATAATGTCATACATTAGGCACTTTAAGCATACGGAGAAGCATTGTTCCCACTTCTTTCAAGTACTTCAAGATCACCCAGTTTTTCCTTTCTTTCTCTTTAAAAACAACTTTCTCACTCTCGTTTTCACATTTAAATAATTTTAATGGACTCATCACCTTTATAACATCACTCCCATACTCTTGAATCCTAATTTTGAAAAGTGATTTTAAAAATTGTCTCTGCTTGGCCAATTACACTTTTGGCGCAATTTTCAAATTAACATAGCCCTATTTAAACAACCCCTGCCAGGTTACTACTTTTATCCCATTCTGAAGAAGCCACTTATGGTGAAACGCGTTTATGGTATTAATTCTGTATTTTACATCAATAAAAGTTTTTTGGCTACTTTATTGTACCAATCCTCTTTTTATTGCACTCTTTATGCACTTTAAACAACTTTTTTTTCTTTTACCTATCCCTGGCATTTTAACCTTTCCTGGTTACTTTTACTTCCACTGGCAATTTTAAAGTTCCAGTACTCCAAGAAATCCTAGGTGGGGATCATACCACCGGCGCCTATCCATAGAGCAGTACCTCTGCTCTATCTTTGTGAGTATTATTTTATTTTCTCTACTACTCTCTTAACCTATCACAATTGAGAGCACTATGCTTTTTATTCTTCTATATTGGAGCCTTGGATCACCAGACGGTGCTGACGGACGTATCGCCGCTACATATCCTATAAGCGGGGATTATACCGCTGTACGCTATCCACACCAGAGCTGGCCATAGCTCCCTCAAATGTGAGTTTTTTACCTCTTCTTATCTGCACATTGAACCACATAAAAATTGAGAGCACTATTGTTGCTTTCTGTCTTTCTTTTTCGAGTTCTGGACTACCAGACGGTGTTGACGGAGACCCCTCCCTACATATCCCATAAGCGGGGATTATACCGCTGTACGCAATCCACACCAGAGCTGGCCATAGCTCTCTTGAATGTGAGTTCTTTACTTTTTGTTACCTATCACACCCTGAACTTTCATACTATACCATTAGTCGCCTCTACCTCTCTTGTATTTACATATACGGAACGGTCTACACCAGACGCATCCACAGAGGAACTCTATCAAGTATCCTAGACCATCTATTGGCACCCTAGCAATACTTTACTGGACTATCTACCCTTATTTGGCGCAGCCCTTCCATATCTACTTGGATTTGATACCTGGTATGGGAAAATGACGGTATAAAGTGGAGAGATCCATTATTTTTTAAAGGACATATGCGGTGCATATATTATTCCTGCCTTCAGATTTACTCTATGATTTTTAGATTCTGCAGGTGGTTATGCAGGGGTGGACCGTTGTAGGTGTCCCACACAGGGTACTACACCATACTTCATACACTTGCTTCCAGTGGGAGCCTGTACCCGCATACACCATAACTACTGTATCAGAGGCCTACATCTGGCCCATTCTCGCAAGGTGCCCCAGGACCTATTAGGACACAGATAAGGAGCGTTTCCTAAACAATGCCTCTTACCGCTGTTTGGTACACCACTGATAAGTGACTTGGCCTGCCCTGTCTGCGCCATTTTACTGGCCTGCTATGTCTGTGCCCCATTGATTGGCCTGCTATGTCTGTGCCCCATTTATGGCCTGCTATGTCTGTGCCCCATTGATTGGCCTGCTATGTCTGTGCCCCTTCGATTGGCCTGCTATGTCTGTGCCCATTTGATTGGCCTGCTAGGCCTGTGACCTTCTGATGGGCCTGCTCTATCAGTTCCCTTGTTGGCTTGATCTATCGGTGCCGAAACCCCTTTGGCTGCAGGCCTGGGGGAATATCACTGAGGGAAACCCAGTACCCACTATTGACATGGAGATAGGTGGGTACCCAGGCAAGCACAACTGTCCTATTGTCCAAGAGGACACCAGTATAAGACCATCTGAGTATGGTGAGAAGGGTGAAGGCCCTAAAACCTCATGCCCGAAGGGCAAGGTTTTTATGAAGACCTGGGCCCGCAACCACGGTTTACACCAGCCCAACAGAGGCACAGCCCCATGGAGAATTTCAGTCAGGCAGAGACCAGTACTCAGACCCCAACAGGGGGACCCGGTCTTCCCTTGTCTTTAGCAACTAACCCTCTACCTGCATTCCGGTATCCATCTTAGATATTATTAGTTTTTCCTGCGTCAGATTAGCTCCTGGTCCTGTTCAGTCGGACTTTCTTGACTGGTTTTTCCAACCTGCTATTTACCTTATCCGAGGTACGTATTTACCCTTATTTACTTTTATTTTGTTATGTTTTCCTTGCCTTCCTTTTTCCTATCGCTCGGGTCGTCGAGGGGTCTGACTTAAGACCTCCTCCGACCTCCCGGGCCCTCGTGGATTGCGGAGAACGTCTCCAGCTTTCCTCAGACTGCCGACAGCCTTTCTGGATCCCACGCGCACGCACGGGATCCGGGCGGTCCATTTGTAGTCTCTGTCATTGTTTCCATAGGTTACTTCTCTCATTGCCCATTTTTATTAGTTAAGATGGACATGGCCTGAGGTGGTATACTACTCCGTCTACCATCTCCTCGACCTGACACCGATACTTTATTTACACAAGTAGAGAGTGAACCCCTTTCATATATTGAACCGGACACTACTTCATTATTAGAGGGCGTGGCCCTCCTTCAACCTCAGCCCGATGCTGAGAGGGTTACAGAGGACATACTTCGAGTGTGACACACTCTCATAGAAGGAAAAGGACACAGAGGTAGACTCAAATTTTTGCTATTAACAGGTGCGGCCTACTCATGATATCAGCCGGATGCCAACAAGGAGTTCAGATACATTACTAGAGAGTGCAGCTCTCTCTCATACACTCAACACAGTACGGTGTAATCCATTTGTTCATCACACAGGCTTATACTGGTTCAGGACAACGATGTCTGCGTAGAGGGGCATCCCTCCTGCCTTCAATCCAATATAGAGGTGCGTACCACATACTGTGTTCACCGCTGATGATTCGGCTCTGGTACAGGGGTATGGTACCTACAATGCTCCATAACAACTGAGCAAGGGGAGAGAACCCCTCCTCTAGATATACGACCATGCAATCAAATTTGCTTTAGAGGTCTACCTGATCATGCCGGGTATACAGGTCTAGACCGGATTCCTCTATTTTCACCTCCTATATGATCCTAATGGATCCGGTCACTGTATCCCGCGCAAGAAAGACCCACAGAGGTACTACTGGGAGTTATTTCCCGCTTGTTTGCACACGTCCCGGAGTACTTATGGGACAGTATAGGGACGGTTTGGCTGACCTGCTTGCGTTCAACCCCAGGATTGCTCCTTTTTGTTAGGGCTCTGTAACAGTCCTTTGGATGTACTCCTGGAGACGGTACAGCTAAGGGTTGAGCCTTGGCTATTGCAAGATTGCAGGTGTCGGTATAATCAGACTTGCAATCACACTCCGATCAGGTTATGCAGACCATTGCAAACGAACTGCACAGACAGTTCTTTCCCATGTCAAGGTGTCACGAGAGCCTGAGGCCTTCGTAGAGCAAATGTGCACTGCCTTGCTCGGATAAAAATACTAGGGAAGGCCCACAGCCAGGTCTGCAGCTACGCCGTACGCATGGTTTGCTTGGAAATACTGGAGTCTTCGATCGATTTGTTTTCTCTGGTCGTTAACGATCTTGGAATAAGATAACTGGACTACCTCCACTCCTCTGGAAACATTCTTGGAGGGCCTTCCTTCCATTTCCTAAATCCCTCACGGGAACCGTATTGGTGTTTCCCGCTATCCCACCTATTCAACTGTCAGCAAGGAGACCTACTTGGACTCTATGGTGGTGTTACGATTGCCTCCAGGCTGGCTGGAAGTTGGACCGTAGAAAAGGATGCTCCTAGCGCTCACCAAAGGACCATCAGCACCGTAGACACCATAACTACTGCGTAGCCACCATAAGTACTGCAGACTCCACGAACCACCGCTGCTGGGCTGGTATCTCGCCGTCTGCTCTGTGCCCTGGACCCGCGACCAGGCTCCAGGTTCCAGTAGGTGAACCTCTTCCTTCTGCAGAGCGAAGCAGGATCAGGAACAAGAGCTCTTACAAGAGCTCAGTAGCTAAGGGAGTATGAAGAGCATAGCAATCCCTGTAGTGATTATAGCTGTCCCTACAAACATGAGTCAAGGCTGCAAGTTAGAGGGTCAAGAAGATCTGAGGTGCTGGCACACCCAGCCTGGTTTTTATTACAGTCTTGCAAATACAGGACCGCCCACAGGGAGGTATAAAACAACCAATAACAAATGTACATTACAGAAACACTCCCAGCAATTACACACAAAACTCCTCCCCTCTGCCTGTGATCTAATTATGTTGCACAATGGGTTAACATAATTAAACACAGGCAGTAAAAATACAGTTTTTATCCATGTACTATAACTTCCAAACTACACATCCAATCTTCATAAAAATACATATTTAGAATCAATCCATTCAAGGGAGCAACATATTAAAAACTGGCACAAATCAGACAAGGGGTTCACAAGTTAGCAAAAGTATCTTTTGGGGCCTAGCTGGCAGCATGGTTTTCTGGCCCAAACCGGATTTACAGAGCCCTCTATCCTGGACAATGGGGGAAGTAATCCCATTATCCAGGGATAGAGGCAGACTCCATTAACCACATGTCAGCAAAAGACACAAAAAGACACAAAAATACATAACTCCTATTGAACTGAACAGAACCCCCACATTCAACCTATCCCCAGATGGCTTGGATCTGAGCGCTCAATATATCCAAGCAGCGCTCAGATCCCACAAATACAGTCAAATCGCCATACACACTAGGTCCATAGTCATGGGGCAGAAGGCTGGCAATTAGGCTTCTCCATAACACAGGGAAGCAGGGCAATTTGTCAAATAACATAACAGTTACAAATGGCAGTTTGTAACAGGTGGAACGATGTGTGTCCCCTACTCCTACATGGACGTCACAAGTCGGGATGCAACCTACCACTGGAGTACTAATCAGGATGGGTAACAGGCTCGAATATGGCTGCCGAAATTTCAAACCGGACAACACCTGCTTCAGACGATTGAAGCTAGATCCGTGTTATGTTATATCTGCTATCTGGAAGTCCTGTTGTGAGTGAAGGGACTTTATGTCTTGCTTACGTATCAGAGAACACTATGAGTCCAGGCTAAAGGGAGGTATTCCTATATAGGGATGCTTTGACTTCTTTTATCAAATTCACTTTCCTGGGTTACTTGGCCTGAGGCCTACTCTTGGAGATCGTACCCAGACAGTCAGGGGGGGAGGGACCAAGAGACTCATTATATTATACTCTATCTTGTAGGTGGCGTTCCATACACGTATTTTGACAGGTCAGGCATGGATCAGGATCGGATCGGATTATTTCACTCTCTCACTACAATACGTGAGGACTCGTTTCGTTATACAGGTCCCAATTACCATTGGATCCGGACGTCTTATCACTCTTCGATATGATATAGCTGGATGGAAACCTCAACCCTGGTTGCGTTTTCCTCCCTTTGGAT
>OW240923.1:1301329-1343100 GCA_933207985.1 Pelobates cultripes | reverse complement strand
ATAAAGTCTGGTCCATAGTCCAAAGGCAAGAGGCGGGCAAGCAGCCCCCTCCAAGGACACGTGGCGAGGCCGGTTTCGCCACATTTCTCCCCTTTATCATCCAGACTAACAGGGTATCTGACCTCCTGCCGGTCAGTGCCCTGGTTAGTCCAGCAACCCACCCACGAAGCACAAACAGCCATACAGCCCACCCACAATAACTGGTTACTACACCTGGATAAAATAGCAACTTGTCCATGTCCAGGTGCCTCACCACAGCTGTGCTGGTAGACTGCCTTGGTGGGTTGCTGAGTGGGCAGAGACCAGCGGTACTCTGCCCGGGTGCCAGAGCTACCACTGAAGTAGCCTGGTTGGAGCCTGGTTGTGGGAGGGGGAGACCGACTGTCTCCCCTCTGGATACACTGCTCTGTGGCTGGGGAACAGGACCGACCGTCCCTACCCCTGGTGCTGCAAGTGCAGAGACTACGGTCCCATCTGCATAGTTGTGGGGCTTAACATCTCCCCTTGGTGGGTTAGGCTGCCGCTGGAGAGAGGGTGTAACAAGCTCCTCCCTCTGAACTGTAGACTGCCGCTGGGGAGAGGGGGTAACCTGCTCCTCTCCCTGACACTCTCTTTGCTGGTGGAGAGGGGGACCAACTGTCTCCCCTTTCAATATTTTGTCCTGCGGCTGGGGTGAAAGACAGACTGTCTCCGCTTCCTGCAGGATACACTGCCGCTGGGGAGGAAGGACTGCACCTTCTGTTCCCTGGGAAAAAGACTGCCGCTGGGGAGGAAGGACCGCACCTTCAGCTCCCTGGGACTCACACTGCCGCTGGGGAGGAAGGACAGCACCTTTGGCTCCCTGGAACTCACACTGTTGCTGGGGAGGAAGGACAGCACCTTCGGCTCCCTGGAACTCACACTGCCGCTGGGGAGGAAGGACAGCACCTTCAGCTCCCTGTGATACATACTGCTGCTGGAGATCTGGGCCGACCGCCCAGCATCCCTGTAGGGCCGGTAGAGAGACCGCCATCCCATCTCCACCTGCCATTTGTGGGTCTTCCCAGGACCAGTCTATGAGGTCCCCTACTTCTGCAGCTGGTAGTGAAGCAGGGGGTACCTCGGCTGCGTTTTCCCAGCTGTAGGTTGGCAGGTCTGGGTCCCCCAGCCAGTTTTCCTGTTCTGTGTCTATGCCCTGTGGCTGACATGAGTTTAGTAGTTCCACATAGTCCATCTCTAGCTGTCGTTCCATGGCAGCCAAACGGTGGAGGTCTTGTCCCAGTCCCATAGATCTCGGGCCCTGTACCATCTCACCCCGGTAATAAAAGATAGCCCAGTACCGTGACTCTGCTGGACTGCCAAAGTCAACGTCTTCTGCTAAGGCCTTCCACAACAGGCCAGGGCTAGTGTAGTTCTCCCCCTCCGGCTGGATGCCCTCTGCCCTCCACGTCTCTGGCTGGACAGTACACCACCACAGTGCCCGGTATGAGGCGTCAAGGCTCAGTTCCCGTTCCACGAGGTACTCAAGTTGTCTGACCTGCTGCCCTCCGGGTTGGTCTCCCAGAAGCGGCATCCGCCAGGCCATTTGTTCCCCCAACTGGTATGCGACACCAGGAAGGCGCTGCTGCCATTGATACTGGACTTCCTCCAGGGCATCGTACCATAATTCTTTCTGAGCGATATCTCTCCAGTCTAATTCACTCTCTTCCTCAGGTGTGTGTGTTGCCCAGGGGTCCACGAACCCCATTTTCCCAAATCTTTATGTAGACAGGGACGCTGTATGAACACTAGCGTCGCCTTCAATTTGTAAATCCACGAACTGTGTCTCTGAGCTGCTTTACCTCGCACTAGGACGCCATCCCACTGCTGCCACCAATGTAACGGATCACCTGGCACCCCGACTGGGTACCTCCGTTGAAGGATGCTCCTAACGCTTCCTGAGGACTCCAAGCACTGCAGCAGACACCACAATCACCGAACCAGAGAAGCGTATACCTTCTCTCAAGCATGTGAATGCTGTAGACAGTTGAATAGGAACCATACGAATAGGTTTACTCTCCTAGCAGTCAAACTGGAACCGCATACAATAAATCCTTCCCCCAATAATGAGACGACACTTCACTTTGAGGGTTAAAAACAGGAACTCCAGTGCTGGCACACCCAGCCTGGTTTTTATTACAATCCACAAAACATGGTACTGCCCACAGGGTTTTGCAGAACCACCAATAAACACATTACAACACATACAATGCAAGTACAGCAGCCAATCAGACACAATGGGAAAATAGAAACACACCCAGCATATTCCTCCCCTCTGCTTAGGAGATAATTGAGTCAATTACTGTATCTACTCAATTATCTCCAAGCTGAAAAGTTACCTTTTGTACATTTTTATAACTTTGTGAGTTAACATTGTACATACATAAAACTTACATTTTCATAATCAATCCATTCAGGGGAACAACATCTGAAAAATGGCACGAATCAGACCAGGGGTTCAAAAGTTAAGGGAAAGTCCTTTGTGACTAAATGAAGCATGGCTTTCCGGCCCAAACCAGTTTCAGAGTCTTCTATCCTGGAGATAAGTAATTCAATTATCTCCCAGGACAGACACAAGACTCCATTAAGCACATGGTTGCAAAAGACACAAAACACTTTAAAATACATAAAGTCACTTTTTACACATAACACACAGACATTTCACATATCCCCAGATAGCTGGGATCTGAGCGCACAAAACTACCGAATAGCGCTCAGATCCTATTCACACAGTTCAATTGCCATGGAGCCGAAGCCTTTAACTACACGAATGGGCTCCATGGCATAGCTATCTGGGTTAATAACTTCACATAAAGTCTGGTCCATAGTCCAAAGGCAAGAGGCGGGCAAGCAGCCCCCTCCAAGGACACGTGGCGAGGCCGGTTTCGCCACATTTCTCCCCTTTATTATCCAGACTAACAGGGTATCTGACCTCCTGCCGGTCAGTGCCCTGGTTAGTCCAGCAACCCACCCACGAAGCACAAACAGCAATACAGCCCACCCACAATAACTGGTTACTACACCTGGATAAAATAGCAACTTGTCCATGTCCAGGTGCCTCACCATGGCTGTGCGAGGGGCTGGTAGACTGCCTTGGTGGGTTGCTGAGTGGGCAGAGACCAGCGGTACTCTGCCCGGGTGCCAGCGCTACCACTGAAGTAGCCTGGTTGGAGCCTGGTTGTGGGAGGGGGAGACCGACTGTCCCTACCCCTGGTGCTGCAAGTGCAGAGACTACGGTCCCATCTGCATAGTTGTGGGGCTTAACATCTCCCCTTGGTGGGTTAGGCTGCCGCTGGAGAGAGGGTGTAACAAGCTCCTCTCTCTGAACTGTAGACTGCGGCTGGGGAGAGGGGGTAACCTGCTCCTCTCCCTGACACTCTCTTTGCTGGTGGAGAGGGGGACCAACTGTCTCCCCTTTCAATATTTTGTCCTGTGGCTGGGGTGAAAGACAGACTGTCTCCGCTTCCTGCAGGACACACTGCCGCTGGGGAGGAAGGACTGCACCTTCCGTTCCCTGGGAAAAAGACTGCCGCTGGGGAGGAAGGACCACACCTTCAGCTCCCTGGGACTCACACTGCCGCTGGGGAGGAAAGACAGCACCTTTGGCTCCCTGGAACTCACACTGTTGCTGGGGAGGAAGGATAGCACCTTCAGCTCCCTGGAACTCACACTGCCGCTGGGGAGGAAGGACAGCACCTTCAGCTCCCTGTGATACATACTGCCGCTGGAGATCTGGGCCGACCGCCCAGCATCCCTGTAGGGCCGGTAGAGAGACCGCCATCCCATCTCCACCTGCCATCTGTGGGTCTTCCCAGGACCAGTCTATGAGGTCCCCTACTTCTGCAGCTGGTAGTGAAGCAGGGGGTACCTCGGCTGCATTTTCCCAGCTGTAGGTTGGCAGGTCTGGGTCCCCCAGCCAGTTTTCCTGTTCTGTGTCCATGCCCTGTGGCTGACATGAGTTTAGTAGTTCCACATAGTCCATCTCTAGCTGTCGTTCCATGGCAGCCAAAATGTGGAGGTCTTGTCCCAGTCCCATAGATCTCGGGCCCTGTACCATCTCACCCCGGTAATAAAAGATAGCCCAGTACCGTGACTCTGCTGGACTGCCAAAGTCGACGTCTTCTGCTAAGGCCTTCCACAACAGGCCAGGGCTAGTGTAGTTCTCCCCCTCGGCTGGATGCCCTCTGCCCTCCACGTCTCTGGCTGGACAGTGCACCACCACAGTGCCCGGTATGAGGCGTCAAGGCTCAGTTCCCTTTCCACGAGGTACTCAAGTTGTCTGACCTGCTGCCCTCCGGGTTGGTCTCCCAGAAGCGGCATCCGCCAGGCCATTTGTACCTCCAACCGGTATGCGACACCAGGAAGGCGCTGCTGCCGTTGATACTGGACTTCCTCCAGGGCATTGTACCATAGTTCTTGCCGGGCAATATCTCTCCAGTCCAATTCACTTTCTTCCTCAGGTGTGCGTGTTGCCCAAGGATCCACGAACCCCATTTCCCCAAATCTTTATGTAGACAGGGACGCTGTATGAACACTAGCGTCGCCTTCAATTTGAAAATCCAAACGAACTGTGTCTCTGAGCTGCTTTACCTCGCACTAGGACGCCATCCCACCGCTGCCACCAATGTAACGGATCGCCTGGCACCCCGACTGGGTACCTCCGTTGAAGGATGCTCCTAGCACTTCCTGAGGACTCCAAGCACTGCAGCAGACACCAAAACCACCGAACCGTAGGAGCATATGAATGCTCTCAAGCATGTGAATGTTGTATACAGCCGAATAGGAAAAACCATGCAAATAGGTTTACACTCCTAGCAGTCAAACTGGAACAGCATACAATAAATCCTCCCCCAATAATGAGACGACACTTCACTTTGAGGGTTAAGCAGGAACTCCAGTGCTGGCACACCCAGCCTGGTTTTTATTACCATCCACAAAACATAGTACTGCCCACAGGGTTTTGCAGAACCACCAATAAACACATTACAACACATACAATGCAAGTACAGCAGCCAATCAGACACAATGGGACAATAGACACACACCCAGCATATTCCTCCCCTCTGCTTAGGAGATAATTGAGTCAATTACTGTATCTACTCAATTATCTCCAAGCTGAAAAGTTACTTTTTGTACATTTTTATAACTTTGTGAGTTAACATCGTACATACATAAAACTTACATTTTCATAATCAATCCATTCAGGGGAACAACATATTAAAAATGGCACGAATCAGACCAGGGGTTCAAAAGTTAAGGGAAAGTCCTTTGTGACTAAATGAAGCATGGCTTTCTGGCCCAAACCAGTTTCAGAGTCTTCTATCCTGGAGATTGAATTGAGAAGTAATTCAATTATCTCCCAGGACAGACCCAAGACTCCATTATGCACATGGTGAGCACAAAGCATTAAAATATTATAAAATACACAAAGTCACATTTTATACATAAAACACAGACATGTCACATATCCCCAGATAGCTGGGATCTGAGCGCACAAAACTACCGAATAGCGCTCAGATCCTATTCACACACTTCAATTGCCATGGAGCCGAAGTCTTTAACTACACGAATGGGCTCCATGGCATAGCTATCTGGGTTAATAACTTCACATAAAGTCTGGTCCATAGTCCAAAGGCAAGAGGCGGGCAAGCAGCCCCCTCCAAGGACACGTGGCGAGGCCGGTTTCGCCACACCTATGCCCTGACCCCAACCCCCGACCCTTACTCTAACCCCCCACCCTACCCATAAGCCCCTAAACCTGACCCCAAACCCTGACCCTAACCCCTACCCTGACCCTAAACCCACCCCATGACCCTTACCCCTCCCTAACCCAACCCTCACCCAATAACCCAACCCTCTGACCCTAACCCCAACCCTGATCCCTAACCTCAACCCGGATCCCTGAGCCCTAACCTCAACCCCCACCCAACCCCTAACACCAACTCCCCTCACCCAACCCCTGACCCTAAGCCTAACCCCCCACCTCAACCCTAACCAAACCCCTACCCCAACCCTTAAGCCAAACTGTGAGAAACTCCCCTTTTTACCTGAGTTTTCCAAGAGCTCCAGGAGAAGCCTGCTTGCCAGCCTCCTACCCACAGACTAGGGACCCTGTGGGAAATAATGTGAACGTCTCTGTTTGTGCAATTTGGATTATATGGTTTGCTTAGCGAACAACCTCACGAACCAGAGACCACCCTGGAGCTGGTTAACACCTATTAACAACTTTTAGTTTGTCACTACAGTGTTCAAATTGGTGGACAGGGTGGCCGCAATTCCTATAGACAACCATGAGGTGGATACCATCTTATTCGCATGAACGCAGGCAGCGGTGTTTGGGCATAAATCTCCTGAAAAGAAAATAGTCTACAGACACTACCAAACACCGCTGGACTTCCATCATCGCCTGCGTTCACTTCTATACAAGTTAGAAGAGCACTGTTCAGTGGGATCATTCGTCTGGATGAAGGGAACAAGCTCCGGGGTAAGAATATTGACTCTGTTCAGTTGTTTGTTCATTTTCAAAATAACGAACTAGACCAACTGAAAACCCTGATTCTCTGGAAATGTTTTGGGCATGGGACCATGCCTGCAGTTGGTCAAATAAATGACTTCCATGAAATTCCTGAACCCCTAAACTGATTTGGGTGATTTTTGGAAATGTTGGTCACCCAGATCAGGACTATCATTGGGATGTGACATTTGGGGGGATATCATGTGTTTTGGGGTATTTTTGGGAGTTTTTGGAAAGTGTGTTTTTTCTGCATGGAGATAATTGGGTTAATGCAGTATCTGATCCAATTATCTCCCACGCAGAGGGAAGGGATTGTTTGCTTTCTGTGGGAGTGCCTAACTTTGTAAATGTGTTGTTATTGGTTTGGAAGTTTGTGTCCCTGTCCCCAACAAGTTCCATGTGGGCGTACCCCTTGCTTGGGGACTTGCATAAAAGGACAAGTGTGGCACCATTAAAATCTCTTCCGGATTACACTCCAAAACTGTGTCATCCTGTTATTGGAGGGAAAGAAGATTTATTTCTGTGTCTGCTGTTCCAGCTTCCAGAGAATTCAACAGGGAAAGTCCTTGTAAGGACTAGAGCTAATTCCCCACTGTTCCAGCTATGAAGTGGGCCTTGGCGCAAGTACAGGGAGCCAGGGGTACAGGGAGCTCCACTACATTTGGTGGCAAAAGGTGGGGTGACTTACTAGCCTCTGGGGAACGTCCAGAAGACCCCTGGAACTCCTGGGGTCTTCTTGGAACAAGCATGGCGCCCAGCTACGGTGAGGCAGAGTTTGACAGGGAGGTGAAGAGTCGGCTGGCTTTCTATGGACCCAACCCCTCTGAGAAGAGCATATAGCACACAAAAAAAACTATTGGCCGAGTACCTGATGCGCATGGCAGAACCAGCAAATGAGGGTGCATGTTGGGAGGGACTGCAGCGGCAGTAGGGTGTCCAGGGAGAAAAGAGTGTCGTCCCTCCTCCCCAGCGGCCATGCAAGTTATTGGGAGTGGAGTCAACCGGTCTCACTCCCCAGCGGCCAAGTGAGCTACAGGGAGTGTGGACAACAGGTCTCACTCCCCAGCAGCAGTGTGCAGTACAGGGAGTCAAGACAACCAGTCTCATTCCCCAGCAGCAGGCTGTATTACGGGTAGTAAAGTGTCACGCCCTTCCTCCACAGCGGCAGTGTGTGTTACAAGGAGTGGAGACAACCGGTCTCACTCCCCAGCGGCAGTGTACAATCCAGAAAAGGAAGCGTGTTGCCCTTCCTCCCCAGCGGCCATGCAAGTTATTGGGAGTGGAGACAACTAGGCTCACTCCCCAGCGGCAGAGTGTGTTACCGGGAGTGGGGACAACAGGTCTCACTCCCCAGGGGCAGTGTATCCTACAGAGAGTGGAGACAATCAGTCTCACTCCCCAACGGCAGTATGCATTACAGGGAGCCGACTGTCTCGTCCTTCCTCCCCAGCGGCAGAGTGTTTTACTGGGAGTGGAGACAACCAGTCTCACTCTACAGCGGCAGTGTCTATTCCAGGGAGAGAAGGGTGTCGCCCTTCTATATATATATATGAACTACAGTAACCCTAAAATGGATACACCTAAGGTATAAATAGGTGTACTTTTAAATGTTAAAACGGAGGGAAAGACTTGGAGACAGACGCTGCTCCATCTTAAAATGACAGAGAGACAGACATGATGACAAGTTCAGAAGGGTATGTTAACCTATTCATGATATTTGCAAGCATTTAGTTTAATCTTATAAACTCTGCTATAAATTATTGCAATGGATTTTATATGTCTATATTTATAATTTTAGATAATAACTATCAAAAAGACAAAACTTTAGTGCTTCCAAGACAATCCTTATTTTATATTGTATTCTCAATTATTTATATATGTTAAATAGAGGATCTTTTACACTACGTATATAAAATTAGGGCTAAGATATCTGTATGGTTAGCCCTACTAAGTTCTTTAAGACGTTATAGTGGTAAATAAGGGAACCAGCCGCGGTTACACTCCCCCACGGCAGAGTGTATTATTGAGAGAGGAGGCGGTCAGTCTCTCTCTCCCCAGCAGCAGTGTGGGTAACAGGGAGTGGAGACTGTCATTCACACTCCCCAACAGCTGAGGCGGTCATCCAGAGACAAGTCCCCTAGCATTGATGGTGCAGATGGGACAGAGGTCTCTGCACCAGCCCTACAGGGATGCTGGGCAGCCTACCCAGATCCCCAACTGCCCATTTCCAACCATGATCCAGGCACAGGAGAGGGAACTACGGCATTTACTGACCTCCTTCCAGCAGCAGACCTGGCATCCGGGAAGAGCGCAGCTGGCCTTTGCCCTATCTACCCCTTTGTTCTGGGGCCTGACGACCCACCAACCAACCCAGTTGGAAAGCTGGCTATGGGGAAGAGCGCCGCTGGCCTCTGCCCACCAGGCACGGATGAAGGAAACTGCAACCTCCATCCCCAGCAAAAACTTGGTCCAAGTAGGGGAGAGTGCGTCCAGGTTGTTTACCCGCAAGACACTGGATCTACAAATGGGCACTGTGACAACCACGCCTTTTGGGAAAGGCCACCAGACTATCACAGACCCAGACCGATTGGAGGCCTGGATAGTCTCCCAGGAAGGGGGAAGATATGTGACAAATTCCCCTTCTTACCTGAGTTTGCCACTAGTTCCTGGAGAAGCCTGCTTGCCAGCCTCTTGCCCACAGACTAGGGACCCTGGGGGAAATAATGTAAACGTCTCATGCAATTAGGATTATATGGTTCGTTTAGGGGTTTACGAACCACAGACCACCCTGAAGCATGTTAACAACTATTAACAACTTGGAACAATTATCACCGCAGTGTTCGAATTGCTTGTCTGGGTGGCTGCAAATCCTATAGACAACCACGAAGTGGTGGCCATCTTCTTCGCATGAACGCAGGCAGTGTTTGGGCACAAATCTCCTGAAACTAAAATCGGCTACAGAAACTCACAAACACCGCTGGACTTCAATCATCGCCTGCGTTCGGTTCAATACAACTTAGAAGAGCACAGTGCGGTGGAATCATTCGTCTGCATGAACGAAACAACCTCCAGAGTAAGACTATTGACTCTATTCGGTAGTTTGTTCAGTTTCAAACTACCGAAATAGACCGACCGCAAGCCCTGATTCTCAGGAAATGTTTTGGGTATGGGACCATGCCTGCGGGTGGTCAAATAGATTACTTCAATAGAACCCATGAACTGATCTGGGTGATTTTTGGATATGTTGGTCACCCAGATATCAGGGGATGTGAAATTTCGGGGGTACAGGGAGCTCCAATACACTAACCCTAACCCAAGCCCTAACACCCCCTACCCTTAACACCCTAATTCTAACCCTAACCCCAAAACCTAACCCTAGCTTAACCCAAACCCTCTGACCCCTAAACCTTAATCCCAACCCCATAACCCCTAACCGCCCCACCCCCTACCCTAACCCCAAGCCCTAAACCCTATCCTTAACCCCAAGCCCTAAACCCTATCCTTAACCCCAACCCGAACCCCCTAATCCTACCCTCCTAATCCAAACCCCCTAGTCCAAAGCCGCTATCCCTAACCACAACACTAACCCCGTAACAATAGCCCTAACCACAACACTATGGAAAAGGGAATGGGGGAAAGAACAATGGGACAGTGGAGAGTAGAAAAGAACACAATGGGACAGGAGAGGGGGGGGGGAAGAACACTATGGGACTGGGGAAGAGTTAGGAAAGAACACTAAAAAAGAGGGAGGGGAGACGAACACTAGAGGGGGGAGAGAGGAACATTAAGGTGGGGGGGACCACTAAAAGAGAAGATACGTTTTTCATATTAGATTAAATTCATTAAAAAAAAGTCTAAGAATGCAATTATAGGAAAAAGAAATTTTTAAAATCATTTGGGGGTGGAAAAAAATCATTTTTGGGTTCGGTTGTCAGCCAAGGGCATCCTGAAGTTTCGGCCCAGAATTGTGAGTTTGGGGCATCCCTACCCTAACCCCCCCACAACCCTAACCCTAAACCTCAACCCAGCCCTTACCCTAACCCCCACTCTAAACCAACCCCTGACCCGAAACCCTAAGCCCCCTCTAACCCTAACAACCCTACACTAACAATAACCCTACCCTAACCCCATCCCTCTCCAAGCCTAACCCCCTAACCAAACCCTTAACCCTAACAACCCCAAGCCTACATCTTAACCCTAACCCGCTATCCCAAACCCTACCCCCAAACCTATCCTTAACCCCCCAAAGCCTAACTCGCAAACCCAAACAACTAACCCTAACCGCCCCCCAACCCTTAACCCTTACCCTTGAACAGAGGTTAGGTATGCATCCAGAGCTTTGACGGGGCACCTTGATTGTCGGCAGGGTCATAAAGCGATTATTGCTGACTTACTCCTTTCACTAGTTTTTGTATGGTTAAGGGAAAGTTCATAGTAGTCATGTGTCTTTATGAGGTGAGCTTTTTTGATATAGTCTGGGGTGTTGGCGTTTATGGCAGTGAATTTGCTTAGCCTGGGATATCCATAGAAAGCCAGATAAATAGCGGTTTGTATGACGTGATTGGTTTGAGTTTCAAATGGTGAGGCATCTATGAGATCCAAATGTAACCGGAACAGTTGATCATGTATGTGTAATCTAGAGGGTGTAGGAATAAGGCTGCAGTCTTTTAGACCTTTTAAGATTGATTTAATCTGAGAGGATGAAAGGAAACTGGGTTTGTTACGCCATAAGGTGAGGATATAATGGTGAATGCCGGTTAAATATACATTTATACTATTGAAAGACAGTTTGAAGTGAAGGGGGCAAAAAGAAATTAAAGCAAACATTGTCTCCATGGAAAATTTATAGACAATATTAAACTCTAACATGAACCTGTTAAAAATGTGGAAAGCTCTATCATATGATTTTAGTGTTGGCAGAAAGTGCCAGCTGTGAAAGGTGCCAACCGTGAGCTAATACATTATCTAGCCAATAGTATTGTATCACCACAGTGGTGCCGGGGTAACTCTGAAATCTGGGTTTAATGGATTCATAAAGCAGAACACTGAATGTTTTCTAAAGCATTGCGAACATTTTTTTGGTTATGTATCTATGCAAGTAATTGTTGATGAACTGCTTTTCAGTAATTGTTGCATGTAACTCCTTTGGAAATTAACTAAACGTTACGTTGCTAAGAAGCTGTTTGATAATTCATGTGTCTTGAAAACCTGTACTAATACTTGCTACGATATTGACCCTAATGGTGGATAATTTCTATGAGTGATTTTTGAGTTATCTTTGTTGCCATAATTGGTGCCATGTTTGAAACTATTGTTATAACAAACATTCACAGATTTTTTTTCATTCGTATTACATTTTATTTATCAAAAAATGATATTTTTAGATTTGTTGTGATTAATGTCTGAAATACAAAATCTCTAATAAACAGATTACAGGGTCTATAAGAGTTAAAATAGTGGGTAACCCATCTCTTTAAATAAATCAAAGGGAAACAGTGCCAATATATATATATATATATAATTTTCCACGTGTCCGGCACTCACTGCTCCTGGTCTTGTAAACGCCTGGGTGCAAACTCGGACCTTCAGAATATATAGAAACTTGTTGAAGTGCACTCGCAGGACTCAGTAGTAATTCTAATCTTGCTTATTTATTGAAACATCAAATATTACAAAAAAAGGCGACGTTTCAGTCCTATCTGGACTTTTTTCAACACCTTTCACTTCTTGAAAAAAGTCCAGATAGGACTGAAACGTCGACATTTTTGTGTAATATTTGAGGATTCAATAAATAAGCACTATTAGAAATACTACTGAGTCCTGTGAGTGCACTTAAACAAGGTTCTATATCTATATATATATTAATAAAAATTATTATTGGTGATCATTTTTAGAAAATATTTTTACTATGTATTACCACATACATTTCATCAAAAGCCACAAACACAGGAAACCTAGACCTGGCTCAATGTTCCTGCAATACTAAGCTCCAACTGCTGAAATGGAGCCATTCAGGTTTAATGCATGACATGCATAGCAATCATGGAAAAAACATCCATGGGGCATCAGACACGATAGACCAGCTACTTACTCTTCATTTCCAGGTCACATACCTAACCGTCCCTCAGAAAGTTCCAATTACATCCAAGGGCAAAATGTGATCTCCCCCCAGGATCATCTGTGGAGCAATGTCGGTGGGAAGAGCTGAAGAATATGTAGTTCAGCTGCAAAAACATATTAAATAAATAGTTATATGCTATGCACACAGGTAACCACTACGGGGCAGCATTAATCTCTTTAGTATGTCTTTCTGTACAAGTGTGTGTGAGATATACAAATATTCCACAAGGTGGCGCCCAAAATCTTGTGTGAACTGCTCTTTAAACTGTCTTAAACATTTTAGATTGTCTTTCTTCTTGGGTTCTTTACCAGAGATTAGGGCGGTCCGAAATTCAGAAATCAACTTAGACCAAACTGAAATTCAGAGCAATTTAGAAACCAAAACGATTGTGATTGTATATTTGCTAATTTATATAACATCACAGAAGATAAAGTCACTTCATAATAAGAGAAGGTGGTGTACATTATAAGATTAGAAAATATACCCTTACATTTCTATTGGAAAAAATTCCAACATAAATATACAAGTGCATATCAACAACTGTGCATTCATAAGGATTGCCTTGGAAGCAATAGTTTTGTCTTTTTGGATATTTATTATATAAATATATAAATATGAAATCCATTATAGCAGAGTTTATAGGATTAAACTAAATGCTTGCAAATATCATTAATAGGTTAACATACCCTTCTGAACATGTCATCATGTCAGCCTCTCTGTCATTTTAAGATGGAGCAGCGTCTGTCTCCAAGTCTCTCCTCTGTGTCTTAACATTTAAAAGTAACCCTATTTATACCTTAGGTGTCTCCATTTTAGGGTTACCGTAGTTCATATATGAAAAAGTAACACTTCTTTTACTTTATTCATTTTAGGACTTCCCTTAAATTGGCAAACATACAAGGCCATAACTAAAGGGTGCATACGTCATGGAAATTTTCCTGACTTAGTTCAAGATGGTGTCTTGGAAAGTTATAGGGTTACATAAAGTGCTAGCAAATTACATTTCCTTTACTTTCGGCATGGGTTGTCAGGCAGGTCACGCTAATTGTAATTAATTAAGATACCTAATTATGTAAAAATATTACATAAATATATATGTAGAATTAATGTATGTATATATATATATATATATATAATTTTTAAAAATATTTTTATTTATATATAGATATATATAGCGATATATACGTATATATTTATGTATATAGATATATATTATTTCGTTCTACGTGTATTTTGATATAAATATATATTAATATCACAATACAGTTAGAACGAAATAACACACATCTATATATTTTTTACTTATTTATTTTTAATTATTTTTAAATTTTATTTAACGTATTTACATATTTTTTTATATTATATATAAATATATATATGACAATAATAGTGCAGGGATAATGGGAATGGTAGCACTCAGTCAGTGGAGGGATGATGGGAATGGTAGTACTCAGTCAGTGCAGAAATAATGGGAATGGTAGCACTCAGTCTATGCAGGGATAATGAGAATGGTAGTTGTCAGTGCAGGGATGATGGGAATGGTAGTATTCAGTCAGTGCAGGGATAATGGGAATGGTAGTTGTCAGTCAGTGCAGGGATAATGGGGATGGTAGTCAGTCAGTGCAGGGATAATGGGAATGACAGTAGCCAGTCAGTGCAGGGATGATGGGAATGGTAGTAGTCAGTCAGTGCAGGGATGATGGGAATTGAAGTGATCAGTCAGTACAGGGATAATGGGAATGGTAGTTGTCAGTCAGTGCAGGGATGATGGGAATGGTAGTCAGTCAGTGCAGGGATGATGGGAATGACAGTTCAGCAATACACATGTTAGGCTCAGTGATAAAAGCCATAAACACAGGGAACCTAGACCTGGCTAAATGTTCCTGCAATACTGAGCTCCACCTGCTGAAATGGAGCCATTCAGGTTTAATGCATGACATGCATAGCAATCATGGAAAAAACATCCATGGGGCATCAGACACGATAGACCAGCTACTTACTCTTCATTTCCAGGTCACATACCTAACCGTCCCTCAGAAAGTTCCAATTACATCCAAGGGCAAAATGTGATCTCCCCCCAGGATCATCTGTGGAGCAATGTCGGTGGGAAGAGCTGAAGAATATGTAGTTCAGCTGCAAAAACATATTAAATAAATAGTTATATGCTATGCACACAGGTAACCACTACGGGGCAGCATTAATCTCTTTAGTATGTCTTTCTGTACAAGTGTGTGTGAGATATACAAATATTCCACAAGGTGGCGCCCAAAATCTTGTGTGAACTGCTCTTTAAACTGTCTTAAACATTTTAGATTGTCTTTCTTCTTGGGTTCTTTACCAGAGATTAGGGCGGTCCGAAATTCAGAAATCAACTTAGACCAAACTGAAATTCAGAGCAATTTAGAAACCAAAACGATTGTGATTGTATATTTGCTAATTTATATAACATCACAGAAGATAAAGTCACTTCATAATAAGAGAAGGTGGTGTACATTATAAGATTAGAAAATATACCCTTACATTTCTATTGGAAAAAATTCCAACATAAATATACAAGTGCATATCAACAACTGTGCATTCATAAGGATTGCCTTGGAAGCAATAGTTTTGTCTTTTTGGATATTTATTATATAAATATATAAATATGAAATCCATTATAGCAGAGTTTATAGGATTAAACTAAATGCTTGCAAATATCATTAATAGGTTAACATACCCTTCTGAACATGTCATCATGTCAGCCTCTCTGTCATTTTAAGATGGAGCAGCGTCTGTCTCCAAGTCTCTCCTCTGTGTCTTAACATTTAAAAGTAACCCTATTTATACCTTAGGTGTCTCCATTTTAGGGTTACCGTAGTTCATATATGAAAAAGTAACACTTCTTTTACTTTATTCATTTTAGGACTTCCCTTAAATTGGCAAACATACAAGGCCATAACTAAAGGGTGCATACGTCATGGAAATTTTCCTGACTTAGTTCAAGATGGTGTCTTGGAAAGTTATAGGGTTACATAAAGTGCTAGCAAATTACATTTCCTTTACTTTCGGCATGGGTTGTCAGGCAGGTCACGCTAATTGTAATTAATTAAGATACCTAATTATGTAAAAATATTACATAAATATATATGTAGAATTAATGTATGTATATATATATATATATATATAATTTTTAAAAATATTTTTATTTATATATAGATATATATAGCGATATATACGTATATATTTATGTATATAGATATATATTATTTCGTTCTACGTGTATTTTGATATAAATATATATTAATATCACAATACAGTTAGAACGAAATAACACACATCTATATATTTTTTACTTATTTATTTTTAATTATTTTTAAATTTTATTTAACGTATTTACATATTTTTTTATATTATATATAAATATATATATGACAATAATAGTGCAGGGATAATAGGAATGGTAGCACTCAGTCAGTGGAGGGATGATGGGAATGGTAGTACTCAGTCAGTGCAGAAATAATGGGAATGGTAGCACTCAGTCTATGCAGGGATAATGAGAATGGTAGTTGTCAGTGCAGGGATGATGGGAATGGTAGTATTCAGTCAGTGCAGGGATAATGGGAATGGTAGTTGTCAGTCAGTGCAGGGATAATGGGGATGGTAGTCAGTCAGTGCAGGGATAATGGGAATGGTAGTTGGCAGTAATTTCAGGGATAATGGGAATGGTAGTTGGCAGTCAGTGCAGGGATAACGGGAATGGTAGTCAGCCATTGCAGGGATGATGGGAATGACAGTAGCCAGTCAGTGCAGGGATGATGGGAATGGTAGTAGTCAGTCAGTGCAGGGATGATGGGAATTGTAGTGATCAGTCAGTACAGGGATAATGGGAATGGTAGTTGTCAGTCAGTGCAGGGATGATGGGAATGGTAGTCAGTCAGTGCAGGGATGATGGGAATGACAGTTCAGCAATACACGTTAGGATCAGTGATAAAAGCCATAAACACAGGGAACGTAGACCTGGCTAAATGTTCCTGCAATACTGAGCTCCACCTGCTGAAATGGAGCCATTCAGGTTTAATGCATGGCATGGATAGCAATCATGGAACAAAACACCCAGTGGGCGTCAGACAAGATACTTACACTTCATTTCCGGGTCACACACCTAGCATTCCCGCCAAAAACAAAAACTCCCAATCACTTCCGGGGGCAGGACGTGACCTCCCCCCAGGATTCTGCGCGGAGCATGGACTGTGGGGAGAGTTGGGGTTTCTGGGAGATGTAGTTCGACTATTAGCATTCTACTGAATTAAAGAGCTTAAGAGAACTACAAAACCCAGAAACTTTTCTTCTACACGATTTCCGGATCACAGACCTTGCAAGCTCACAAAATCCCAATCACTTCCGGGAGCAAAAAAATGACCTCCTCCCAGGATCCTCTGCGGAGAAAGATCGGGGCTTTCTGGGAGATGTGGTTCTGCTATTAGCATTCTACTGTATGAAAGAGCTTCACAGAACTACAAAACCCAGAAACTTTTCTTTAAATTTATTTCCGGCTCACAGACCCAGAACTAACTCACATAGTTGCAATCACTTCCGGAAGCAAGAAGTGACCTCCTCCCAGGATCCTCTGCGGAGCAGAGTCTGTGGGAAGAACTGACGCTTCGGGGGATGTAGTTCAGCTAGAAAATATATATTTATATATGCTGTGCTCACAGGTAACCACTACGGGGCAGCATTAATCTCTTTAGTATGTCTTTCTGTACAAGTCTGTGTGTGTGAGATATACAGATATTCCACAAGGTGGCGCACAAAATCTTGTGTGAACTACTCTTTAAACTGTCTTAAACATTTTAGATTGTCTTTCTTCTTGGGTTCTTTACCAGAGATTAGGGCGGTCCGAAATTCAGAAATCAATTTAGACCAAACTGAAATTCAGAGCAATTTAGAAACCAAAACAAATTGTGATTGTATATTTGCTAATTTATATGACATCACAGAAGATAAAGTCACTTCATAATAAGAGAAGGTGGTGTACATTATAAGATTAGAAAATATACCCTTACATTTCTATTGGAAAAAATTCCAACATAAATATACAAGTGCATATCAACAACTGTGCATACATAAATACGTTCTAAGGCATGCCAAAGGTTTAAACAAATTAGTATCCTCATTATTCCAAATGATACCAAATTAGAGCGATGTTTATCAGACGGTTCACTCATTTTGAATCCTTAAAAAGGATAATCCACCATAAGGGTGTCAAATTAGGGAGCTATTTATTGAACATCTACATGAAAGATCAAAATTAACAAATAGGCTTTTTTTGATTAATTTTCACTTTTCCACTGTTTAGTAGAATTTGGTACCAATAAATGAAATTGACAAAATGAAAAGACCACTATAGTGCCCTGAGGGTGCCCCCACCCTCAGGGTCCCACTCCTGTGGCGCTGAAGGGAGAGGAAGGGGTTAATCCCTTGCCTTTTTTTCCAGGGCTGGGCTCCCTCTGCCAATGAGAAAGCCACTAGAGGCTGGATTAACCCATAGGTAAACATAGCAGTTTCTCTGAAACTGCTATGTTTAGAGAAGAAAGGGTTAATCCTAGCTGGACCTGGCACCCAGACCACTTCATTGAGCTGAAGTGGTCTGGGTGCCTATAGTGGTCCTTTAAGGGTTCAAAATGAGGGACCTATCTACTAAACAACTGAAACAGCTACATTAAGAAAATGATATTTTTTCACCTTAATTGTCACCTTTAAGCTGTTGGGTTGATAGATCCCTAATGTGGTATGCTTACGTGAGATTAACATAACTAAAGGTACCAAATAAGGGACTTCCTGTGTGTCCATCTCACCTAAATACTTGTATGTTAGTTCACCTATTCTAAGGGCCAGTGCATGGATAATGGGAATGGCAGCACTCAGTCAGTGCAGGGATAATGGGAATGGTAGTACTCAGTCAGTGCAGAGCAGGAATAATGGGAATAGTAGTACTCAGTCATTGCAGGGATAATTGGAATGGTAGTACTCAGTCAGTACAGAGTAGGGATAATGGGAATGGTAGCACTCAATCAATGCGGGGATAATGGCAATAGTAGCACTCAGGAAGTCAGTGGAGGAATAATGGGAATGGCAGCACTCAAGCAGTACAGGGATAATAGGAATGACAGCACTCAGTCAGTGCAGGGATAGTGGGAATGGTAGCACTCAAGCACTCAGTGCAGGGATAATGGGAATGGCAGCACTCCGTTAGTGATGAGCAGGGATAATGGGAATGTTAGCACTCAGTCAGTGCAGGGATAATGGTAATGGTGCATGTATTTCTGGCTACACTGGCGAAGATGCATTTTGCTGCCCCCTGCCCCTCCTCACACTGGCAATAAATGCATCTATACCTGTGTATAGTCTTTTGAATTTGTTAGTTCTATAGTGTTTCATATCTCCTCTTGAATGTCTAAGCCTTTTGTCCCCTTGTGTGTGTTACTTCCCCTTGTGTATTTTTACCTCCCCACCAGCCCCTTGTCGTGTCACTGTGCTTTAGTGTGGGAGATAAGGGCAGAATTGTGTGGGAATTAAACTTTATTATTATTATTATTAATTTTTTATAAAGCTTAATAGATAGAGATATTCCTTGTCTATCCCTGTTTGACTAATGATAGTGGTTAAATAGGATGTTCCACCACTAAAAAAGAAAGGATTTTAAGCCCTTTGTTTAAGTACAAAGAGAAAAGAGATAGTGGTGAGACACTTATTAAAAAGTAACTTTTATAAGTCAAATTTAAAATCAGTTCCCTGATGTAAGGATACTAAGACAATAATACTAAATTGGACTCACTTTTAAAGAGATGAATAATTAGAGATTAGAAAAAAGAGAGTAAGTCATAGTATTAGATAATGGTACAAATTGTAGATTATGCTAGCTTTAGTGTACCTATAATCTTAATTTTATTAATGACAGGAGGCGAGTATTTGCTTAAGTCTCTCTTTACTAGAACTCCACAGAAGCACAGAAAAACAACCAATCAGAAAAAAGTTAGGTACTATAAAAATCCCCACCCCATGCATCATTTCCTCTTTCAAGCTGCGACAAATCAGAACAAAAGGCAGAAAATATAATGGGGAAGAAACAAAGTCCTAGACACAATGAATACGACAATGTCCACCATCCGAGAAGCACTGCCAAACCAGATAGCGCTGATGGACTGTAAACTGAAATGAGAGAAAAAACAGAATCGAAAAGGTTGGTTAGCCAATGAAATGTACTCTGAACAAAACATGTAGGCACCCAGTGTAACAACCAGAAATGTCATAATATACAGAGATCCCAACCCTTACTTTGGAAAACGGACTCACAAACAAGTGACAGGTAGCAGAGACGACAAGCAGATTTGCATACGTACCTGATGAAGCCCAACTATAATACAAAACAAGGGAGGGATAAGACTGGGTGGGAAATACTCGCCTCCTGTCATTAATAAAAATAAGATTATAGGTACACTAAAGCTAGCATAATCTACAATTTTATAACATGACAGGAGGCTTTGTATTTGCTGTTTTAACGCTCAGCCAACAAATCCAACGTTGCTTGTTTCGCTGGTATCTATTCCGAGATATATTAGAGCAATCTTAAATAGACCTTCCAACTGCGAGAAGTGACAGTAGGTGGATCGATGAGAATGCCAACTGACAAGGCACCCCAAAAATACAGAAAAAAACACCCTCCACTGGTTGATCCAGTGTACTGTTCTTAGTAGCCGGTCCACGAGCTGCCAAGCTGATGTCACAACAGTGACCCCTTCACACAGCGTGAAACCCACAGAAAGACGGTTACCGGACCTTAGAATGGCCGGACTAGCGTCTGAGAATAGTCAAAGAAATAGCCAGAGGTCAAGGGAATACGGAAGACGGGCACACGATTATCCAAGCCAAAATACGGGAAACCAGAACACAGAATAGTCAGAGAGATAGCCAAGGGTCAAATACCAGGAAGGACAAATAGAAAAGATAGCACCAGGGGACTTAAACAAGAACCACACTAGGGCATGTGACAAGTGTCATGATAGCCCTTTTATAGTGTGGGTTCTTTGGCTTTAATTTTGTAGCCACGCCCCCAAAAAGTCCGGGAGCGTGGCCACGTTTGAATTTTGGCGCCATTTTTACTCTGACGTCGGCACGCATGCGCCGCGTCATAAATGTGGGCGTGTTCCGAGCAGCCGGCGTCAGAATAGCTGAGCCGCCCCCCGGAAGTATCGGCACTGCGCGGAACCGGCGGGGAAAGGTAAGCGCTCGTTACAGTACCCCCCCCTCGAGAACCCCCCACAGGGCGGGTGGAACCGAACCCACAAGAGCGCCGCCTCTCAAACAGACGAACCAGACGAGGGGCGTGAACATCAGATGCATCGACCCATGATCGTTCTTCGGGACCGTACCCTTTCCAATCAAGGAGATACTGCAATTTACCCCGAGAAATCCGGGAATCTAATATAGATTTAACTTCGTATTCGACATGATTCTCCACGGGTGCGGCAGGAGAAGTGGAGATATTCTGCGTATAACGATTACAAATGAACGGTTTGAAAGGGAAACATGAAAAGCGTTAGGAATTTTCATAGTATTTGGCAATCTCAAACTATAACAGACAGGATTGATGCGTTTGAGTATCTGAAACAGGCCTATGAAACGGGGAGCAAATTTCATCGAGGGTACCTTTAACTTTATGTTGCGGGTACTTAACCAAACCCTGTCTCCTGCCACGAACATAGGAGCAGCCCTACGTCGTCTATCCGCATTCCTCTTTTGAATCTGAGTCTTTTGAGTTAAGATATGTTTAACCCCTAGCCAAGTTTCTTTCATATTGTGAAGAGTGCTGTCAACACTAGGCACTCCTGTAGATGAAAAAGAACTCGGCAAAGTTGTAGGATTAAACCCATAATTAATAAAAAAGGGACTATGTTGAGTGGATTCGTGCATTAGATTATTATGGGCGAATTCAGCCCATGGAAGTAGTTCCACCCAATCGTCTTGGTGCTCAGAAATGAAACAGCGGATGTATTGTTCCAGGCATTGATTCATCCTTTCCGTAACCCCATTAGATTGGGGATGATAAGAAGAAGAAAGGTTAAGGACAATACCTAATTGGTCACAAAATGCCCTCCAGAACCGTGAAATGAACTGTGGACCCCTGTCAGATGTAATATCTTGAGGTATGCCATGTAAACGTACTACCTCTTTTATAAATAAAGAGGCCAGTTCAGAAGAGGAGGGTAATTTGATTAGCGGGATGAGATGAGTCATCTTAGAGAATCTGTCGATTATAGTCAATATAACCCTATGATTCCTGGAGGGGGGTAGATCCACTATAAAATCCATAGCAATACTTGACCAGGGTTTATCGGGAATGGACAATGGCAAAAGGAGGCCCAAAGGACGACCTTTGGATGACTTCGTGGAAGCACAGACCCTACAAGCAAGAATGAACTCGCGAACGTCCTTCTTGTATGAAGGCCACCAAAACTGTTCTTCGAGTAAAGACTCAGTTTTGTGAATGCCTGGATGCCCTGCTAATTTGAAGTTGTGTACAAGGAATAAGACCTTTTTCCTATAAGCCAAGGGTACGTATAGTTTTCCCCTGGGAATAGTCAATGAGGTCTGATCCTGAAACCTATATAACTCCTCCATTAACCCTGAAGAGATTTTGGCACGGATGGTTGCGATTATGTGGTTGGATGGGATTATGGAAGAGAAATGAGTTACTGTAGGTGACAAGTGTTCATATTGACGGGATAAGGCGTCAGCCTTAGTGTTCTTTGATCCTGGTCTGTAAGTTACTATGTAATTGAATCATGTTAAAAATAAAGACCATCTAATCTGTCTGTCTGACATTCTTTTAGTTTCTCCAAAATACGAAAGGTTTTTGTGATCCGTAAGGATGGTGATGGGAATGGTAGACCCTTCTAACAGATGGCGCCACTCCTTGAGGTCAGAGATAATAGCCAATAACTCCCTGTCCCCAATGTCATATCTCTTTTCTGTCTCAGTTAATTTCTTAGAAAAAAATCCACAGGGATGCAATAGTTGATCATCAGATGGACGTTGAGACAGCACTGCTCCAATACTGGTTTCTGATGCATCCACCTCTATTATAAATGGACGAGAGGGATTGGGATGCCTCAACACCGGTGCAGAAGAAAAGGCCAATTTAAGTCTCTCAAAAGCTTCCTTGGCCTCGAGATTCCATTCCATAGAATTTCGCCCCTTTTTGGTCATGGCAGTGATAGGTGCAGTGATAGAGGAGAAACCCTTAATACATTTTCTATAATAATTGGCAAACCCCAGAAAGCGTTGGATAGCTTTGAGTCCAACGGGCAGGGGCCAATTAAGGATAGCTTCTAGTTTTTTTTTATCCATTTGAAATCCAGACCCTGAAATTATATAGCCCAGAAAATGCACAGTGTCTATATCAAATTGACATTTCTCTAATTTACAGTAAAGTCCATTTTCTAAGAGTTTAGAAAGAACCAACCTAACGTGAGTATGGTGGTCTTTAATATTCTTGGAGTAGATTAGAATGTCGTCTAAGTAGACAATAACAAACATATGTAAATATTCCCTTAAAACATCATTAATGAAGTCTTGAAAGACTACTGGGGCATTGCATAACCCGAATGGCATGACCCTATACTCGTAGTGACCATAGCGAGTATTAAAAGCAGTCTTCCATTCGTCCCCTTTTTTAATCCTGACTAGATTGTATGCTCCCCTCAGATCCAATTTCGTAAAAATAGTCGCCCCTTTTAATCTATCGAAAAGTTCTGTGATTAAAGGAATAGGATAGGCGTTACGTATAGTTATTTTGTTTAAACCCCGATAATCAATACAGGGCCTTAAGTCCCCTTCCTTCTTGGAAACAAAAAAAAAACCCAGCGCCCGCAGGGGAGGAAGATTTAGTGATAAACCCCTTTCTCAAGTTTTCCGTGATATATTCCTCTAGTACCTTATTCTCGGCTACCGAGAGGGGATAAACTGTGCCTCTAGGGGGCATAGTGCCGGGTAATAAGTCAATGGGACAGTCATAGGACTGGTGTGGAGGTAATTTTTCTGCCTCTCTTGGTTCAAAAACTGCTTTTAAATCCCAATATTGTCTGGGTATCAGAGTGGTTAAAGGTTCCATAGTAGGTACATTAAGTAGACCTACGTGTTTAATAGGGGTAATACATTTTCTGCAGCAAGTCTCGCTCCATTTTACAATTTCTTTTTTCTCCCAATCTATAGAAGGGTTATGTTTAGAGAGCCAAGGAAAGCCAAGAATAACCAGGAAGATGGGAGAAGTGACTTGTTGCAGGATAATAACCTACTTATGCAGGGAACCTACGGACAATACCACTGGAAGAGTCTCTTGTGTGATAAACGGAATAGATAATGGTCTACCATCTATGGCCTCAACGGCCAAGGGTGTTGATCTGTTTTGAAATGGGAAAGCATGTTCCTGACCGGATCTATGATCAATAAAATTTTCGGCCGCCCCAGAGTCTATTAAGGCAATGGTTGGCACTTTTTTCTTTTCCCACTCAATAACAATAGGTAGAAGAAGCCTATGATCTTTTTTATCATTAAAGGAGGACATACACATTACACCCAAGGCCTGTCCTCCATGAGGGCTTAGGTGCAGGAGTTTTCCGGCCGGTTAGGACAGGTTGAACGAGAATGTCCCTTTCGGCCACAATATAGGCATAGTCCCTCCCTACGGCGGTATTGTCTTTCATCCTCAGACAAACGCGTAACTCCAAGTTGCATTGGTTCTGGAGGAGCGACTGTTGTTGTCTCGGATAAAGGATAGGTTAATGCTAAGCATTCTGGCACCCGTCGAGGTCTGTCTCTAGTATTCTGCCTGTGTCTAAGACGCTCATCAATGTGGGAAAGGTATGTGATCAATTCCTCTAGCACATTGGGTAGGTCTCTAGTGGCAACTTCATCTAGGAGTTTATCTGAAAGCCCGTTCATGAATACGTCAATAAATGCTTGTTCATTCCATCTAACTTCGGCCGCATGGGTACGGAATTCTAGAGCGTAATCAACAAGAGAACGAGAACCCTGTCTCATACGTAGCAAGGTCTTGGCAGCATTAGTTCTCCTCCCTGGAGGATCAAAAGCCCTCCTAAAAGCTGCGACAAATTCTACATAGTTAAACACTACCGGGTTATCGTTCTCCCACAGAGGATTCGCCCAAGTAAATGCCCTATCAACCAATAAAGTGATGATGTAACCTATCTTTGCCCTATCTGTAGGGTATGCTCTCGGATGAAGCTCAAAATAAATACTAACTTGGTTCAAAAAACCTCGGATCACCCCCGTAACGGAGAGGGGAGGTAGCATGATTAGGAGTACCCATAGTAACCATTTCCATGGGTTGTTCCTGAGGTCTGAGTACTGGGGTTTGCTCCTCTGGTTGGAGATGGGCAGTACGAGCAAGCAAGGTTTGTACCGCAATAGCGAACTGGTCCATGCGATGGTCCAGTTCCTCAAACCGGTCATCAGGTGCCGGCCCGAGAGGGTTAACACCTTCATGGTCCATGGCCCTAGTGTAATGTCACGACAGTGACCAAAGTCACAACAGTGACCCCTTCACACAGCGTGAAACCCACAGAAAGACGGTTACCGGACCTTAGAATGGCCGGACTAGCGTCTGAGAATAGTCAAAGAAATAGCCAGAGGTCAAGGGAATACGGAAGACGGGCACACGATTATCCAAGCCAAGATACGGGAAACCAGAACACAGAATAGTCAGAGAGATAGCCAAGGGTCAAATACCAGGAAAGACAAATAGAAAAGATAGCACCAGGGGACTTAAACAAGAACCACACTAGGGCATCTGACAAGTGTCATGATAGCCCTTTTATAGTGTGGGTTCTTTGGCTTTAATTTCGTAGCCACGCCCCCAAAAAGTCCGGGAGCGTGGCCACGTTTTAATTTTGGTGCCATTTTTACTCTGCGTGTTCCGAACGGCCGGCGTCAGAATAGCTGAGCCGCCCCCCGGAAGTATCGGAGGAGGACCCAGCGCTGCGCGGGACCGGCGGGGAAAGGTAAGCGCTTGTTACAGCTGATCTATTAGTAATTTCATGTAGGTGTAAAATGCCGAAGGTCATTTGTGCATTTAGGGCCGCAAAAGGAAAACTGCTAACAGGTCTCGACTCTTGAAGTGGAAGATGGCTCCTCCAATCGTGCCAGGGCACCCGGTGACGTGGTCTTGCAGGCCAATCTCCAATCTCAAGTAACACGTGAAGACTACCACCAATTCTGTAATTGAACCGAGTAGGTTCTTTCGTTTACTCATGACCTACTCGGTGAGTCCTCTCCTCAGAGAGTGAATTTATATGCGGGCAAGAGTGCGGTCAAAAATAGCCGTATCCTGAGTGATTCCAATATTCCAAATGTACTGTGTGACCCGCGACTGCGGTAGGGAAAGAAACTCCCAGAGGATGTCCAAGCAGGGTCTGAACAGACTTGTGAAGTAAAACGGTGTTCGACTACCCTGGGGATTGTGAATCCCGGAATATCCAAAGGGAGGAAAACGCAACCAGGGTTGAGGTTTCCATCCAGCTATATCATATCGAAGAGTGATAAGACGTCCGGATCCAATGGTAATTGGGACCTGTATAACGAAACGAGTCCTCACGTATTGTAGTGAGAGAGTGAAATAATCCGATCCGATCCTGATCCATGCCTGACCTGTCAAAATACGTGTATGGAACGCCACCTACAAGATAGAGTATAATATAATGAGTCTCTTGGTCCCTCCCCCCCTGACTGTCTGGGTACGATCTCCAAGAGTAGGCCTCAGGCCAAGTAACCCAGGAAAGTGAATTTGATAAAAGAAGTCAAAGCATCCCTATATAGGAATACCTCCCTTTAGCCTGGACTCATAGTGTTCTCTGATACGTAAGCAAGACATAAAGTCCCTTCACTCACAACAGGACTTCCAGATAGCAGATATAACATAACACGGATCTAGCTTCAATCGTCTGAAGCAGGTGTTGTCCGGTTTGAAATTTCGGCAGCCATATTCGAGCCTGTTACCCATCCTGATTAGTACTCCAGTGGTAGGTTGCATCCCGACTTGTGACGTCCATGTAGGAGTAGGGGACACACATCGTTCCACCTGTTACAAACTGCCATTTGTAACTGTTATGTTATTTGACAAATTGCCCTGCTTCCCTGTGTTATGGAGAAGCCTAATTGCCAGCCTTCTGCCCCATGACTATGGACCTAGTGTGTATGGCGATTTGACTGTATTTGTGGGATCTGAGCGCTGTTTGGATATATTGAGCGCTCAGATCCAAGCCATCTGGGGATAGGTTGAATGTGGGGGTTCTGTTCAGTTCAATAGGAGTTATGTATTTTTGTGTCTTTTTGTGTCTTTTGCTGACATGTGGTTAATGGAGTCTGCCTCTATCCCTGGATAATTGGATTACTTTCCCCATTGTCCAGGATAGAGGGCTCTGTAAATCCGGTTTGGGCCAGAAAACCATGCTGCCAGCTAGGCCCCAAAAGATACTTTTGCTAACTTTTGAACCCCTTGTCTGATTTGTGCCAGTTTTAATATGTTGCTCCCCTGAATGGATTGATTCTAAATATGTATTTTTATGAAGATTGGATGTGTAGTTTGGAAGTTATAGTACATGGATAAAAACTGTATTTTTACTGCCTGTGTTTAATTATGTTAACCCATTGTGCAACATAATTAGATCACAGGCAGAGGGGAGGAGTTTTGTGTGTAATTGCTGGGAGTGTTTCTGTAATGTACATTTATTATTGGTTGTTTTATACCTCCCTGTGGGCGGTCCTGTATTTGCAAGACTGTAATAAAAACCAGGCTGGGTGTGCCAGCACCTCAGATCTTCTTGACCCTCTAACTTGCAGCCTTGACTCATGTTTGTAGGGGACAGCTATAATCACTACAGGGATTGCTATGCTCTTCATACTCCCTTAGCTACTGAGCTCTTGTAAGAGCTCTTGTTCCTGATCCTGCTTCGCTCTGCAGAAGGAAGAGGTTCACCTACTGGAACCTGGAGCCTGGTCGTGGGTCCAGGGCACAGAGCAGACGGCGAGATACCAGCCCAGCAGCGGTGGTTCGTGGAGTCTGCAGTACTTATGGTGGCTACGCAGTAGTTATGGTGTCTACGGTGCTGATGGTCCTTTGGTGAGCGCTAGGAGCATCCTTTTCTACGGTCCAACTTCCAGCCAGCCTGGAGGCAATCGTAACACCACCATAGAGTCCAAGTAGGTCTCCTTGCTGACAGTTGAATAGGTGGGATAGCGGGAAACACCAATACGGTTCCCGTGAGGGATTTAGGAAATGGAAGGAAGGCCCTCCAAGAATGTTTCCAGAGGAGTGGAGGTAGTCCAGTTATCTTATTCCAAGATCGTTAACGACCAGAGAAAACAAATCGATCGAAGACTCCAGTATTTCCAAGCAAACCATGCGTACGGCGTAGCTGCAGACCTGGCTGTGGGCCTTCCCTAGTATTTTTATCCGAGCAAGGCAGTGCACATTTGCTCTACGAAGGCCTCAGGCTCTCGTGACACCTTGACATGGGAAAGAACTGTCTGTGCAGTTCGTTTGCAATGGTCTGCATAACCTGATCGGAGTGTGATTGCAAGTCTGATTATACCGACACCTGCAATCTTGCAATAGCCAAGGCTCAACCCTTAGCTGTACCGTCTCCAGGAGTACATCCAAAGGACTGTTACAGAGCCCTAACAAAAAGGAGCAATCCTGGGGTTGAACGCAAGCAGGTCAGCCAAACCGTCCCTATACTGTGCCATAAGTACTCCGGGACGTGTGCAAACAAGCGGGAAATAACTCCCAGTAGTACCTCTGTGGGTCTTTCTTGCGCGGGATACAGTGACCGGATCCATTAGGATCATATAGGAGGTGAAAATAGAGGAATCCGGTCTAGACCTGTATACCCGGCATGATCAGGTAGACCTCTAAAGCAAATTTGATTGCATGGTCGTATATCTAGAGGAGGGGTTCTCTCCCCTTGCTCAGTTGTTATGGAGCATTGTAGGTACCATACCCCTGTACCAGAGCCGAATCATCAGCGGTGAACACAGTATGTGGTACGCACCTCTATATTGGATTGAAGGCAGGAGGGATGCCCCTCTACGCAGACATCGTTGTCCTGTACCAGTATAAGCCTGTGTGATGAACAAATGGATTACACCGTACTGTGTTGAGTGTATGAGAGAGAGCTGCACTCTCTAGTAATGTATCTGAACTCCTTGTTGGCATCCGGCTGATATCATGAGTAGGCCGCACCTGTTAATAGCAAAAATTTGAGTCTACCTCTGTGTCCTTTTCCTTCTATGAGAGTGTGTCACACTCGAAGTATGTCCTCTGTAACCCTCTCAGCATCGGGCTGAGGTTGAAGGAGGGCCACGCCCTCTAATAATGAAGTAGTGTCCGGTTCAATATATGAAAGGGGTTCACTCTCTACTTGTGTAAATAAAGTATCGGTGTCAGGTCGAGGAGATGGTAGACGGAGTAGTATACCACCTCAGGCCATGTCCATCTTAACTAATAAAAATGGGCAATGAGAGAAGTAACCTATGGAAACAATGACAGAGACTACAAATGGACCGCCCGGATCCCGTGCGTGCGCGTGGGATCCAGAAAGGCTGTCGGCAGTCTGAGGAAAGCTGGAGACGTTCTCCGCAATCCACGAGGGCCCGGGAGGTCGGAGGAGGTCTTAAGTCAGACCCCTCGACGACCCGAGCGATAGGAAAAAGGAAGGCAAGGAAAACATAACAAAATAAAAGTAAATAAGGGTAAATACGTACCTCGGATAAGGTAAATAGCAGGTTGGAAAAACCAGTCAAGAAAGTCCGACTGAACAGGACCAGGAGCTAATCTGACGCAGGAAAAACTAATAATATCTAAGATGGATACCGGAATGCAGGTAGAGGGTTAGTTGCTAAAGACAAGGGAAGACCGGGTCCCCCTGTTGGGGTCTGAGTACTGGTCTCTGCCTGACTGAAATTCTCCATGGGGCTGTGCCTCTGTTGGGCTGGTGTAAACCGTGGTTGCGGGCCCAGGTCTTCATAAAAACCTTGCCCTTCGGGCATGAGGTTTTAGGGCCTTCACCCTTCTCACCATACTCAGATGGTCTTATACTGGTGTCCTCTTGGACAATAGGACAGTTGTGCTTGCCTGGGTACCCACCTATCTCCATGTCAATAGTGGGTACTGGGTTTCCCTCAGTGATATTCCCCCAGGCCTGCAGCCAAAGGGGTTTCGGCACCGATAGATCAAGCCAACAAGGGAACTGATAGAGCAGGCCCATCAGAAGGTCACAGGCCTAGCAGGCCAATCAAATGGGCACAGACATAGCAGGCCAATCGAAGGGGCACAGACATAGCAGGCCAATCAATGGGGCACAGACATAGCAGGCCAAAAATGGGGCACAGACATAGCAGGCCAATCAATGGGGCACAGACATAGCAGGCCAGTAAAATGGCGCAGACAGGGCAGGCCAAGTCACTTATCAGTGGTGTACCAAACAGCGGTAAGAGGCATTGTTTAGGAAACGCTCCTTATCTGTGTCCTAATAGGTCCTGGGGCACCTTGCGAGAATGGGCCAGATGTAGGCCTCTGATACAGTAGTTATGGTGTATGCGGGTACAGGCTCCCACTGGAAGCAAGTGTATGAAGTATGGTGTAGTACCCTGTGTGGGACACCTACAACGGTCCACCCCTGCATAACCACCTGCAGAATCTAAAAAACATAGAGTAAATCTGAAGGCAGGAATAATATATGCACCGCATATGTCCTTTAAAAAATAATGGATCTCTCCACTTTATACCGTCATTTTCCCATACCAGGTATCAAATCCAAGTAGATATGGAAGGGCTGCGCCAAATAAGGGTAGATAGTCCAGTAAAGTATTGCTAGGGTGCCAATAGATGGTCTAGGATACTTGATAGAGTTCCTCTGTGGATGCGTCTGGTGTAGACCGTTCCGTATATGTAAATACAAGAGAGGTAGAGGCGACTAATGGTATAGTATGAAAGTTCAGGGTGTGATAGGTAACAAAAAGTAAAGAACTCACATTCAAGAGAGCTATGGCCAGCTCTGGTGTGGATTGCGTACAGCGGTATAATCCCCGCTTATGGGATATGTAGGGAGGGGGTCTCCGTCAACACCGTCTGGTAGTCCAGAACTCGGAAAAGAAAGACAGAAAGCAACAATAGTGCTCTCAATTTTGATGTGGTTCAATGTGCAGATAAGAAGAGGTAAAAAACTCACATTTGAGGGAGCTATGGCCAGCTCTGGTGTGGATAGCGTACAGCGGTATAATCCCCGCTTATAGGATATGTAGCGGCGATACGTCCGTCAGCACCGTCTGGTGATCCAAGGCTCCAATATAGAAGAATAAAAAGCAGCAATAGTGCTCTCAATTGTGATAGGTTAAGAGAGTAGTAGAGAAAATAAAATAATACTCACAAAGATAGAGCAGAGGTACTGCTCTATGGATAGGCGCCGGTGGTATGATCCCCACCTAGGATTTCTTGGAGTACTGGAACTTTAAAATTGCCAGTGGAAGTAAAAGTAACCAGGAAAGGTTAAAATGCCAGGGATAGGTAAAAGAAAAAAAAGTTGTTTAAAGTGCATAAAGAGTGCAATAAAAAGAGGATTGGTACAATAAAGTAGCCAAAAAACTTTTATTGATGTAAAATACAGAATTAATACCATAAACGCGTTTCACCATAAGTGGCTTCTTCAGAATGGGATAAAAGTAGTAACCTGGCAGGGGTTGTTTAAATAGGGCTATGTTAATTTGAAAATTGCGCCAAAAGTGTAATTGGCCAAGCAGAGACAATTTTTAAAATCACTTTTCAAAATTAGGATTCAAGAGTATGGGAGTGATGTTATAAAGGTGATGAGTCCATTAAAATTATTTAAATGTGAAAACGAGAGTGAGAAAGTTGTTTTTAAAGAGAAAGAAAGGAAAAACTGGGTGATCTTGAAGTACTTGAAAGAAGTGGGAACAATGCTTCTCCGTATGCTTAAAGTGCCTAATGTATGACATTATGTCATTTTAAGCAGTATCATCATGGATACATCAGTTAACATGTGATTACAATCTTAAAATAAATCACAAAATAAATATGCTATTGGTAAAGGTAAGGTCTGTGCCATTTTGGAGAAAAAAATAAATAAAGCTGGTGCAGACATTTAATAGGTTACAGTTTATACACAGAATATATTAATTACTTATGAATCAACCCATATAAACTTATCTCTATAGTCTACAACAGGGGCGGGCTGGCCCGGGGGGCAAGGAGGCAATTGCCCCCCAAGCCGCCCTAAATTCTGTTAGGACTGGCCGCTGCAGGGCTGGCCCTTTAAATGCTGCAGCCGCCGGAGCACTCTGTTAAGAGCCTCAGGTGGCTGCGGCTGCTCCTCTCCTCCCTTGTCCTCCCCTGTAGCGTGGCCGAGCTGCTCTGCTGTCCGCGGTGCCCGGCTGGACTGATAGGAAGGAGTGTGCACTTCCTGTCAGTCCGACCGGTTACAGGTCATGATAGAATGGAGCAGCATCTCTACATCCAAAAATCTCTCCTCTGTCTTTCCAATTAATAAGTACACATATTTATACCTTAGATTTTCAATTAGGTCCTACCTACCTTAACTTGGCAAAGATACGAGACCACGATTTGGTCATTTCACATGCAAACATCCTAATCAGTCTATTGTCATGACCTCGACATCTTATCTATGTTTGGGGTAACACTTAAAGGGATTCTATAGTGCCAGGAAGACAAAGCCGTTTTCCTGGCACTATAGTATCCTACAGTGCCCCCTTCCCTGCTGACCCATCCATGCGGCACTGAAGGGGTTAAAACGTCATCAGTGACTTACCTGAATCCAGTGCCGATGTCCCTCGGCGCTGGGTTAGGCTCGCCTCCCAAGCTCCTACCCAGGGGACGTCACCCGGCAGGGAAGACCTAATGTGCATGAGGCGCTCGCATTAGGATTTCCCCATAGTAAAGCATTATTTCATGCTTTCCTATGGGGAAAACCTGACGCTGGAGGTCCTCATTCACAGCATGAGAATGTCCAGCATCAGATAAAGGACCAAAGGTCCGTTTCAATCCAGTAAGGCTATCTAGTGGATAGTGTCAGGAATACAAATTGATCCAGCACGTAGAACTGTATCACACCTAGGACTAAAAGGCAACATCTTACCAGGCCTTAGACCTTTGACCCTAGAACGTGCGTGTGCGTCCTTTGCGTGACGTCATGCACACATCGACGTCGTCACCAACGTGGGCTGACGTGGGGTTATAATTTGGAAGTGGTCCGCAGCGGCTGGCGTCCTTCAATATGCTGCAGGAGTCGTATTTACTGGCACAGGGTTGCCAAGCTGTACCTTCATTAATGCCAGGAGGGCATTCGTCACTGCGGGCACCACAAGGTGAGGCTGAACATGTGACAGATAGTAATTATTGTAGTTTTGCAATAATTACTATTGCAGGGTTATGGGACATTGCAAACCAAAAAGAAATTGTAACTCAATGTTTAGGTGATCTACCCCACCACCTGAAACTTACAAGAGTGAGTGCAGCGCTTCAAAAAACAGGTTAACAGACTTACCCCTTATAGATACAGGGGATTTTATTCGATATACAGTGTGACCTCGGTTTATGAATTTAATGCGTTCTCCGGGACGTTTCTTATTGCGAAAAATTCGTAAACTGAAACACAGTTTCCCATAGGAATGCATTGAAAACTAATGAATCTGTTCTGAAGGTCAGAAAAAAGTCAAAATGAGCTGGCATGGAAACCAGCCCACAATGCAGAACACACAGTAAAAGACATGCAAACGACAAAGCTCAGCTCCCTACCTTTCCACATGTTGAGAAATGCACCAAAAAGTCCCAAAACAACTGCAAACAATTTCCAGAATGGCTCCAAACCTCGATGCAAAAGCCGCTCCAACACCTCCACACTCTACGCCACGTGCTACCCACAGGCTCCAGCATGCAGGGGGCGGTGCTGTAAACCTTCCAGGTGCAATGCATCCTGGGGAAACTTGCTTTGTATTGCGAAACAAATTTGTAAACCGAAGCATTATTTTCAATGGATTTTCATTTGTAAACCAAAAATTATGTTATCCTAGTTGTTTGTAAACCGAGGTCCCACTGAACATGAAAAAACAAGATAAACAATACAGTGAAGTATTGTATATCTACTAAAAAAAGACCAGACATACGCCATTTGCAATACCTTGGGTTGTTTACTTTTCAAATGGTATGCCATCATGGCGGTAATTCTCATTCCTGGGCTACCATACCGTCTCAAAGGCAACATAACCAATAGGGCAAATTTCAATGTGAAAAAAAGGAAATTCAAGCCTTAAATTTGGCTCAGTAACTTTTGAAAACACTATAAAACCTGTACGTGGGGGGTGCTGTTATACTTGGGGAAATTCGCCAAACACAAATATTAGTGTTTCAAAAACGTATCACAACAATTATATCGTCAGTGAAAGCACCGTTTGTGTGTGAATAATGCGAAAAACTGCATTTATACTGACAATATCGTTGTGATGTGTTTTAGTGTTTTTTAAAGCTAATATTTGTGTTCAGCGAAGTCTCCCGAGTAACACCGTACCCCCCCATGTACAGGTTTTATGGTGTCCTAGAAAGTTACAGGGTTAAATATAGGGCTTGCGAGCCAAATTCTCTGGACTTTTTGCCTGGGTTGTCAGGCAGGTCCCTCAGATTGTAATTAATAAAATTACTTCATTATGTAAAAATATAATATAAATATATTTGTCGAAATATTTGTGTGTGTATGTGTGTATATATATATATATATATATATATATATATATATATATAGAGATAGATAGATAGATAGATACATATATGTATTTATAACGTCATTCTAAATGTGTTTTGAATTTAATATCTATGTATATTAATTAGAGTTGTAAACCAAGCGGACACCTGGATGTTCGGGGAGTCAATGGGGACCCGAACTTTTGGGCACAAAATGGCTCTAAAAAAGTCCTGGAAAGGGCTAGAGGGCTGCAAAAGGAAGTAAAATGGGGGTAAGAGTAGGACAAGTGCCCTGCAAACAAATATGGATAGGGAAATCACTTAAAATAACGTAAAATACATGAAAATTAAAAATACAGCTGTGCCATAAAATAGCACTAGATGGAATCTTTGATTTTAGCTTTGGAAGAACATAAATCGAAATCTAAAACATGGCTGTCAGGAGGATCACCAGAATTATCCATTTGAGAGAGGGTTGGAGTGCAGGGTATTCTCTTTCATTGTTCAAACTGAGCTCAACTCCTGATGCATGGAGAAAAGTCCTTCACAAGCCTCTGCTATTGTGTACATAGTTTATATTAAGGTACCCATAGGTTGAGGAGGCGGTGACCGTGGCAGTGTAGGTGGAAGCGGCGGTGGAGGAGGAGGAGGTAGCCAACACTGTTTTTATTTTTGTAATTTTTTTTTAATTGGGGTAGCCCCCAAAATATTGGTGTAACCGTGGAAGCGTGCAGAAGCCAAACACAGAGAGATGGACACAGGTATTCAGGAAGTAAGAGGCCTTTATTCACGTACCGATCGGGTCTCAGATGGACTAACGTTCCACAACAGATCTGAGCCCCGAACACATGGAGTACATTCCTTATATAGCACTATAGTGATACCGGAGAAACTGACGGAAGCAAAGCACAGAGAGATGGACACAGGTTTCTTCAGGAAGGAAGAGATTCTTTATTGGATCACCGATCGGGACTCAGAGGGACTAATGTCACCAAAAATACAGCAAGTTCTGAGCCCTGAACAATAGTGCAGGCTCCCTATATAGGCACATAACTCCTCCCATATTAAGCTCCACCCGCACATTCTCTTGACCAATCATTACAAATAAGAATTAACTTCCTGCTTGACCGCATGGCTTGTCCAGCACAATGGAGGAGGGGAATACTACATCCTGTATTCTTGCACATGCTCCGTACACTACTGATCGTATCTTGCCTCGTGCAACCAACTGATCGATACGTCAGCATATGCACGTACACATGCCACGTGGTAATCTCGGCCTACTAAATTTATTTTTACCGAGATTCCACCACATTCCCCCCTTTGATGCCTCTTGATATTTTACAATTACTTGAGGCATCACTTAACCTTGGTTTGCATACACCACAAGTTACCTTTGAACCAGACCAGACTTATCCTACGATGTGAATCTTCAACACTCGTCTTCCTGCATTGGTTCTCCCTGATCTAGAGCCTTATATTTATAAATTGCCATTATCTGTGCAGCAGCCTTCCTCTCTGCTATATTTTCTATCAGGCTTTGCACAGACCTAACTACTAAGGGTATAAGACACGGCAGGAGTAGACACAACATTAAAATCAGTAGGACTCCACCTACCACTGCCTTAAGCCCTCCAAACCACTCATACCAGCTACCAAACCAACTACTTGGATTGTACCCTTTCCATACCTGAGTAGGCACATGCGCTAGTTTAACCATATGGCTAGTAAGCTCAGCTATTGCTTGCCCTTCGTCATCTATTTGAAGACAGCAATTGCTCAGGTTAAACTTCCCACATACACCTCCCTCTACTGCCAAAAGATAATCCAAGGCTAATCTATTTTGGTAAACTGCTGTCCTCATCCTGGTATTATGCTTCGCTAGAAGATTGAGCGCTTGTGATGTCTCGTTAGTAATGATCTCAACCACCGCCTGTAACCTTATAATGCGGTTGAGCATATAAATAGGGGTTCTATAACCAAAGGTACCATCCTCTGCCCACGTGGCTGGCCCATAATAATCTATAATACGCTGGGGAGGCCATTCATTATCTTCCCAGGCACCTATCTCTATGGGTCCCCTTTTCTTCCTATGATTCACATCATACACTTTAACACCTAAAGTCTCACCTGTTTCAATAGGCAACAAGAAGAAGGATGGTTTTAACATACCCAACACACATGCCCCTTCCCAGTCCTGTGGTAACTCCGAATAGGCCTTCTTACCACAGATCCAGTACAAATTCGCTGGGGCTCTCCAGTTAGATGTGATGGATAGATCAAACCATACGTCCTTTAAATTGGCATATCTTGCAAACGGGTTAGATGGTTCTGAGACATTTGAAGCCGACCACCAAGTTGTATTCTTTGTATCATCATCATAAGCTTTTTGCCCTAGACAAGTTAATTCTCCTACAGAAGTATTATACATCATTCCTTTCCTCGCTATGCAAACATAACCTATGATGGAGGTCTTCAATCTCCACTCAGATTTACCTCTAACACTCATATGATAGTCGGCTTGTGTAGATATTAATTGGTCAACTGCCTCAGAACCGGACATTACCTCCTTTGCTTCCCAAGGCCATTGGTCTCCCATGTTAGTACCTCCACACACATAGCAGTTGGTAACATTAAGACTACCGGCAATACTCTCGGCTAAATCAATGAACAAGTTTTTAGCATTATGGGGGATCTTATTATCTATGCTCATCTCTTCATAAAAGGAATGGTATACTTGATGAGTTTGGGAGGTTACCGTATCAGTCTCTATCCCTATAAACAATATTGTCCCAGGGTCTAAACCCGTCCCATATATTTGAAACCCAAATAAATTACCATATTTATCTAAGAACTTGTCAGGGTTATTTATAAGTATATGGATTGGATTGCATTCCATAGACTTACAATATGGATTAGTAGGCAACTTAGTCACAATCATGTCCTTGTCTGCTGTCTGTCCCCAAGTCGCCCACCCCACACAAGACCAATATGGGCAGAAGTTATAATCTCTATTTGGGCATCTTGGACTTACATATTTATTTTTACTACTGGGACAAATATATTTATCGTTAGACCCATACGTCCTCTCCCATCTAAGATCCCCACATACATTCCACGGCTTTCTACCACTTGATATTGCTTTACACGCATCAAATAGCAGAGCACCTGAAGAATATACGGATTCTAATACCGTCTTATTAATTAGGGTCCCCTGAGGATCTCCATTTCTGAGAGTCAACCAAATTGTACGGGGTTGATACTCAGGACTGAAGCACTTAGGTTCTCCTACTCCTAAATGACACACACTATATTCTATATTTAAGTATCTACATCTTGATACATCTCCTTTACACTCATATTGCGAATGCCAAATTAGGGTCTGGGATATATGGTTACCTGTTCTTGTAGTCTTAATGCATACCTCACAGCTAGGAGTGTTGGTACCTCTACCTTCCTGAATATAAAAATACACATAAATAAACATTATTAAAAATACATCTTTCGTCGTCATCCTCAGTCTTCGTCCGTGCGAAGGCACCTCAGCTTCCAGGATGTAAGGGCTGCAGGGAATGGAGTTCTGCTCGTCTTCACAGGGGTCCCCTCAAGACTTTCCCTGACTTATACACTCGTTGGTGAGTGGACAGGCTTTATTATGGCCTTCTCACTCACTTACCAAGTCTCTGAAACAATAAAATTTGTAATCCACAAGGTTCCTCGTCACTCCGACTGAGTCGTGCGTTTTAACCGGATCTTGCAGGGATTCTCTGGATTTGCTGTAACTTGCCAGGAATCGGCTGCTGCTGGTTTAACCCTGGAGTGATGTATCCACGGAGTCACTTCGGCTACTTTTATCGCTGTAGGGGTAGACAAAAGAACAACATAAGGACCTCTCCACTTGGGCCCTAACGGCACATTATTCCACTCTTTAATCCACACTTGGTCGCCTGGGTGGTAACTATGAATTGGGGGATAAATATTCACAGGTAATCTATCTTGTACCCATTTCTGTACCTCCTCCATAGTCTTACCCAACTCTACAACCTGCTGCCGGGTAATTCCTTCTCCCAACTGACTCAAATCCCCCCTTAAGTTACCAAGCACGGGAGGTGGTCGCCCGTACATGATTTCAAAAGGAGAGAGGCCCATCCTTCTGGTAGGTGTACTACGGATTCGCAATAGAGCTATGGGCAAGAGAACGTTCCACTTAAGTTGGGTTTCCTGACACATTTTAGCCAACTGATTCTTAATAGTTCTATTCATTCTCTCTACCTTACCAGAACTCTGGGGTCTATATGCCGTATGAAGCCTCCACTTTATACCAAGCATATGAGTCAGTTGTTGTAGGCACTGATGAACAAAAGCTGGACCATTGTCCGATCCTATAGAGCAGGGTAGTCCATATCGGGGTATTATTTCTCGTAGCAGGAATCTCACGACTTCTCCTGCTTTCTCTGTACGAGTAGGACATGCTTCTACCCAGCCTGAATAGGTGCACACCACTACCAGCAGGTAGCGATGTCCACCCGATTTAGGCATCACTGTATAGTCAATTTGTAAATCGGACATGGGAAGTCCCCCCATAAACTGGACTCCTGGTGGCTTTACTGGTCCTTGTCTTGCATTATTTTTAGCACACGTTACACATCTACGTACAATGGCCTGAGTCAAGTTGGACAATCTTGGTATGTAGAAATGTTTTCTGAGAGATTCTTCTGTACTGTCTCTCCCAGAATGTGTCCCGTTATGATAGTTTTGGACAATTTCTACCGCTAGTGATGCTGGAATAACTATTCTTCCATCTTCTAACTGATACCATTTGTTCTCCAAATACTTTCCAGGTTCAGTCCTTAACCACTCCTCTTCTTGAGCTGTATAAATTGGAGTCCATTGAGACAGTGGAGTTGGTATAAGAGCAGCTATATGCCCCACATATTCCTGTCTTCCTGATTCAGCAGCACGCTTAGCTGCACTATCTGCCATCCGATTCCCTTTGGTTACATCACCATCTCCTCTCAGATGCGCCCGACAATGTATAATACCGACTTCTTTCGGCTCCCACACTGCTTCCAATAGTTGTAGGATCTCAGCTGCGTATTTGATTTCTTTGCCTTCTGAATTCAATAGTCCTCTTTCTTTATACAAAGCTCCGTGGGCATGAGTGGTTAAAAACGCATACTTGGAGTCCGTGTAGATGTTCACTCTTAAACCTTCAGCCAATTGTAACGCTCGTGTCAGTGCTATCAATTCTGCCTTTTGTGCTGATGTTCCTTTTGCCAGTGGCCGAGCTTCTATCACCTTGTCTATCGTTGTTACTGCATATCCTGCATAGCGGATCCCTTCTTTTACATAACTACTGCCGTCGGTGTAATATTGAACATCAGGGTTCTGGATGGGAAAATCACGAAGATCTGGTCTACTTGAAAATACTTCATCCATTACTTCCAAACAATCATGTTGACTTTCAGTAGGTTGTGGCAAAAGGGTAGCTGGATTTAAGGTATTTACAGTCTCTAAATGCACTCTTGGGTTTTCACACAACATTGCTTGATACTTGGTCATACGGCTGTTACTAAACCAATGATTTCCTTTGTAATCCAACAACGTCTGTACTGCATGTGGAACGCGTACATAAAGTTCTTGACCCAGAGTGAGTTTATCGACTTCAGCTACTAGCAGGGCGGCTGCAGCTACAGCTCTTAGACAAGGTGGAAGTCCGCTGGCCACTGCATCCAGTTGCTTAGACATGTAGGCAACAGGTCTTTGCCATGATCCCAAGTACTGTGTCAATACTCCCACAGCCATTCTTCTTTGCTCATGTACATACAGGTAGAATGGCCGTGTGTGGTCAGGTAGACCTAATGCTGGGGCACTCATCAAAGCCCTCTTCACATCTTCGAATGCCGTTTGCTGTTCTTGAGTCCATAAGAAGGGGTCGTGCTCTGTACCTTTGATAGCTGCATACAGAGGTTTTGCCAGTATCGCGTAGCTGGGAATCCATATCCTACAGAAGCCTGCTGCCCCCAAGAATTCTCGCACTTGTCTTCTATTCCTGGGTATGGTATTTGGCACACAGCTTCTTTTCTCTCTGGCCCCATAATTCTTTGACCTTCAGAGATATGGAATCCCAGATATTTGACAGTTGGCAAACACAACTGAGCCTTCCTTCTTGACACCTTGTATCCTGCCTTCCAGAGGATGTGTAGTAGATCATGCGTTGCTTGCTGACATACTTCCTTTGTAACTGCTGCTATCAACAAGTCATCTACATATTGTAATAATACACACTCTCCTGGGATAGACTCGAAATCTAGTAGATCTTGACTTAGAGCTGAACCAAATAGGGTAGGTGAATTTTTAAACCCCTGGGGCAATCTTGTCCAGGTCATTTGGCGTTTCGAGCGCGTTACAGCATTTTCCCATTGGAAAGCGAAGATACATTGGCTTTCTGCGGCAATTCGGAGGCAAAAGAAGGCATCTTTGAGATCTAAGACTGTAAAGTAAGTAGCCCCGCCCGGAATTAAAGCAAGCGGGTTATATGGATTGGGCACGACTGGATGTATACTAACAACCGCATCATTGACTGCTCTCAAGTCCTGCACAGGTCGATACTCATCTGTACCGGGCTTTTGAACAGGCAGCAATGGGGTGTTCCAGGGGGAGGTACAGAATTTTAGGATACCATACCGTATGAACTTATCCAGATAAGATTGGATGTTCTTCTTAGCCTTCTGCGGAATATGATATTGTCTCAGGCTTACTGGATAAACCCCAAGTTTTAGTTCGATTTTAATAGGTGGAATATTGCGGGCCAGTCCTGGTGGGTTGTTCTCTGCCCAAACTCCTGGTATGTTAAATGAGGATTCATCACTCCTCGGGTTTTGGCTAGTCAACACTGTATAAAGTCGCCACTCTTCTTCCTTTGGTACAGACAATGTCATAATACCTGAGGGTCCATTAAACTTTAAGGATGTTGTTCCATTTGGTAGGAACGTAATCTGCGCTTGTAATTTGGATAGCATATCGCGTCCCAGCAATTGGACTGGACACTCAGGCATATAAAGGAATTGATGTTTTACTACGTGGCCTCCCAATGTACAGAGTCGACTTTTAAGAACCGGTTTTTCAGCACTTCTTCCAGTTGCTCCTATTACGGTAATAGTTCTTCCAGATGGAGGAGCAACTTGATTAGTCACCACCGAATGTTCAGCACCAGTGTCGATCATGAACGCACTCCTTTTTCCCCCTATTGATACATCGACCATAGGCTCCGCTCGACCAAGGGGGATGGAGCC
>OW240923.1:1288598-1301229 GCA_933207985.1 Pelobates cultripes | reverse complement strand
CTGACACTCACAGCACACACAAAATGCACCCCTAACACTCACAGCACCCTCACACACACACACTGCACCCCTGACACGCACAGCACACACACTGCACCCGACACTCACAGCACCCTCACACACACACTGCACCCCTGACACGCACATCACACACCCTCACTCACACACACACTGCACCCCTGACACTCACAGCTTCCCTACATGCGTACACTGCACCCTCACACACAGCTTCCTCACATGCACATAGCACCCTCATGCAAACACAGCACCCACTCACACACAGCACACACACACACTGCACCCTTACCCACATAGCACCCTCACGCAAACACAGCACCCATCACTCACACACACTGCACCCCTCGCTCACACACACTACACCCCTTACACACACACACAGAGCACCCTCACACACACTGCACAATATGCTTTCCTGGCATTTTTGTCTCCTGGTATCCCAACTATGGAGACACCAGAGACAAATTTCAAGCAAACACAGTGCAAGCATGTTATTAAATTTGCTTGCGCTGTGCAGAACAAATACAGGGTATTTTTCTCATGCCATAGCTCTTCAGCAGAGCTCTGTGCATGGTCTACCCTGGAAGAGCATTGAACCAACATGCTTACTTTGTGATGGGGCGTGCTTGTCATCACTGATGACAAAACACACCCTATCTGGCCCCGCCCCCTTTTTAGTGGGCCGCTGTAATTAAAAAATGCCCGGGCAGAATTTTCTTCCCAGTCCGGCCCTGCTCAGGACACTATAGTGCCATGAAAATTAGTATGTTTTCCTGGCACTATAGTGGTCCTTTAACCCTTACTATTCTGTATTACTCTACAGCTGTTTGGGTGTTCGTATCTATATATTCTTATTAGTTTGCTACACAGTGTGGGTCATTTTGTCATGCCTAAACCTAGAGTCCCCACCTCTGGGGAGATGATTACCCCACTTATCCTGGGGGAGACCACCGCCACCTCGGCCTCCCTGCCTCAGTTGGTGGACCTGCCCGGCCACGCTGAGGGGGCTCAGGCTTCAGCGCTAGGTGACGGACGCCATTATGGCAGCCATGGGTTCCATGTAATCGGCTTTGTCTCAGACAATTTCCCAGGCCCTGCTCGTGCGTTCTTTGGACGCACAATTTTCTGGCTCCACAACGCGCCACTTGCATCCTGCTATGGACCCTTCAGGTGAGGCATCCAGAAAGGCCAAGCACAAATCCAAGCATACCTCCCCCTCTGCCTCCAGAACCTTCGGTCACCCCAGAAAGTGTGTCTCAACAATGCAAGAGAGCCTTTCCACGCCAGGCAGAACGGGTGCAGCGATAGAAATGTGCAAGAGCACAAGAGAATTCAACTTAGAAATTGGGTCTAGTGAAGAGGCTGGCGCAGAGTCTGATAGCGACTCTGAGAGGGATTCGGCTGAGTTGGGCTTTGACCTCTTTCGCCAGAGGCAATCTTGGGTCTGCTCCTCCCGTGGACGCGGGGACTGCCCTCATGTATCCGTTGGGCAAGCCTTTGTTTGATCCGGACGAGCTTCACCATCCGAGATCAGCAAACTGGCTACCAGCGGACCATGTGGTCAGCGATAACCTCAGACGCATTGGGTGCTCAACACTGTTCAAAGTTTCCAGATCGACCCCGTGGGAACACCCTATGATATTCCGTCTCCGCGACCGACCTGCTTCTCCCTCCTGGACCGCAGGTTGATCAACGAGGAATTGTCCGCTCTCCTCGGAAAAGAGGCGATCGAGCTTGCCCCACGACACCCCAAAGGGGTCATAAACAATATCTTCCTAGTGGAAAAGAAAGGTGGACAAATGGGATTGGTTGCTTCGCGATCTGTCCGGATGTTGTCACCCTCTGGTGGTGGACGGTTCCCTCCTTCTCCTGGCATGGCGGATTTCATGGGACCTTGGGAGGTCCAGGGAGTTTCGGAGACTACACATCGATTGTTGGCTGACACATGGGCTCCCGGCACTAGACGTTCATATGGATCAGCTTGGCGATCTTGGGCTGGCTGGTGCCTGGCTAGGGACGTGGATCCAGTTTCAGCTCCTGTGACCGCAATTCTGCAATTCCTGACGTCTCTCTTTGAAGCTGGCAGGGCTTGCCAAACTATCAACCTGTATAGGTCAGCTATATCTTCGACACATCACGGTTTTGATGGTTGTCCCGCAGACCAATATCCTTTGGTGTGTTGCCTTCTACGTGGTTCCCGTCTCTCTCGTCCGCCCAGACACTGTTATTCCTCCACTTGGGATGTGCATCTGCCTCTTCGATTATGGCTTCGGGTGCACGTTTGGAGGATCTCATGGCCAGAGTGAGTTTTATTTTCGACCTGTTATTTATGTGTTTTTTGCAGTGGTTGGTTAGCTTTCAACTTGCAATATGAGCATTCGTGTCTTGCAATAAAATTACAGGCAGGTATTGTCCCACCAGATATGAAGCATTTTAGTAACATGTATTTATATGTGTTTTTCCCCCCACCCATGTTGCTCGTTGTATGTGATTGGATTCGATGGTATGGTAAGTGGGGCATTGTATTTATGAGGGTTGGTTTGATTATACCTGTTTGGACTTTTGGGATTGACTGTTGTTCATTTTGGGATGTAGATTAACGCCTATAACTTATCTGGCCTTGATGTTGGTTTGTAGTATTGAGTTATCCCATGGGCTCCTGTTTTTAAGTTTTCACAGCCTGATCCGGACCGGTTTGATGTTATTTCATTTGCCTTTGAGGAACGTCTTCCTGGTTGGAGCTGTTGCGTTGCTGTTCCGGATTTGTTTCCTGTTATTGGTTCTATGGTCCTGTGTTAATGGTTATGAACTTCTACATTTCATTTGCTGATGGTTTACGTTTGCTGGTTTCCTGTTTTACAGACTTTCTGTTAAGGTGTGTCGCATCTTCAAGAAAGAGGAAGATCTGAGGGTGGTGCCGACTATTATACTGGTACTTGGTCAGGGCGTGGCCTATGTTGCTATATATGCATTATTTTTTCATTTTATTTGTATTCTTTGCTGTTGTTGGTGGACAGCAAAGAAAGGGATATGCAATACACGCCTCCATGTCTTTAATAAAATTGTGACTTTTCGTCATGTAATTATATAATCCATCTAAGTTATCTGGTTGATATATGTTTTAATTAATGTATAGAATTCCCATATCCTATATATCTGTTTTACTGTTCTAAAAAAAAACTGGTAAAATCTAGTATATGTTTATTATGTTTTAATCTAGCCATAAGCATATTAGTCAGGGTGTTAAAGGAACACTATGGTCACCTAAATGACTTTAGCTAAATAAAGCAGTTTTAGTGTATAGATCATTCCCCTGCAATTTCACTGCTCAATTCACTGTCATTTAGGAGTTAAATCACTTTGTTTCTGTTTATGCAGCCCTAGCCACACCTCCCCTGGCTATGATTGACAGAGCCTGCATGAAAAAAAAACTGGTTTCACTTTCAAACAGATGTAATTTACCTTAAATAATTGTATCTCAATCTCTAAATTGAACTTTAATCACATACAGGAGGCTCTTGCAGGGTCTAGCAAGCTATTAACATAGCAGGGGATAAAAAAATCTTAATTAAACAGAACTTGCAATAAAGAAAGCCTAAATAGGGCTCTCTTTACAGGAAGTGTTTATGGAAGGCTGTGCAAGTCACATGCAGGGAGGTGTGACTAGGGTTCATAAACAAAGGGATTTAACTCCTAAATGGCAGAGGATTGAGCAGTGAGGCTGCAGGGGCATGTTCTATACACCAAAACTGCTTCATTAAGCTAAAGTTGTTCAGATGACTATAGTGTCCCTTTAACTTATAAAGCATGTTTCTTAAACTAGAAATAGCTTTTTATGCAATTGCATTACTAGTAGATTGAGGGCATTTTTCCATTTTCCATTATGAACTCCGCACATCTTCCGGTCCAAGACTGGATCTAGTATGATAGATCGGAAGTGACATCACCGAAGCGCTGGAAATGACGTGGCACTTACCAAGCGCGACCAGGAAGGAAGACGGCGTTTCAACAGGTGAATGCACTCAACTAATTCGGAAGGGATATAAATAAGAGACATTTGCTCTTAACAACCTATTCAGCACTGAGGAAGACTTTCAAAGTGACACTATTGGCACTCAGACCATTTCAGCTCATTTAAGTGGTCTGGGTGCTGTGACCCTTTTGCCCTTAGTTCTGCAATGTTAAACAGTTCCAGAGAAACTGCAATGCTTATATTGCAGCTCTAAGTCTGCCCACAGTGGATATCTACCAGGGGGCTTCCTTAATTAAAACAGACCTTTGGTTCGGTATCCGACGCTGGACCTCTTCACACCCTGCATGAGGACCTCCAGTGTCAGATTTTTCCCTATGGGAAAGCATTGATTCAATGCTTTCCTTTAGGGAGGTCTAATGCGCATGCTGTTTTTGTCACGCATGCACATTAGTGCGTGCTCATCTCAGGACATCGGAGGGGGAGGAGCTTTGACCCAGCACTGAAGGAGGGGGGGAGTGCGAGGCAGTTTTATATTCCTGGCACTGTAGTATTCCTTTAACTAGTCGCAATGCGTTTGCTGCTCACTAAAGGACTTGATGTTGTTGCAGTAGTGTATATTGCCATATTTTATTACACACTGCATTTCATAGACTACCGTGGATATTTTTTACATTTTTTTTAACTCAATAACAATATTTTGAAGAGCTACTTCACGCTGCCTGTTGGTGAATATTCCTAGCCAGTATTGGCACCTTGAAGCTCCTTATAAAGAGCCTGGTATGGCTCTACACATAGTTTATCACTTACATACATGGATACAGATTGCACTCTGGATATTTGTATTGTTTTGTAGATTCCGGCTGGTTCTAATATCTGCATTTTACATTCGGAACTCTAACATCCTTTATCTTTGAGAAGTATAAATGTTATTAACCTCTGGGTGGTGTTTGTAATTGGTTGTCCTTTGGTTTATAAATTACACTAATGTCTGAAGAAAACATTACATGCCATGAAGTCCAAGAGAGGTAAAAGCCACTTGCCTTTGTAGAAAAGGTGCCCTCTTTGTGAGAGTGAAAAGACAGTTTATAATCTCTTTTGGCTGCCCCTGGTACTTCAAGATAATCCAGGCCTTTAATGGTGGTGGTGCTATCTAGGCGTTCTGGTTTCACCATATCAACAACGACTCGAAACCTGGATAAACACAACAGGAAAATACTAGGACGGTAAAAAGGCAAATATCAGTCCCATTCTCATAGTTCTGGAGAAAGGACAGAATACAGTTAGCAGTTCTATCTATTTCAGCTCTGCCTACAATCGTGGATTTCCCATATTTAATCACCTCTGTGTTTTGGGCAGCCAGTTTCTGACATGGAGGAGTTCAGTGTATGAGGTTTTGCACGGCACCTCTCGGATAACATTGCCAGATGATTTAGGGGGCTCAGACACTCCCTGAAGCAGGTACATTAAACCTGTCCCATCCGGTAGTGGGAAGAAGATGGACCCCTGAATAATGGAAAACAAACACTATTACAGCAAGCCATGCATGTGCAGTGTTTTGAAACATGAGGAACACTATGTCAATATACAGACAAGGTTACATGGTATCTTAGTACCCCGGGGCTGTGGGCTGAAGGTCCAAGTACTCCTGGGGTTTCATACTGTTTTACCTGGTGTTTCTTGCCCTCACTGCTCATGGTCAGGGGGCAGTAAGTGATGTCGTATGGCCTGTTCTGCTGGTGTGCATCCACCCTCAAAGTTTCTGCCCCTTTCCAGTGCTCGCCATCAATCACGGGCTGCAAGTTCCAGGCATGGCTCGTCTTATTAGTCAGGAGGATGCTCTGCGTCTGTTTGTTTCTCACTGGGCACTGGAAACTTATAACCTGACCAAACACATATTAGAATCCATAGGATAAAAGAAAAGTATTTTTTGAGTCCATCCATGAATGTGCTCAAGATTGTTCTAGCTCCCTGCACTTTATAGAAAGCATTGTGAAATAGATGTCTATTTTTTTTTAATTTTTTTTTATGACACCAACTTTGCTGGCGTTTACACACACTAATCACAAGAGGGTGCTAGAGTCCTTCTTACAAATACATTTCTATATAATATGGATACCCTTATAATGTATATAGCAACAACAACAAAGTGGGACATGAGATGACAATGTCCCTGGCTCTCTCTCTCTCTCGCTCTCCAAGCTGCCCTTACAAGCCTCGTTCATGTACTGTATAGAGAAATTATTAGAATTCGAACACCCCGTCCATTCCACAATCTCTCAAGATTATCTTTCCCTTTTTCTTTCCCTTGCATTTTGCAGACATGGCTGTGCTTTAACCCAGCTGCTGATGGCATGTTATGTAACGCCATGCACTTTGCTTTACGCATCAATGGAGCACAATACAAGTACAGCAACAGCACTGGGGAGAGGAAGGGAGTGTGGGTGTAGGTTAGATGGCTGTAGGGAGAGAAAGGGAGTGTGGGTGGGGGTTAGATGGCTGTAGGGAGAGGAAGGGAGTGTGGGTGGGGGTTAGATGGCTGTAGGGAGAGGAAGGGAGTGTGGGTGGGGGTTAGATGGCTGTAGGGAGAGAAAGGGAGTGTGGGTGAGGGTTAGATGGCTGTAGAGAGAGGAAGGGAGTGTGGGTGTAGGTTAGATGGCTGTAGGGAGAGGAAGGGAGTGTGGGTGGGGGTTAGATGGCTGTAGGGAGGGGAAGGGAGTGTGGGTTAGATGGCTGTGGGGAGAGTAAGGAGTGTCGGTGGGGGTTAGATGGCTGTGGGGATAGGAAGGAGTGTCAGTGGGGGTTAGATGGCTGTGGGGAGAAGAATGGAGTGTCGGTGGGGGTTAGATGGCTGTGGGAAGGGAAAGGGAGTGTGGGTTAGGTGGCTGTGGGGAGAGGAAGGAGTGTTGTGGGGGTTAGATGGCTGTGGGGAGGGGAAGGGAGTGTGGGTTAGATGGCTGTGGAGAGAGAAAGGAGTGTTATGGGGGTTAGATGGCTGTGGGAATAGTAAGGGAGTGTCAGGGGTTAGATGGCTGTAGGAGAGAGGAAGGAGTATGCGGTGGGGAGTTGGAGAGTAGCTGTGGGGAGAGAGGAAGGAGTGTTTGGGTGGGGAGTTAAATGGATGTAGGGAGAGGGAAAGGAGTGTGTTTGGAGTGGGGTTAGATAGCTGTGGGAAGGAAGGAGTATTTGGGTGGGGGTTAGATGATAGCTGTGGGGAGAGGAAGGAGTGTTTGGGTGGTGGTTAGATGGCTGTAGGGAAGGGAAGAGAGTGTAGTTTAGGTAGAATTATGTCAGTTAGAATGACTTTGTAGGGAGAGGAAGGAGTATTTGCATTAGGGGTTAGATGGATGTGGGGAGAGGAAGGAGTGTTTGAGTGTTAGGAGTTGGAGTAAGCTGTGGGAGAGGAAGGAGTGTTTGGGTGGGGGTTAGATGGCTGTGGGGAGAGGAAGGAGTGTTTGGGTGGGGGTTAGATGGATGTGGGGAGAAGAAGGAGTGTTTGGGTGGGGGTTAGATGGCTTTGGGGAGAGTAAGGAGTGTCGGTGGGGGTTAGATGGCTGTGGGGAGCGTAAGGTGTGTCGCTGGGGGTTAGATGGCTGTGGGGAGCGTAAGGTGTGTCGCTGGGGGTTAGATGGCTGTGGGAAGAGTAAGGTTTGTCGGTGGGGGTTAGATGGCTGTGGGGAGAGTAAGGTTTGTCGGTGGGGGTTAGATGGCTGTGTTTTAGTCTTCCTCTTGTACAAGTTTGGATAAAGACAATTTATCCAGAAATGGATCCAGTATTCCATGGAACATCTATAACATGAGGCTTCTAATGCTTTAGTGCTTTAGTTATTCTACATAATGTTTTTTATCTGCGGCTGAAAATTCCTTTCAAAGGCTATGGAAAGCATGTGACCTGCGTGCTCTCATTGTGGCAAGGACACCATAATGTCTCACTTACCTCTTTAGTGGCAGGTGGCCCTATACAGGAACCTGAGAGAGTCAGATTTAGAGTCTTGTTTCCTTCAATAAGACAGGATAGATTTTCATAGCGAATGTCAGTGTTAATCTCTCGGGGATGAAAGACAACCTCGAAAGTGACATCAGTCCCGGCTGTGATATAACCAGAGACAGGAGAGATTGAAAAGTCTGGCTGAAACATCTTGGCATTCCACTGAAACCTGACAAAGAGAGAATGATTACAGGTGGCATATACAAGCCCTCAATGCCAATCTCTGTGCCCTCACTGCGCCCCATGTACTAGTCTCTGTGCCCTCACTGCGCTCCATGTACCAGTCTCAGTGCCCTCACTAATCTCTATGTACCAGTCTCAGTGCCCTCACTAAGCTCTATGTACCAGTCTCCGAGCCCTGACCCTAACTGCGCTTCATGAACCAGTCTCCATGCCCTCCATGTACCGATCTTCATGCCCTAACCCTAACTGCGCTGCATGTACCAGTCCCCTGCCCTCCCTGCGTTCCATGTACCAGTCTCCGTGCCCTGACCCTAACTGCGCTTCATGAACCAGTCTCCATGCCCTCCATGTACTGATCTTCATGCCCTAACCCTAACTGCGCTGCATGTACCAGTCCCCTGCCCTCCATGTACCGATTTTCATGCCCTAACCCTAACTGCGCTGCATGTACCAGTCTCCGTGCCCTCCCTGCGCTCCATGTACCAGTCTCCGTGCCCTCCCTGCGCTCCATGTACCAGTCGCAGTGCCTTCACTGCGCTCCATGTACCGATCTCCATGCCCTAAGCCTAACTGCGCTTCATGTACCAGTCTGTGCCCTCCCTGCAATCCATGTACCGATCTTCATGCCCTAGCTGCGCTGCATGTACCAGTCTTTGTGCCCTCACTGCGCTGCATGTACCAGTCTCTGTGCCCTCACTGCGCTTCATGTACCAGTCCCCTGCCCTCACTGCGCTCCATGTACCAGTCTCCATGCTCTCACTATGCTCTATGTACCAGTCTCCGTGCCCTCCCTGCGCTCCATGTACCAGTCTCCATGCCCTAACCATGCTGCATGTACCGATCTCCATGCCCTAACCCTCACTGCGCTGCATGTACCAGTCTCCGTGCCCTCACTGCGCTGCATGTACCAGTCTCCGTGCCCTCACTGCACTCCATGTACCAGTCTCCATGCCCTAACCTTAACTGCACCAGTCTCCATGCCATAACCCTCACTGCGCCCCATGTACCAGTGGCCGTGCCCTCACTGCGCTCCATGTACCACTTTCCATTCCCTAACCCTCGCTGCGCTCCATGTTCTAGACTCCATGCCATAACCCTCACTGTGCTCCATGCCCTAACCCTCACTGCACTCCATGAACCAGTCTCCGTGCCCTCATTGCGCTAATTGTCACTCTAAAAACACCCCCACCAATACCTCGCTCCCAGTTCGCCGGTGTTGTTAAGGATGATCCGGCGTGTGGCCTGACTCTGTAGCACCACAGCTCCAAATGATATATATTCTTGATCGAAGCTGAGCTCCAATCCCTGGCTGCTCCCTCGGAGAACCAGTAATGAGTGCATTATGCCAGCTACTTCAAACATAACTTCCTCTGTAAACGGAGCAATCCTGCAAGTGGGTCTGAAACGCATCTCGAGCTTACACATGCCGCCTTGCGGAGGAATGGTCACCTCTGAACTGGGGGACAGCAGGAGGACCTGGAAGATGAATGGAACATAAAGCCAGCAAGTCAGGGGCAACAAAAGACAGCATCAAGCTGAACACCCCTCTGTAGAACAAAGGGAGCTATATTTATACAACATACCTCGTGATCCTGCAGCACAGGGGTATTTGGGCTAAGTGTAAATGTGCATGTGATGGGTGACATGCTATTGTTTACAATAGGAATACTTTTCTTTACGGTCTCTCCAACTCTCACAGCTCCAAAATTAGTCACTTTGTGTTTAGGATTCGCTACTTCAACCTGAGAAGGACCCCATAGGACAACTGTTATTCAGAATGCAGTACCAAACAGACATCATCTAGAGCTTAGTAACAGATAGAAACAATATGTCCCACAGAGCGGACAATCTAAAGGAGAGAGTGGTATTTACCAAGACCAGATGTACATAGATATACCTTCATCTCTATTCCCTGGCCTTGGATATGGATGAGCTGCTGGGAATGGCTGTTCATCTGAAAGACAACGGCTTCCTGATAGAGTAATCCTGCACGAGGGTAAAATGTGATAGGAATCTCCACCTTTTCACCAGGACACAGCACATCAGAGTGGAAGTCAACTTCAAGGTGTGCCGTGTTGCTATACAGACAATCTAGGCTGGTAAGACGGAAGAGAAATGGGAAAAGTATTCATCAAGATTAAGAGTGAAACAAATATCATTATCACAGGATTCAAAACAATCCCTCCAATCCTTCATTCTGTCCCTCTCCTCAATCCCTCCAGCCATCCCCCCAATCCTTCATACTGTCTCTCTCCTCAATCCCTCCAGCCATCCCCCCAATCCTTTATACTATCCCTCTCCTCGATCCCTCCAGCCATCCCCCAATCCTTCATACTGTCCCTCTCCTCGATTCCTCCAACCATCCCCCCTAATCCTTCATACTATTTCTCTCCTTGATCCCTCCAGCCATCCTCCAATCCTTCATACTGTCCCTCTCCTCGATTCCTCCAACCATCCCCCCTAATCCTTCATACTATTTCTCTCCTTGATCCCTCCAGCCATCCCCCAATCCTTCATACTGTCTCACACTGGATTCCACCAGCCACCACTCAAAATGTCACGCTTTTATTAATCGCATTAAACTGAAGCATGGAGGGGTCTGTAATATCTACCTGTGACAGGGTCTGGAAGTTAGAACACTCCTCCCTAGGTCACGTATTCTGCAATGTTTATGTTTAGGCTACAATCCTCTCCCACCCCCCAAATTTACTCACCTGATCTCCCGGTCATCTTTGTTAATAATGACTAGAGTTTTTCGGACAGGGTGCATTCCAACTTGGTAGATGAAGCAATTCCCAAAATTGTGTCGTTTGAAAGAAAAGTGGATTCCAGGCCTCACAACTGTGGCATTAAAACAGCATCTCAACTCTGGCCCAGCTTCTACCTGTGAGTTCAGAATACTTGGTTAAATCACAGAACTCTGCCCCCAAAAAGCACCTACCAAGCATGGGATGATAAAACGTGGATAGAGAGGCCAGAATCTCATGCTTTTTATCAACATACTCTACAAGTATAGAACACCGTAATAACACTAACCAATCTAACTGGGGCGCACGGCTACCAACAAGCATTTTACTAGCCCAACAAGAATAAGAATCACACAATATTACACCTAATTTGTGGTATTTTTCGGGCATGGTATTTGGGAATTTACGTTTTTGGAATATTAATAATGAACTGGTTCTAGCCATTGCAGTAACACATTAAACCGGGGATGTTGCTGATAGAGCAGGTATTTCATGGCATAAAGCTTAATTCAGTCAAATCCGGATTGTAATCATGTCCGACCTTTATTTGCAGCTCTGTGTCCTTTAAGATACATTTCCTGGTTGGTTGAAAGGTGAATAAGGACAGTGCTTTCTGCCCAGATTCTACACAGGCACTGGTGGGAGAAATGCTCAGATAATCCCGCAGTCCTTGTGGAGCGCTCAGTGAACACGAATAACTGAAGGGGAATCGTCCGTTGTTCAACACATTAAACTGCAGCATTGAGCGGTCATTAATGTCTACCTGTGATGGGAACAGATCAAATGAAGAAAGTAAAGAGCTTCTAGAATCTACAGCCTGCCTGACTGATAATAGGAGGGAGAGATGTTCTCTCTGGATCTCACCTGTCCTAGGTCAATTTTATTGGGTCCCTGAAGGCTCAGGCTGGTTATGTTACCAGTGCTATCCTGGTACTGAAAATATGCTGCTGTACTGTGACCCTCAGCCTTCACGTTCAGGTACAGAGCCTCGGTCATTGTCTGGACATCACAGATCAATCTGAAGTTTACACTGCCAGCCTGTGTAGGTTTCATTGCAATACGCAGGGGAATCCTGTAAGGTCACATAGGTTAAGAAGTAGATTACACCAGGCCCTCCGACAATTTATGGGTTTTACAGAAAATCAGGGCTGAATGCATTTGCTGCCAGTGGACAAATCATGAAAAATCCTTGGTGACATAAGGGTTAAACAATATGGCTGCTGGCCCGCAACAGTAAATAGTAAAAATATTACCTATTGCTGCCTATTTGGGTGAGGGCTATTAAACAGATAACTTTGTCACAGCCCCCAGCTATGGTCTTTGGGTGTGGAAGGCATTCATTATTTGTTATTCAGACTCTTAAAAGTTTTAAAAAAAAATCCTAAACATGTAAAGCAACTGTTAGAAATAAAAAAAAAAATACCTAAAAAGTTTTAAAACTTCCCTCTAGTTAGATGGGGACATTACTTTTCAATATGGCGTGGCCAACCACCACCAGTGGCGTAAATACCGGGGTCGCGGCAGTGGGCCCAGCCGCCCTGCGACCCGAAAGTATGCCACTGTGTCACCCGGCGAGCGCGCGCGCGAGGGAGCACTCTCCCCTGAGTGCTTCCTTTTCAGCTCCCTCGCGCACTGCACTGACACCGGAGCCAGAAGATGACGTCATCTTCCGACGCCGGCATCCCTACGCAGTGCGCGAGGGAGCTGAATAGGAAGCACTCAGGG
>OW240923.1:1273089-1288498 GCA_933207985.1 Pelobates cultripes | reverse complement strand
GTGGACGGTCGGGCAGTCTGTCGGCCATTCTGGGGGCAGTCTGTCGGCCATTCTGTGGGCAGTCGGGCAGTCTGTTGCCCATTCTGTGGGCAGTCGGGCAGTCTGTTGCCCATTCTGTGGGCAGTCTGTTGCCCATTCTGTGGGCAGTCTGTCGGCCATTCTGTGGACGGTCGGGCAGTCTGTCGGCCATTCTGTGGACGGTCGGGCAGTCTGTCGGCCATTCTGGGGGCAGTCTGTCGGCCATTCTGGGGGCAGTCTGTCAGCCAATTCTGGGGGCAGTCTGTCGGCCATTCTGTGGGCAGTCTGTCGCCTATTCTGTGGACGGTCGGGCAGTCTGTCGCCCATTCTGTGGACGGTCGGGCAGTCTGTCGCCCATTCTGTGGACGGTCGGGCAGTCTGTCGCCCATTCTGTGGACGGTCGGGCAGTCTGTCGGCCATTCTGTGGACGGCCGAGCAGTCTGTCGGCCATTCTGTGGACGGCCGGGCAGTCTGTCGGCCATTCTGTGGGCAGTCTGTCGGCCATTCTGTGGACAGTCGGGCAGTCTGTCGCCCATTCTGTGGACGGTCGGGCAGTCTGTCGCCCATTCTGTGGACGGCCGGGCAGTCTGTCGCCCATTCTGTGGACGGCCGGGCAGTCTGTCGCCCATTCTGTGGGCAGTCGGGCAGTCTGTCGCCCATTCTGTGGACAGTCGGGCAGTCTGTCGCCCATTCTGTGGACAGTCGGGCAGTCTGTCGGCCATTCTGTGGGCAGTCTGTCGGCCATTCTGTGGGCAGTCTGTCGGCCATTCTGTGGGCAGTCTGTCGGCCATTCTGTGGGCAGTCTGTCGGCCATTCTGTGGGCAGTCTGTCAGTCTGTCGCCCATTATGTGGACAATCATGTCAGGTTATGAAGGTGAGCGCAGATTGTGATAGATTACAGAGAATATTAGGCTGTGTGTTGCTGGGAGAAGCCTTTCCTGGATTACCTGCTGAGAGGTGCGATTGTAGCTCCCATGGGTTTCACCATTAAACCTTGGCCATGTCCCTCAGAATAGCAGGAGCTTTCACGGATAGAAAAGGTAATGGGTTTATCTTCATTATTAATCAAATAGAGGTTTTCCTGCACTTCATGATCTGAAAGAAAAGCACGTTGAGTGCCTAACCATAATGATAATTTAATGATATGAGCTAAATCCAGAAATGCTCTGCTACCCCTCTTATAAGCCACAGTCCATTGACCAGTGTACGGTGCTATTTAGACTGGAGCGCTGGACATTGTTTACATTACTGAACAGTGTCTCAGCGAACCAGCATTGCGTCCAGATTTTTATTTGACCTTTTAAGCTGAAAAAAAACATTTCAGAAGCCTGAATTCTGCAGGAAATTATAAGGTATAAGATTTATTGGTCCCCCCCTCACCACTATTAGGGTGAGGAGGTATGTAGAGAAGTATTTTGAAGGGGTGTCTAGATAATTGGGGACCCCTAGCTACCCATGGAAGGGGGACACCATAGGGTGATGGCCTATCCACTCCCTCACTGTACTAATAACCAGTGGAAGAAATGGTAGAGGGTCTATAATGGCATATCCACACCCTGGGTTATTGATAATAGTCTCCACCAGACTCATCCCCCACCTGCTTCCAATGGGAGGTGGATGACACGGTCATTCCCCCCTCCCCAACTATAATTTTAATGCACCCACCTATTGGACACAGTTGGAGGGAGGCAGTGGCAGGTTCCCCTATTCATTTACTGGCACAATGTCAATAGGACGGGGACAATTTAGTGACTGGGCAACAATAGCGTTTTCAACTCTAGTAATGTTGTGAAAGTTACAGTGAGCAGATGCTGGCTGCTCACCCACACCTGGATGGGGGTTATATGGAGGATTACATTGATCCCAGAAGCTTTAATTTAAATTATTTAATATTTCTGGAAGTGGCTGGCTACCACACACAGGTGTGGTGTCACACATGTAACCCTTATGCTCACAAGGGATGAATTATTTGCCTGCTGAGTGCTGCCAGGGGCGGGGGCAAACAGTCCATATTTTTCACTTGCCAAAAAACAAGTACATTATAATGACTGAATGATCATCTTACCGAATTTATTTGGGCCCAAATTTCTTTAAAATCGGTACTTTGTACAGATAGTGGAGTCTGCGTGCACCAAACAATTGAAACTTGTTGAAATTGTCTTTTATGCATGTTTGCTTTGCATTGTTACGGCAAAAAGAATCTCTATAAACAATACGTGTTTGCCAAAAAAGTGTTGCTTTGTAAATATCTGGGTCTTATACCTTATATTGCATTGGATGCCAGAAGCACTGATTTTAAAGTTGAAACCAACTGAACCCAGCCAGAAAAAGTGAATTTTAACTAGATTTGGCTTTAATATATATGATAATTGCCAATCCAGACAGAATTGGTGGTTTTAATAGCATTTTGACCACCAATGTTTAGTGAATGACCCCTGTGGGTTCACCCTGCGGCCAGGAATAATTCTTTCATGTAAAACTCACCAACCAAGAGAGAGCCAAAGTTCAGGTGAGACCTGTCCAGAGACACACACGGTTCACTGGCCTTTCCCACAAGCAGGAAGGGCACCACAATGTTCTGCTCAGGGATGGTGAAGGACCAAAAGGACTCTGTAATACCAGTGACTTGAGGGACAAACTCAAAGGTGACCTGGTGAAGGTTAAAATAAAATTGTGAGGTTCTATTTTCAGATAAACATAATATTGGGAATACATCCTGCAGGGTTATGATGGGCGAAAACCCCACGTGAGACATAGTCTAAGGAACGCATGGAATCCTGCTCTTACCATCTTGGTGAGGTACAAGGAAGCGTCCTGCCTACTCAGACAGTGACTACACCTGGTCTATCTTACCTCTACTTTCTTTTCAGGCTGGATAACACCTTGTTCACTCAGGCAGCGGAAAGCCAGAGAGCTCTGAAAACATGATGGATCATCACAAGTCCAGAGAAAGGAGTACGGACTACTGGTGGGATTAAGGATACAGAATTTCCTACAGAGAAGGAGCGCATAGAGCAGATTTCAATCCAAGTCTTTATGAAAATAATGTGTCCCTGCAATACACAGTAACCACTGGAACCCCAGTATTCGAGTATTAGTCAAGGATAGTGATGACACTTACCTAGTGTTCTTAGTTCTCACTCCCACAGAGCTAAACTCGATCACTCTAGTATTGGGGTCAAGTGTGGTTCCAGAAGGTGCCCCACGAGGCCCTCCTAGTTCTGGGTTCCGCCTCCTGTTGGTGATATAATCAGAGTCTTCCAGCTGGAAGTGGCAGTAAGGCAGCATGCTGCATCCTTTAACTGGTAGAACCAGTTCCTGCTGGTCCTTACGGAGGTTGGGTATTCTGCAGGGACAGAACAGGCTTGATGAATGTGTTTACTAGGCACAATACAAGCTATTATTGAGTATATGGGAGCCTCACCACCTGCAAAATTTTTATCATCATGTTTATTTTTCAAGTTATGTATGTTTGTTTATATTTTTATGGTTTTCACCACATGCTTAAGGACAAGGCGGCAAAGGCCAGTCCTTGTTCAAAATAAAGTGTAGTGAGTTAGTTAGTTCCATTGGGAGCTGTGTGTTCTGGTTGGATTATTCAAGGATTCCAGTGACAGTCTTCGGACCTCTTAGCTGGCTGGTTTGGTCCCTGATTCCTGAGACAAGTTAAAATAAAAGCTAGGCCTGAGAGCCACAAGTGCCTTTGTGAAGGCAGTAGCTGATCACAGTGTACGCTGAGGTGTTGATACCTGCCGGGAAGGAGAAAGCTGCAGTCTAGTCCAGTGGAAGATGTCTTCAGAGGCCCCAGTCAAGCTTAGGCAACTGGGTGTGAAGAGTTCCAGAGTCCTTGGTGGCAGAGCATCGGGGGACTTTGCAGAGATTCTCAGTCACCGTCTCATCTACCATTTGACCTGCTTTCTGTTCCCTCTCCATAGGTAGGATCTCTCCTCATTATAGAAGAATATCTGGCCATTTATTAGTGTGTTTGACCCATCCGCATGCATAACGTAGAACAGGCTTAAACCGTACAAGAGTATAATAATGGTCCAGTAAATGCAGGTCTATAGTTTTTGTCTGGGTTTGTTCTCAAAGGATTCACTAAAGTGTGAACTGTCAGCAATTCAAAGTAGATTTCAACTTTTAGGCCAAAATGGCCCTTTCTGAAATCTAAATTCCAGACAATTGATGTAGGTAATATCTTTATTGTTGTGATGGAACATTCTACATCTCAGGTAGATGCCACACAAACCAGTAAAAGTCCACGTAAACCTAAGATATCCAAAGAAAAAAAAAGACTCACCTGCAGGTCAAACATCCCCCAAATTCTCCAACACTCAGAGGAGAGAACTTGATGAGAAATTCCTGAGTTTCTCCAGCTGGAATCAGACCACTGCTTGGCTGCACAGAGAAGGCTACAGCATCTGGTCCCACAGAAAGCATTGAGGACACACTTTCTATAACGCTGGGAGGACGGCTGTCACTGGAAGAAGTTCTCGCACTTCCCAGGGGCTCTGTAACCAAACACACATGGAACTCTGCACATACTGAAACACAGAACACTACATACGTAGGGCATTCTATTCTAAAAGGGCCCAGCTAACGCTAAATTAATACACCATTCCATTCTAAAAGGGCCCGGCTAACGCTGAATTAATATGCCATTCCATTCTATAAGGGCCCGGCTAACGCTAAATTAATAGGTCATTCCATTCTATAAGGGCCTGGCTAATGCTGAATTAATATGCCATTCCATTCTATAAAGGCCCGGCTAACGCTGAATTAATAGGTCATTCCATTCTATAAGGGCCTGGCTAACGCTGAATTAATATGTCATTCCATTCTATAAGGGCCGGGCTAACGCTGAATTAATATGTCATTCCATTCTATAAGGGCCTGGCTAACGCTGAATTAATATGTCATTCCATTCTATAAGGGCTGGGCTAACGCTGAATTAATATGTCATTCCATTCTATAAGGGCCTGGCTAACGCTGAATTAATAGGTCATTCCATTCTCTAAGCGCCCGGGTAATGCTGAATTAATACGTCATTGCATTCTATAAGCGCCCGGCTAACGCTGAATTAATACGTCATTCCATTCTATAAGGGCCCAGCTAACGCTGAATAAGTCATTCCATTCTATAAGGGCCCGGCTAAAGCTGAATGAATGTATCATTCCATTCTATAAGGGCCCGGCTAACGCTGAATTAATAAGTCATTCCATTCTATAAGCGCCCGGCTAACGCTGAATTAATACGTCATTCCTTTCTATAAGGGCCCAGCTAACGCTGAATATGTCATTCCATTCTATAAGGGCCCGGCTAACACTGAATTAATATGTCATTCCATTCTATAAGGGCCCGGCTAACGCTGAATTAATAGGTCATTCCATTCTATAAGGGCCCGGCTAACGCAGAATTAATACGTCATTCCATTCTATAAGGGCCCGGCTAACGCTGAATTAATACGTCATTCCATTCTATAAGGGCCCGGCTAACGCTGAATTAATAAGTCATTCCATTCTATAAGGGCCCGGCTAACGCTGAATTAATAGGTCATTCCATTCTATAAAGTCCTGGCTAACTTTGAATTAATATGTCATTCCATTCTATAAGGGCCCGGCTAACGCAGAATTAATATGTCATTCCATTCTATAAGGGCCCGGCTAACGCTGAATTAATAGGTCATTCCATTCTATAAAGTCCTGGCTAACTCTGAATTAATATGTCATTCCATTCTATAAGGGCCCGGCTAACGCTGAATTAATACGTCATTCCATTCTATAAGCGCCCGGCTAACGCTGAATTAATACGTCATTCCATTCTATAAGGGCCCAGCTAACGCTGAATAAGTCATTCCATTCTATAAGGGCCCGGCTAAAGCTGAATTAATGTATCATTCCATTCTATAAGGGCCCGGCTAACGCTGAATTAATAAGTCATTCCATTCTATAAGGGCCCGGCTAACGCTGAATTAATACGTCATTCCATTCTATAAGGGCCCGGCTAACGCTGAATTAATAGGTCATTCCATTCTATAAGGGCCCGGCTAACGCTGAATTAATAAGTCATTCCATTCTATAAGGGCCCGGCTAACGCTGAATTAATATGTCATTCCATTCTATAAGGGCCCGGCTAACGCTGAATTAATAGGTCATTCCATTCTATAAAGTCCTGGCTAACTCTGAATTAATATGTCATTCCATTCTATAAGGGCCCGGCTAACGCAGAATTAATATGTCATTCCATTCTATAAGGGCCCGGCTAACGCTGAATTAATATGTCATTCCATTCTATAAGGGCCCGGCTAACGCTGAATTAATATGTCATTCCATTCTATAAGGGCCCGGCTAACGCTGAATTAATATGCCATTCTATTCTATAGGGGCCCGGCTAACGCTGAATTAATGTCATTCCATTCTATAAGGGCCCGGCTAACGCTGAATTAATGTCATTCCATTCTATAAGGGCTCAGCTAATGCTGAATTAATATGTCATTCCATTCTATAAGGGCCGGGCTAACGCTGAATTAATATGTCATTCCATTCTATAAGGGCCTGGCTAACGCTGAATTAATATGTCATTCCATTCTATAAGGGCTGGGCTAACGCTGAATTAATATGTCATTCCATTCTATAAGGGCCTGGCTAACGCTGAATTAATAGGTCATTCCATTCTATAAGCGCCCGGCTAACGCTGAATTAATACGTCATTCCATTCTATAAGCGCCCGGCTAACGCTGAATTAATACGTCATTCCATTCTATAAGGGCCCAGCTAACGCTGAATAAGTCATTCCATTCTATAAGGGCCCGGCTAAAGCTGAATGAATGTATCATTCCATTCTATAAGGACCCGGCTAACGCAGAATTAATACGTCATTCCATTCTATAAGGGCCCGGCTAACGCTGAATTAATACGTCATTCCATTCTATAAAGGCCTGGCTAACTCTGAATTAATATGTCATTCCATTCTATAAGGGCCCGGCTAACGCAGAATTAATACGTCATTCCATTCTATAAGGGCCCGGCTAACGCTGAATTAATACGTCATTCCATTCTATAAGCGCCCGGCTAACGCTGAATTAATACGTCATTCCATTCTATAAGGGCCCAGCTAACGCTGAATTAATACGTCATTCCATTCTATAAGGGCCCGGCTAAAGCTGAATTAATGTATCATTCCATTCTATAAGGGCCCGGCTAACGCTGAATTAATAAGTCATTCCATTCTATAAGGGCCCGGCTAACGCTGAATTAATATGTCATTCCATTCTATAAGGGCCCGGCTAACGCTGAATTAATAGGTCATTCCATTCTATAAAGTCCTGGCTAACTCTGAATTAATATGTCATTCCATTCTATAAGGGCCCGGCTAACGCAGAATTAATATGTCATTCCATTCTATAAGGGCCCGGCTAACGCTGAATTAATATGTCATTCCATTCTATAAGGGCCCGGCTAACGCTGAATTAATATGTCATTCCATTCTATAAGGGCCCGGCTAACGCTGAATTAATATGTCATTCCATTCTATAAGGGCCCGGCTAACGCTGAATTAATGTCATTCCATTCTATAAGGGCCCGGCTAACGCTGAATTAATATGTCATTCCATTCTATAAGGGCCTGGCTAACGCTGAATTAATAGGTCATTCCATTCTATAAAGGCCTGGCTAACTCTGAATTAATATGTCATTCCATTCTATAAGGGCCCGGCTAACGCTGAATTAATATGTCATTCCATTCTATAAGGGCCCGGCTAACGCTGAATTAATATGTTATTCCATTCTATAAGCGCCAGCTAAAGCAGAATACGTCATTCCATTCTATAAGGGCCTGGCTAACGCTGAATGAATATGTCATTCCATTCTATAAGGGCCGGCTAACGCTGAATTAATGTCATTCCATTCTATAAGGGCCCAGCTAACGCTGAATATGTCATTCCATTCTATAAGGGCTCAGCTAATGCTGAATTAATATGTCATTCCATTCTATAAGGGCCAGCTAACGCTGAATTAATATATCATTCCATTCTATAAGGGCCCGGCTAACACTGAATTAATGTCATTCCATTCTATAAGGGCCCGGCTAACGCTGAATTAATATATCATTCCATTCTATAAGGGCCCGGCTAAAGCTGAATTAATGTATCATTCCATTCTATAAGGGCCCGGCTAACGCTGAATTAATATGTCATTCCATTCTATAAGGGCCCGGCTAACGATGAATTAATAGGTCATTCCATTCTATAAGGGCCTGGCTAACGTTGAATGAATAGGAAATTCAATGCTAGCGTCTCAGAAGTGCAGGTTAAACCCCTGAAGAATGGAGTGATTTATATCTATAAATTATCAGAGTGTTTTAGCGACAGTCCCAGTTTTACATTATGGCGGAAATAACATCTGTTCCTTACCTTGCATGCCAACAGGTCTGGGAGAGATTTGGAACCCTTGGTCCTGTGCTTCCATACGGACTTGCCAGGAGAAGTGCAGTTGGACAGAGCCAGTGTTCTGCATGTGGAACCTGCATGGACGGCGGCAGAAAGGAGAAGATTAGTAGATCGCTTGTTTTTTGGTCCACCCAGCGCCACTTGCACTCTCACTCACTTGTACACGCGGGTCTGATATAGAAGGGTGTCTTTGAATTGCACTAGGTCACAATTTGCTACATACTGTGCATGATCCACAACAGCACTGACAAGCAGTTCCAGATCCCGATTTCCCCCATCTATCACTACATGGCTGGGCTCCGGGTCGGTCTCTATCACCTGCAAATACAGCTATATGATTCTCTTCCTGAAATGATCATTTTATGGCATTCTGGGTCCGACTGAGAAATTAACAGTTGTATATACCTTTCTCTTTGTGGGGTGCTGCCCATTGAGAACCTTGGCATTATCAACCCACTTTACTGTTCTCATTCTATCATCCCAGTCAGGTATTTGATCCAAGGGAAGAGGAAATGAAATCCGCGACACTCTGCATTTCACTGGAGACTTACTGAGTGTGAGTGGCACATCTGACTTCAGTGTAACAGCCACATGTTTGGCACAAGAGGCATGGATGTGACCAACCTATATATATGTAAAATAAGCTTGAGTTAGACATAGGATCACACACCAGCTCAGGTTACTAACTAATCCTCCAGACCTCTTGCACAACACTATAGAGAACAGTAAACCTCAATATGCAAATGTGCCAAACCATTACATTAATGCCCTTTCCAGAATGAAACACAAGGGATGGTTAATATTGCTGCTCAGCAGAGAACAGTCTATTAAAATCATCATTATACCTGAGGAGAGAAATTCAGGGGCCCTTCTAATGGCCACTCGAACCTCATGGCATCCAGTTGGCTGTGATTTGTCATGGTGAAGGTCACCTGGTATGGAAGACCAATGTAACAATCTCCAAAGATGATGTGATCCATGCGAGGAGCTGTGAGATGAGAGTACCCATTACGTCTAAATCATGTTAAATAGAAGAGGGTAATTCATGGCACAATGAACAAGCACCTTAAACCAGTTAACCATCATAAAATGGCTGTGGTGAGATTCAATGTTTACTCCAAATCATGAAACTCTTCAGATGACTCTAAAGAAGAGAATTGTGTCCTTACCTTCTACAACATCTTCATCCACAGACCCCTGGGGGCTGAGAGCCACTCCTGGGTTCTGGATGTTATCGATGGTTATGTCGTCCTTGTATCCCTCTCCCACCAGTTGGACACAGATCTGATCATATTGATTGTCCATCACGGACAAGTGCAGTGTGGCCTCGAATCTCTGGGGGTCCGCAGGATGGAAAACCACATCAAATTGTGCTGTGTGTCCAGGATGGATGATCAGAGAAGCTGTGTGTGCCCGCTGACCTGGAACAAGAGAAGGATGGCAGATTAGTAAAATCATACTCTGGTGTCAGCAGACAGTATGGAGTTGGGAGCAGCAATGTTACCCATATTCTGTGTATTGTTCTCAGTCCACGCAGGGTAAATGCACTGAGTGTCGGGTTTCGGCTTTAAAGTGAAAACATGTTCTTCTCCAGTCAAATCAATGTTTACCTGAGGGAGAGATATGAACAATAATTATTAATGGGTTGCATGTTACTCACTCTATGGCATTATGAATGCTATAGCCATCAGTACAGGAATGTCAATTTAATTAAGGATATAGTGCCACAGATTTATATTCTACACTAAGTGTATTGCTAGATGCTAGACTGTATTGCAGGGGGCGAGATGGCACTAGCAGGTACCGAATGGGTTCTAGACAATACCGAATGTGTCACATGGTTTTAAGAATATCAGAGGGCTTTCGACTTTACTGAATGCATCACAGGATTCTAGACAGTACTGAATGTAAACAGGATTCTAGAATTCTAGACAGTACTGAATGTATCACAGGATTCTAGACAGTACTGAATGTATCACAGGATTCTAGACAGTACTGAATGAGTCACAGGATTCTAGATAGTACTGAATGAGTCACAGGATTCTAGACAGTATTGAATGTATCACTTATAAGTAGTTTTTATTGAAAAATACTTGACCATAAATTTGAATAAAAAATCATATTTACTAAAAGTGAATTATGGTAAATTAGATAGGGCATTGTAAACTTTTACTGGGTTCTAGAATACAAGGAAGAAGGTTCTAGACTACACATGCAGTATCATTGGGTTCTAGAATACAAGGAATATACCAAAATGTTCTAGACTACACATGCAGTATCATTGGTTTCTAGAATACAAGGAATATACCAGAAGGTTCTAGACTACACATGTGGTATCAGTGGGTTCTAGAATACAGGGAACATACCAGAAAGGTTCTATACTATGCATGCAGCATCATCGGGTTCTAGATTACAAGGAAGAAGGTTCTAGACTACACATGCGGTATCATTGGGTTCTAGAATAGAAGGGATACACCAGATGGTTCTAGACTATACAGAATGTATCATTGGGTTCTAGAATACAAGGAATATACCAAACGATTCTAGACTACACGTGCGGTATCATTGGGTTCTAGAATGCAAGGAACATGCCAGAAGGTTCTAGACTATGCAGAATGTATCACTGGGTTCTAGAATACAAGGCATATACCAGATGGATTTAGACTGAGGCATTACTCTCACCTTTGCAGCAATGGACCCTTCATTTTTTAAGACTAGTGGGAGCTGTTGGTGTTGACCAATTAAAAGCCTTTGGTAAAGAAGAAGTGGGTGTCCACGTTTGTTGCGCAGTGCAGGTCGGGTAACGGTAATACGAGGCAGGATTCCTTCACCATTGATTTCAAAGGTCAGATTTCGAGCCTTGGACAGAACACTACAGAGAAATGTTGTTATTGAAATACAGTAAGTTAGTAAACCCTTTCAGCTTTTACAATATGAGCCAATCTGTGCTCCAGGCACTGTGCCTAGTCACTCCCAACAGGCAAACAGTTTGATTAATTTGAATGAAATCACAGCAGCCATCATTCTGCTTCTCATGAGCCTCTGTCCTTGGAAGATCACACGGAATACCAATACTTTCATAAAATTAAAATGATTATAGCTCAATCTGCTGAAGCGGTTGTTACGGTTGTCTCCAGGCTGGCTGGAAGTTGGACCGCTTAGATGTCCTGGTTCCCGGTCTTGGAGAGTGAGAGCGCCGCTCTGAACAGCATACAGCAATATTCCTGGAAATGTAGAAGTCCCACTAGCTATGAGCAGAGCTAGTATAACACCTTTCCCTACAGCACGAGTCGAGGCTGCGAGTTGAGGGTAAAACGAACTGGTTTAATGTGTACTCATGCATGGCTTTAAAAACAAGTTTTCAGGCCAGAGGAACACCCCTCTGGACCTGATGGTACACAGGACAATGCAATCTCAAAGCCAATAGGAGCAAAGTGCATTTTATGAAACACTCCCCCCTACCCTGGAGATAATTGGTCTCAACGGTTACAGTAACTCAATTATCTCCAGGTGCATGCAATAACCACGCTTTATTATACACAAGAAAACAGAATAAAAATGGATAACTTTTACAGTATAGTACTTTAATATCACATTCAACCCATCCCCAGGCAGCTTGGATCTGAGCGCACAAAATATACGAATAGCGCTCCGATCTCACGAATGGTGTACGAAAGCCATGGGGATAAAACATGTCAGTATGGGTATTCGCCTGGTAGCAGCCTGGGGGTTCCCGGCTAGCTGATCTGGCCTGGGGTCGGTATAACTCTCGGAATACAACTTGTCCAACGACATGTCTTTCGTAACTTATTGCCCGAACGGACGGGGCAAGCTGTATTCCAGCGGGATTTGTGCAAACTTTAGTCTGAGAATAGTACCATGAGTTTGACGATCAAGTCCCGCTGGGCGTTCGACAACAAAAGATGGCCGCCGCCATGTGTTCGGCATATGGACGGCGACCACCCTGGCGATAAAGAATTATGTTGCAGTTAACCACAGAAACCGCAGCTTCAAGGTGTTTAATTGGGGGCACATGCCAGGGGCCGGGCGGTCGGTCGTTCAGGAGTTATTTCGGCTCTTTGTTTGGTACCCCGTTCGACCTTTTACATACGAACGGGATCCTCCTTGATAACAGACAATTAGCCTGCGGTTAACCACAAACTGCAGCTCTTGGGTGGTTGATTGTCAGCACACTCATCAGGTAGGGTGGTCGTCTGTTCGTCGGTTGGTTTGGTGAAAAGAAGGTGAAGGGGATTAATTAGTGGCACACGCCAAGGGCCGGGTGGTCAGCCATTCGTGTATACGAATGGTCTGTAAGGGTTGTTCATATACAAAGTAGCAAAATAGAAACAAAAGTAACTGAATTGTAGTAGGCAGAGGGGATCTCTGTAACACAGGTGTTTTCTTATTTTCACACACATTCCTTATTAGCACGGAGCACTACTTGCCCTTCTAATGAGATATTGAACAATGACATGGGGGATTCCCCCCCAATAATAGACGGCAGTCAGTCCCAGGCTATTTAGGACTCTCCCGTTTCCGACTCACCTGCTGATTCCCTCCACAGAAGCTTCAAAGATGCACTGATACAACATCATGCTCTGTGGGCTGAATGTCACACTCGCAAAACACTGGCTGTGACTTGGGATGTTCATTCTCTGTGGCTCAATCTCAAACATGTCATTCACTCGATACGATGACTGCAATAGAAAGACTAAACGTTAATCGTCTACTGCCATCTTTAAACTGCAGCATGTTCCACACCCCCTATAACCTGCACTACCTGACGAGCACTACTGCTCCCACACCCCCTATAACCCACACTACCTGAGCAGCACACTCACTGCAGCTCCCCACACCTCCTATAACCCACACTACCTGAGCAACACACTCACTGCAGCTCCCCACACCACCTATAAAACACACTACCTGAGCGGCACACTCACTGCAGCTCCCCACACCCCCTATAACTCACACTACATGACCAGCACACTCACTGCAGCTCCCCACACCCCCTATAACCCACACTACCTGAGCAGCACACTCACTGCAGCTCCCCATGCCTCCTATAACCCACACTGCCCGAGCAGCACGCTCACTGCAACTCCCCACACCTCCTATAACCTACAATACCTGAGCAGCACACTCACTGCAGCTCCCCACACCCCCTATAACTCACAATACCTGAGCAACACGCTCACTGAAGCTCCCCACACCTCCTATAACTCACACTACCTGAGCAGCACACTCACTGCAGCTCCCCACACCACCTATAACTCACACTATCTGAGCGGCACACTCACTGCACCTCCCCACACCCCCTATAACTCACACTACATGACCAGCACACTCACTGCAGCTCCCCACACCCCCTATAACCCACACTACCCAGGCAGCACTGCAGCTCCCCCTCCTTTAACCACACTACCTGGGCAGCACACTCACTGCAGCTCCCCATACCCCTATAACTCACTACCTGCACACTTGCTGCAGCTCCCCACCTCCTATAGCTCACACTACCTGCAGCACACTCCCCACACCTCCTATAACTCACACTACCTGAGCAGCACATGCTCACTGCAGCTCCCCACACCTCCTAGCCCACACTACCTGAGCAGCACACCTCCTGCAGCTCCCCATACCTCCTATAACTCACACTACCTGAGCAGCACACTCACTGCAGCTCCCCACACCTCCTATAACTCACACTACCTAAGCAGCACACTCACTGCAGCTCCCCACACCTCCTATAACTCACACTACCTGAGCAGCATGCTCACTGCAGCTCCCCACACCTCCTATAACCCACACTACCTGAGCAGCACACTCACTGCAGCTCCCCACACCTCCTATAACTCACACTGCCTGAGCAGCATGCTTACTGCAGCTCCCCACACCTCCTATAACTCACACTACCTGAGCAACACGCTCACTGCAGCTCCCCACACCTCCTATAACTCACACTACCTGAGCAGCACGCTTACTGCAGCTTCCCACACCTCCTATAACTCACACTACCTGAGCAGCACGCTCACTGCAGCTCCCCACACCTCCTGTAAAGAAACATTAAAGTCACTTCCACTCTATGAGAAGTATCCAATAGGCAGAACATGTATATAAGTCCCCAGTTCACTGGATAGATCAATGAGTTTGAGATTTGTTTTGTTAATTTTTGTTTGTTTTAAAGCAGGGGGCAGAATATACAAAGCTGAAAGACCACAGTTTATAAATAAATACATTAATTGTTAACCTCAGTGTATTCCTTTAAGGCAATCAATTCAATGATCCCAATCATACCTTTGCGGAGCTGGGCTTGAGAGCCAAGGTAACATCACAGGGGACCTTGCCAGAATTAATGATTTTAAAACGAGCTGTATACGACTGTCCCACTATTACGTTACAGAACAAAAAACGGTTCTCTTCCTGCAGGTACACCCCTCCTGTCAGCAGTGAAGGCAAGCATTGCAGGATCCTAGTATCCGTCACAATACGGTGCTCCTCAAAGATACTGCCAATATCATCTGTCACAAAACCTGCAGATAAAACACAGAAACAGGGCAGCAACGACACACACAGAAAAGGAACGACAGGCCCAGAGCAGCAACGACACGCGCAGAAAAGAAACGACAGGCCCAGGGCAGCAAGGACACGCACAGAAAGGATCGACAGGCCCAGGGTAGGAACGACAGGTGTAGCCCATAACATAAACACACTTTATCTGAACCATCAGACCATGTATATTGCGATCACATTTACACTATGCGGTTTAAGGTTTAAAGGACCACTATAGTGCCAGGAAAACATACTCGTTTTCCTGGCACTATAGTGCCCTGAGGGTGCCCCCACCCTCAGGGACCCCCTCCCGCCCAGCTCTGGAAGGGGAAAGGGTTAAAAACTTACCTTTTTCCAGCTCTGGGCGGGGAGCTCTCTGCCTCCTCTCCTCCT
>OW240923.1:1066901-1272989 GCA_933207985.1 Pelobates cultripes | reverse complement strand
CTCCCTCCCTCCCTGTTTCTTTCTCCCCCTCTCTCCCTCCCTGTTTCTTTCTCCCCCTCTCTCCCTCCCTGTTTCTTTCTCCCCCTCCCTCCCTCTGTTTCTTTCTTCTCCCCCTCCCTCTTTTTTTTCTTCTCCCCCTCCCTCTCTCTCTGTTTCTTTCTTCTCCCCTCCCTCCTTCTCTGTTTCTTTCTTCTCTCCCTCCCTCCCTGTTTCTTTCTTCTCCCCCCTCCCTCCCTGTTTCTTTCTTCTCCCCCTCCCTCCCTCTCTTTTCGGCCCATACACCTCCCTCCCTCCTGTTTCTTTCTTCTCCCCCTCCCTCCTCTCTTATTTCTCCTCCCCCTCTCTTTTTTTTTCTTCTCCCCCCTCCCTCCCTGTTTCTTTCTGCTCCCCCTCCCTCCCTCTCTTTTTTCTTCTCCCCCTCCCTCCCTCTCTTTTTTTTTTCTTCTCCCCCCTTCCTCCCTCTTTCCTCCCCCTCCCTCCCCTACCTGTGTGGTAGTGTGGCCGAGCCCAGTATAGTCCGACCGGTACAGGGAGCTGTTGTTTCCTGTACCCGGCCGGACTAACAGGAAGTGAACACTCAGTGTTCACTTCCTGTTAGTCTGGCCGGGTACAGGAGACAGCTGCTCTCTGTACCGGTCGGACCATGCCATAGAGGGCTCGGCCACGCTACAGAGAGGGAGCTGACAGGTGGGAGCGCTGAGCGCTTCCCTCCTGTCAGCCTCTCCTCAGGCTGCGCCCGGGCGGTGCGGTCCGCCCTCATGGACGCACCGCCCGGGCAAAGCTGCAGCCGCCTGAGGCTCTCTACAGAGCGCTCGGGCGGCTGCAGCCTTACAGGTAGCGCCGGCCCTGTCTGCAGCTGCTGGCTCTGCCCCTGTCTGCCTCTGACCTGCCTGCCATCTGCTGACATCATTAGAAGTGGTGGTCTGAGCCAATCACAATGCTTTCCCATATGATTGGCTGAGGCTGTCATGGAGGCAGATCAGGGGCAAAGCCAGCAAAAGTCAAACACAGCCCTGGCCAATCAGCATCTCCTCATTTGAATTAATGCATCTCTATGAAGAAAGTTCAGTGTCTGCATGCAAAAGGCGGAGACACTGAATAGAAGTGCTGTTCACTGTGCATCACTCCCCCAGGAAGCACCTCTAGCAGTTATCTGAGGAGCGGTCAGTGGAGTTATCACTAGGCTGTAATGTAAACACTGCATTTTCTCTGAAAAGACGGGAATGATTATACTCACAAGAACAAATGCAATACGCTGTGGTTGTTCTGGTGACTATAGTGTCCCTTTAAATTTGAAATAAATTTTAAATTCCCAACAATTGTCACTTTTGTGAATAATCCACTTAAAAGGACTCCTGGACCACGCGCGCCTTATATACTAACCTGAGAGCCCAAACCCTAATAGCAGGAGCCACTAAGACCCCCTTCCACCTTCATAGCGGTACACGCCAGGGATGCCCTCTATCCCCACTGCTATTTGCCATCTCCCTAGAACCGTTACTACAAGCCATACGCCAACACCCACACATACAAGGAATAAGGGTAGCAGGGAAAACCTTCAACGTCTACGCATATGCAGACGACGTGCTGCTGACTTTCACAGACCCCTTGACCTCCATGGAACATTTGACTGACCTCCTGGATAAGTACGGAACCCTTGCGGGCTATAGAGTGAACCTTGTCAAATCCATGGCACTACCATTCCACCTCCTGACACAAGACAAAGCCATAATACACGACAGATACGGTCTACCCACCACAGCTGACAACATACCCTAAACTTACAGCACAGTACAAACACCTACACAACACTAACTACTCCCCATTGATTCATACACTCCTGAGAGACCTAGAGCAGTGGACAGACAAACCCATTTCATGGTTAGGTAGACTCCACTCAATTAAAATGAACATTCTACCCAGGTTACTATTCATGTTCCAGGCCCTGCGCACACAGGTTAAGAGGAGCGACTTGTCCACACTCCAAAAAGCAATAGACATGTTCATTTGGCAAAAGAAACGACCCAGAATAGCCAGGAAACTCCTGTACAGACCCAAGGACAGAGGGGGACTGGGATTCCAAACATGTACCTATACTATCTAGCAGCGCAGACGGCGCAAATAACATATTGGCACTCCACACCAGACACCCGTCGTTGGGTAGAACTCGAAACCTCACTAATGGGGCTTAACCTACCACAGTTCTATCCCTGGTTACACAAGACACACAGAGCACTCCCTAGAGTAACCTGCCCAGCAATAACGAACTCCCTAAGAATTTGGGACCTAACAGCAACTAAATACTCCTTAAGCAGGTTCCCCTCTCCAATGTCCCCTGTACTCAGGAACCAATCCTTCCCACCAGGAATGACAGCAGGTGACTTTAGTGGCCTCGAGAGAGAGCAGGCATCCAGAGATATTGCCATCTATACAAAAACGGCCAAGTAGTCACATACGACCAGCTCAGGGAACAATCCCCCCTTACAACCAAGAACTTCTTCCGCTACCTCCAATTACGAGACTTTGCTAGCTCAAAAGAAGTCAAGGAGATGGCCACTCTCCCACTCACCTGGTTCGAGAATATATGCTACCAGGAAAAACACCCCAGTGGACTCATATTGTTACTATACTCTCACATCAGCGGGGAGGCCAAAGAATGGGGGGAGCTACGATACACAGACCAGTGGGAGACAGACCTGGGAGAGACATTAGAGGGCTACGATTGGCAGGACATTTGGGAGGCCACAGCCCGATCATCAATATGTGTCACCCTCCAGGAACAATCATTTAAAACACTTTTCAGGTGGTACACCACACCATTAAAACAATTCCGCATGCAGATCACCCCCACAGATCTTTGCTGGCACGGCTGCGGGGAACAAGGCACCTATGTGCACATGTGGTGGAAGTGCCCCTTAGTACAGACCTATTGGGTTCAAATTATCAACCTAAGCACTAACATATTGCAGAGACCACTAAAACTAGACCCCTGGGCCTGCCTCCTCTCAAGACCAACAGATGGGCTTCCACGCCCAAAGCAACAACTGTTAAATATGATATACTTAGCGGCCCGTAGAGCACTAGCACAGAAATGGCTATGTCCGGAAATGCCCCCAGTAGCACTGGTCGTAGCGAAGATAAAAGATAACTACCTTATGGACAGATTAACTTCCCTGGTCATGCACACCACCAAAAAATTTAGCAAAATATGGGATCTATGGGAACAATATCAGGAGAACACGGAGGGCGGACAGGGGAACTGAACACACACGTAGGGCTAACGACAAAAGGGCACACAACGCCCCTCGTCCGAGCCGTGGAGACAGGCACACCAATTCACCGTATCACTAAATACAATGCTTCTGGTTAATACAGGATTTTAGAATAACTGTTATGATATGTTTTATTAACAACCGTACAAAACCACGCTAATTGAAGTGACATATGTACTCAAGGCAAGACCTCACTGACAAACCACGTAGAGTTGTCTCAGCAAACCATGAGATGACAAATTAACTGCCGACGAGACTAGCGGCGACAGTAAGAATATATCTTGCCTTAAGATAACACCCCTCCCCATTGTGTAATTGAACCATCTGAAAACGCACTGCGGCTTCTGCGTAAGCCTATGCACTGTCATAAGTATGCACTTCTTTCGCGGCTTCTGCGTAAGCCTATACATTGTCATACGTGTATGCACTTCTCTCGCGGCTCCTGCGTGAGCCTACACATTGTCATTCATATATGCACTTCTCTTGCGGCTTCTGCATAAGCCTATTCATTGGCACACATATGTACTTCTTTTTTCTATGAAAAATAAAGAATTAAAAAAAAAAAAAAGGACTCCTGGATTACCACATTGATTTTATGAGAAGGGAGAAGAACTGAATGTCTTCAGCTTCAATGACCAGGAGTGGACTTCGAGTGCATATTTACAATGAATTACTCTAAAACATCTAAAACACAAGTTACTTTTCCATGGAAAAACTATTTATACAGATCCACAGAAAGAGCTGCTAATTTCAGTCTTGTTTCTACTAATCGATGGATCTGCATAAGCAAAAGAGTAACCTTTGAATGAATTTGTAAGACATATTTACATGAAATTCATCCCCACTGGTGCAAGTATCCAGGTCTGATCCATTCACATAATGTTTGTCATCATCCTCATTGATGGATGGGCTGCTGTCACTAGTGCTTCCTACGGACGCTCGGCTGGTCCTGTCACGTGGCATCCGTGAAGAGACAAATAGACTGATGTTATCAAAATCATCATCACAGAAAGTGCAGTCTGCTGAATCCTTCTGGCTTTTCCCAGGGTTGTATGGTTTCAGGAAGGAAGAGTATACATAGCCTTGTATCACTAGCATAAGAAAAAGATGACAATTGTAGGATTATACATATCAAAAAACTTCAAAATACCAACTTTATTTCTAAATCACACAGAACTTAAATGCACTGGTGACATTTACATTGTAAACACAAGAAGACTTTATGGTTGACAGGAAAAAAAGAAATGAGTTAAAGGAAAACTGACACTTTACACTTCAATCATTAACCAGCACCTATAATTTGGGTTTATCTTTTTTAAGGGCACCTTTTTTCTTGTAAATGTATATCAAAGATTTTCGAAGCAATCCAGTTCAATTCGAGGTACAGTAAAGGATAAGTAAACATAGTTGATAGCTACGTGCTTGTCACTGTGTTGAAACAGCTTCGACCAAAGTATCCAATGATCTTATGACTGCAAAATCTCGTGGCCACTACTCTATCCTAATTTTCCTTGACCTTTCTGCTGCTTTTGACACTGTTGATCATCAACAGTTTCTTCTCATCCTCTGTAATCTTGGTCTACGGGATACTGCTCTCTCCTGGTGCTCTTCCTACCTCTCCCAGCGCTCTTTCAGTGTTTCTTTCTCTGGCCCTGCCTCTTCTCCACAACCCATCTCTTTTGGTGTTCCCCAAGGGTCTGTCTGTGGTCCCCTATTGTTCTCAATCTATACTGCCTTCCTTGGTAAACTCATAAGCTCTTTCAGCTTCCAGTACCATTTCCATGCAGATGACATGCAAATTTACCTGTCCTCCCCTGACATCTCACCAACCCTCTTGACTCATCTTCCACTCCGCCTGCACCTTCCATGCCTCCCCCTCTGTCAGTCCCTACATTGGCTATCCGTAAGATATTGGGTTCAATTTAAGATCTTGGTACTTGCTTACAAATGTCTACCCAATGCTGCTCCGACCTACTTATCCTCACTAATATACAAAAATGTCCCATCTAGGCCCCTACACTCTGCCAAAGACCTACATCTAACCTCTGTTCATACTCCTATCTCTGCTGCTAACCTTAAAAACTTCTCTAGGGCTGCACCATTCCTTTGGAACGCCCTTCCCCTCTCTGTTAGACTTTCACTCAGTCTCCCACTCCTTCTAAAAATCTTTGAAAACGTACATCTTCGGGAAAGCATATCAATTCAAACTGTGAACAGCTTTCCCTCCCCACACCCTGATTCCTCATCTGCAACTGTCATGAAAATAAAACACTAAGCCCTCAGTGAACACTATCCTAACAACCTACTTTTCAACCCTACCCTTACCTTTCATGTCACTATACCCCACTCCCTCTAGATTGTAAGCTCATTGAGCAGGGCCTTCAACCCCCTCTGTCCCTATGTGTCTAACTTGTCTGGTTACAAATATGTGTCTGTTAGTCCATCCATTGTACAGTGCTGCGGAATTTGTTGGTGCTTTATAAATAATAATAATAATAACATAGCTGAAAAGAGACATGCGTCCATCTAGTTCAGCCTTTCTCACATTTGTTTTTGCAGGTGATTCAAAAGGAGGCAAACAATCCAGTATAAAGCGCTTCCAATTTTGCAGTAGGAACAAAATGCTTCTTGACCCCAGAATGTCAGTCAGATATCTCCTTGGATCAAGAAGCTATTTCCCCACTAATTAAAAATGATAGAATATTTTGTTTTTGCAAATATTTATCCAATTTCTGTTTAAACATATAGACTCTGATAAAACTACTTCTTCAGGCAGAGAATTCTACATCCTTATTGTTTTTACTGTAAAAATCCTTCCCATGGCCTTTGACTAAATCACCTTTCTTCCAGTCTAAATTCATGACCTAGTGTCTATGTATAGCCCTGTTAATAAGTATATTTCCAGACAATGGTTTGTATTGGCCCCAGATATATTTGTATAATGCTACAATATCCCCTCTGAGGCACCATTTTTTTTAAACTAAAGAGATTTACATTTGTTAACCTTTCTTCAGAACTACAATGTTTCATTCCTTTTATTAATTTTGCAATATCTTGCACAGCATATCATGTAGTGGTTATGGTGTCTATAGCCTGTTCTGGTGTCTATATCCTGTCCCTGTATGCTTTTTAATGTAAAAACACTGCATTTTCAGAGAAAAGACACTGTGTGCAGAACTGGCATTGGCCCATATTGCAGATCATACGGGTGGGGTGATGTCACATGGTGGACAGAGCAAATGGAGGGGCAGCAAATTTTAGTTTGTCTAGGACAGCAAAAGTCTGTGGACCGGCCCTGACCATGACCACTTAAAAAGCAGAAGTGGTCATGGTAGTTAGAGTAACCCTTTCAGTAGTGGAGGAAAACTGGAGATAAATGACAGCTGGCATGGAGATTGTACTGGGGAAGGGGAAGACAATAACTGTTTACATACCTGCCAACATTGGAGGTATGGAATTGGGACAGGTTGGTGAGTCTACAAGGGTGCATGACAGTTTTTTTCTTTTTGTCAACACACCATAATCAACAGTTTAAGAAATAGAGCCCTACACGAGAATATCTGAAAATGTTAACTCTTAATGCTCATTGTCAGTATATTACACTAGTGTTAATTAGTAGTTTGTATACTTAACACCTTGTACCACAATACATACGGTATAAATGAAAGTTACTATTTACATACTACAGAGCACAAGCAAGTCATGAATGGAAAACTTATTCTGGTGGCAGGAAAGAGACCCTAAGCAAAAAGGTAAGGCAATAAATGATTTGCTTGGGCTCTCTCGCCCTCTTTTTCTCTCACTCTATCTTTTTCACTCTTACTCGCTCTCTTTCTCTCTCTTACTCGCTCTCTTTCTCTCTCTCTTTCTTTCGTGATACAAGCTTCACTATACTTTAAGAGATCCGGGGGTGGCTAATGGTCTACAATTAGAAGCCAGTTCTCTAGTTGCTTAGGAAGAAGTGAACCGCTGTGTTCACACAGTAGACTGGGCAAATTTTCACACAAAAGAAAGTCAATATTTGACAGAGTGTTCTATTACTTACGTCCTGTGTCCACAAGCCACCTGCTGGTGCTTCCCAAGGGGTCCTTGTATTCCACAATAGCTACCATATCTCCTTCATACAGATCTATATCAAGTTCCTGGGAAGCATTGCACTTGCGTTTTGCTTGGTAAAGTTTATCTGCACCATAGGTAGACAATAGCTTACATCTGTGGCTTTCAGTCTGACGAGGACGTTCAGGCTTAATGGAAAACAAAGAGCAAAATTATTGATTGCAGTGTTTAAAAAAATAAATGGTAATAATATCTAACTAGGGAGCTTAAAGAGCATTTCATGGTAGCACAGTGGAATAGCTATAAATATAGCTTGTATGATGGTTAACTGTTTATGTGCTGGGAGTTATCACATCAGTAAGACTGTTGTGAAGATGACACTATGACAAATAAAACTGAAAATGACCTGTTTGGTAAGCATAATATTAAACAACAAAATAAAAAGGGATATCAGAACAAAGATTATAATTGGGGAAAAAAAGGAATATCCAACCCAAGGGTGATAACTGCCCCCACTATATGGAATCACCCAGAATTGCTGAGTTATTGCATCAAGTCTACCCAATAAACCCAGCCAACATTATGCTGCTGTATAGATACCCAGAGATTACCAATATTTGCTTCAACATCTACCCTTTTCTATACGTAATCCTAATACATGACATGCCTGTTTAGTTGCATGCTATCAATGACTTTAGTGAGTTATAATATTGGATACATCCACGATAAAATAAGCACAATTATTATTACACTTTCTCTCAGTCAGCGTTAGATATCAAAGTGCCCGCACACTGTACTATCACACGTCAGCATTAGACAACAGAGTGCCCGCACACTGTAACACCACACGTCAGTGTTAGACAACAGAGTGCCGGCACACTGTAATACCACACGTCAGCGTTAGACAACAGAGTGCCCGCACACTGTAATACCACACGTCAGTGTTAGACAACAGAGTGCCCGCACACTGTAATACCACACGTCAGCGTTAGATAACAGAGTGCCAGCACACTGTAATACCACACGTCAGCGTAAGACAACAGAGTGCCCGCATACTGTAACACCACACGTCAGCGTTAGACAACAGAGTGCCATCACTGTAACACCACACGTCAGCGTTAGACAACAGAGTGCCCGCACACTGTAATACCACACGTCAGTGTTAGACAACAGAGTGCCGGCACACTGTAATACCACATGTCAGTGTTAGACAACAGAGTGCCCGCACACTGAAATACCACACGTCAGCGTTAGACAACAGAGTGCCCGCACATTTTAATACCACACGTCAGCGTTAGACAACAGAGTGCCAGCACACTGTAATACCACACGTCAGCGTTAGACAACAGAGTGCCAGCACACTGTAATACCACACGTCAGCATTAGACATCAGAGTGCCAGCACACTAAAATACCACACGTCAGCGTTCAACAACAGAGTGCCAGCACACTGTAATACCACACGTCAGTGTTAGACATCAGAGTGCCCGCACACTGTAATACCACACGTCAGCATTAGACATGTGGTATTAGTGTGTGCGGGTACTCTGTAGTACGCTCATGTATATCTGATTAGTCATGCTTTGGACCTCTGCGCAAGTTCCATGATATTTAACACAGCCTATTGTTGAGTTACACAGCCTCTGCATTGGCAAACCTGAATCTCATTTCATTATCAACTTTATGATTGATCCACAAAAAAACAATAAAATACATTTAAAACAAAAAAGAGATATCAGGGAAAAAAGCAATAAATCCCTTTCTGAATAGCCTTGTGGCAAACTACCCATTTACCAGGCTTATAAAGATCAAAGCAGTGAACCTCAAACCAGCTCTTAATAGAACACTCCAAGCACCATAGCCACTACAGCGTGCTGTGTTGGTTATGGAACCACCAATGTAATTAATCAAACTGTTTGCTTTCGGTTTGACAACTTACCTGGAACCCACTATATTCTGGTCACTCCCACCATGGGGAGTCAGAAGCTTGAGCATGGAGTTTCCATAAGCTCTCCTGAGCTAAACCCTGCTGTGCAATGCCAGCTCATTGACTGAGAGTGTCAAATGATTGCTGCAGTGGTTATGGTGCGTTAAGTATTCATTTAAGAAGAACTGGTGTGGTCATATTCCATATATTTTATGTATTTTACACTCTTCGGTAACATTGGTGGCCCTTGAAGTTCTGAATCAGTATGTCTAGAGCAGGGGTTCTCAACCCAGTCCTCAAGGACCCCCTACCAGTCCAGGATTTAGGGATTACCTGGGTGTGTCTAAGGTGTTTAGAAAAAGAAAAAAGAAAAACACCTTAGACTCTAGGTAGCCCAGATCAGCACACAAACTCTAAGGTGTTTTTTTTTCTTTTTCTAAACACCTTAGACACACCCTGGTAATCCCTAAATCCTGGACTGGTAGGGGGTCCTTGAGGACTGGGTTGAGAACCCATAATCTACAACATTATTGTAGAACTTCTGGCCAGTTGACAAGAAACTATCTTGAAATATGTTTTGTTTCCCTCATTCTGTAGCTCTGCAACCTCAGTTTCCCAGTCACCTACTATTTTCACACATTTTCAGGAGGTAAATGAATAGTATTACTTAAAGGACCACTCTAGGCACCCAGACCACTTCAGCTTGATGAAGTGGTCTGGGTGCCTGGTCCAGCTAGGGTTAACCCATTTTTTCATAAACATAGCAGTTTCAGAGAAACTGCTATGTTTATGAATGGGTTAAGCCTTCCCCCTAATCCTCTTAGGGATTTTTCACAGTGAGAGCACGCAAGCGTCCATAGGAAAGCATTATGAATGCTTTCCTATGTGACCGGCTGAATGCGCGCTCAGCTCTTGCCGCGCGTGCGCATTCAGCCCAGGAGGAGGAACGGAGGAGGATCGGAGGAGGAGAGCTCCCCGCCCAGCGCTGGAAAAAGGTAAGTTTAACCCCTTTTAGCCTTTCCAGAGCCGGGCGGGAGGGGGACCTGGCACTATAGTGGTCCTTTAACAGTATGTAGCACTCACATACCAGAGGATTGCAATTTGTTAGTTTAAGAACACCGGACACCTTAACAACGTGATTAACATTAGCTTGTTATGGTTCCAGGAGATGGCCGGGTCATTTCTTACCTGAAGGGAGTTCTTGAATGGTTGACCCCAAAGTTTGCCTCAAGTGCTGGATCTCCAGTTCCACCAGCAGTATCCGGCTTCTGAAATTGACTAGCAGGAAGCATAAAGTGTCATCGGGCAGGGGTGCCACCGATTGGCTAGAGCGGTTAGCTGATGCTCTTAACCAATCAGTAGCTCCCCATTCATACAAAGAAGGGAAGAAGTACGCGGCGACTTCCTGGCACCATTTCAATCTTATTTTAATGAAGTTGTTATGGTTCCCAGAGTGTTCCTTTAAGGTGGATCCTACGGGATCATGTCTATAATTAATTGAGTTCATACAACTGCATATTAGGAATAGTTCTACAGCAATGCATGGTAGTAACTCTTTGTACGTTGTTTTAAATCACTGGATTGAATCAAGGCACAACAACTCATTAAGATGAATTTATGATATAGCAACCAATAAATTCATGTTTTCAGTTTCCCAAGTTCTCCACGACGTGTATAGTACAGAAAGTGTCATACAAAAAAAAAAAATAGATAATATAAAATTGGAACTCCACCTTTCTAATACCAGTTACTTTTTTTTTTTAACTTTACTTATTGTTCTTGAGCAGATCGTCATGGTCTTTGTTACCCCGTTTGAATAAAGCTTGCACACATAAGGTTTTTATAAGAATCTGTGAAACCCAAAACAAACTATTTGTTATATGACAATGCTGCTTACCAGTGGTGACAGGGTTTTTTTCCTCTCAAAACTCAGTTTTCTTTCTATAAATGTACTGCTGTTGCTGTCTTTAACAAAGTTCAAGTCCTGCAGTTCCTCAATGATACGATTCTGAAGTTCGTTCATATTTTCGGTGTGTTGCTGTGGACAAAAGTGGTAATAATATTGTTACACTGAGAGTATATATAGAGTATGTAGTATATGGTATATATGGCAAAACATACAGTATTGATAGATGCTTATTGATAACATATAATCAGGGCTCTGTGTGTTACTAATGCATCAATTTAACATAAAATACTCAGGATTATTCAGTGAAAAATTAGCCAATTTAGATATTCTCACAACTTGTCTATTTAGGCCTTGATGTTGTAATTCAGATCTATATTCACTACATTTCATTAATGAATAATCCTGCTTTCCAGACAGGGCCGCCCGTTTTACAAACAAGCCCGCTTATTATGTGTCTCACCAGTGACGCAATGTATGTCACTGGTGATAATCCTTCACAGGACTGCCCACCAGTCCAAATTTCATACCACCAAAGTCAAGAGATGTGCCTTAAATAGTGAAAAGGCAGTGATTGAAAATGTATTAAAAAGCAATGGCAGTAATAGAGATATATTCATGAAACAATGATCTATGCTGAATTGCTAATTAATTTGCTAAATTTAGATCATAATAGCCACTAAAGTGCACTGTGGTGGCTATAGATCCAGGAATGGGTGCCACTCCCTGTTCATTCATTGGCTGAGAGTGATGTTCTCAGCCAATGAGCTGGCTTAGCTCAGGACAGCTAACAGCTTTTGTTTGTTTTTCCTCTTTCAATGTGCATTTTTTGTAACATATTGGATTTTGTTTTAATAAGAGACAGTGACCAGGGATTATGGAAGATAAGTTATGTATTACTGATTTTTGTTGCACATTTGTGTATTAAACTACCATTGTACTTTGTTTGCTACTGATAGCTGGATCCGTAATCTGAAACAAAATTCATGACTTTATTTATTTTTTTATATCTAAGAAAACTGTATCTCAATGTTCTATAATTGGCCTTCAGCTACCAAAGATATATTTATGTTGAGTAATTCAATCCACATTGTCCTGTTAGGATGCACTGTAAGACATGAGCCTGTAGACAGACATTAATTTAAAATGTAGATTATTTTTAATTAACAATCTGCCGTCCGAGTTCTCATAACTTATGCAGGATTTGCCATTTTTTTCAGTTGACAAAATATGGAGAGATATAATGCCTGAATTTAATTTTCTGGAATGATGTGTTGTGAATAAATGTCAAGAAAAATGAAAGGAATCCTGATCTGCGGATGGAAGATATACTAGCGAAATGATTGGCTGTTGTTGGGTGGATACAGAGGTGTTTGGAATTCAGCACAGCTCTGTGAGGATTGAGCAGGATATAAAATGGAAGCTGATAAGCTTGAGGCACAACACAGATAAGCCTCTTCTTTTTTGTGGTTTATCGTTACACTAAGACCCATGTGACTGCTGATAGCCCTTGCATCCTATTGTTTATCTCCCTTGCTAACACAAAGCCGCAGAAGACATTGTTGTGCTAATTATCATCTGCCTTTCACCTCTCTCTAGGAAACCAAGAGTTAATCTAAGGCTGGAAACCAACTTATGTGGGCATATTGAAACATACTAGAGATGTTCAACATGCAAAAATTGCTAGCTGGTTTTCAATGCAGGCCATCTACGGCACATTCAATTCTTTTCTTTTTTGAATCAGCCACACATATTTTTTCTTTACCAGCAAAAATTATAGGAAACTGTGCTAGAGAAACACTTCAAAAGAAAACAATAGAACTTAAAATGGAACTGTAACTTCGCAATATGTTTTTTATTTGAAGGTTATTTATCCCCTCTATTTACCAAAAATGGGTTTGGGAGGTCTGAGGAAGAGGGCTAAATGCATAAATCCACACCACTGTATTTGGGTATATTCTGAAACCATCTTGGCTCTCTTGCAATCATTGGTCTAGTTGAAAGTTCTGCTGTTTGTATCTGTCGTACAGCATAGAGGATGCATACAGAGAAGAGGAGAAACAGAAGCAATATTTCAGTTTTTTTTCTCCTACAAGAAAATGTGTGCCCTGGGTAAGCAACATAAGACAACTGTATGCACCATAACTACTTCAATAGATTGGAATGGTTATGGTACCTGGTGTCCTGGCATCACTAGTAAATGGTTTATACACACTATACACTTAATAGAGATTCTCTGCCCCCAGCAGCCCCTAAAGCCTAGCATCCACTGATGAAGTGACAGAGGCAGACCGCTATATTGTCATTGGAGGTCAGGCATCACACTGCTGGGGACCGAGATTCTCTACTAAAAGGTGAGTAAGCCTTTTAGTAATGATTTAAAAAAAAAAAACACGCACTAAGTCTTCAGTGAATACTATTCTACCAATCTACTTCCCTAATCCTTCCCTTACATTTTGTGTCACTTTACCCCACTCCCTCTAGTATGTAAGCTCATTGAGCAGGACCCTCAACCCCTCTGTTTCTGTGTGTCCAACTTGTCCGGTTACAACTACATGTTTGTTAGTCCACCCACTGTAAAGCGCTGCGGAATTTGTTGGTGCTATATAAATATAATGATTATAATTTGGGACATGGCGTTGTGGATTTCAAGCACCACATGCTCTTCAATCAATTGAAGTGGTTACATATGGTGTCTCAGTTACTGAATTTTGAGGTCAACTGCTAAATCTTTAACGTGACACTCTAAACACCAAAACCATTTTTTGAAAGTCAGTGATTTTGTTGATTAGACCTTGTCCCTGCACTCTGGAAATGAAACGGCAGGGTTTATGTTTTGTCATACACAAACTCCTAGTGGCAGCCTGGCTCAAACCAACTAAAAGGCACCTCAGTGCAGGCTTTCAATTATTGATGACATAAAGCACAACATGATACCATAAAATGCTTTAAATTCTTTTAATAAAAAAGCACTGGCATCAATGCTTCTCTATCAATGGATGATCTCAGAAGAGGAGGAGCCACTACTTGTCCACAGACTACTTGGGGCTTGCTAAAAGGTGAGTAAAAATGCTTTTTATTTTTAATGTGAGCGGTCCCTTGATTTAAAAGTCCCCCCAAAATATAGAGAGATTACTTTTTTTTCACATAAGATGTGCACAGTTCACACTAGGTGGTTGATGGGCGTATCAGAACTGTGGGAGCGACTGAAGGATCCCTCCAGCCCCAGGCCCTTAATGAAGCCTGCATCTTCAAGCAGCGGTCTCGGAGGTCCTGAAAGTACCACACCTTTCCCCACAGAGGGAAACAGGAGGCCTTTTTGGTCCTGTGCCGTCAGCGGCAGGTTGCCCTCTGTCTGTGCGAACGATGCACGGGGACCAAGTCACTTTGGCTCTCAGCTCAGGTGGGTTTACATCAATGATGGCGGGAGTAGCTTGAAAAGCTGTACCCAAGAGAGGCTCACTCACTACCAGGTGCTCACACATCCCATCTCCTTCTTGTGTTTGTCGCAAGGTAGTTGCCATGTGTGGTCTCTAGTTCTGTCCAGAACCATGAGAAAACTTCATCAAGCCGCAGCAAGAATCGGTCCACTGGGTTAAGGAGAGCCCCCTGGAGCTGCTTAGTAGTGCCCACTTTCGTGGCTGGCGCATCCGCCATCTTGGAAGTTCTCTTACTGCTGCAGTGAGTGGGAATCAGCATAGTAATTCAGGGGTGTCCGATGTTGTGGGAGCCGGGATAACCCTCTCCAGCAAGGAAGGTAACGGTATGTCCAACCACCCTGGGCCTTGCTCCAGTTAGGTCAGTGACCGCGAGATCGGCCTCTTCTCAAGATCTCGACCGGCAGGAAGGATGCACACGCCGCTGGAGTTTCCCCTGCAGATAGTCCGATATGCAAGAAGGCAATTCTGTTCCCACGAGTAGTAGGGAACCTGTGGGTATTACAGGCTTAGAAAGTGTGGATAAAGAGTCTACAAGCCAGGCTTAAAACACGATGCTACAGGCTCCAACTGTATACGACCGCTCAGCTCGGGAGACAGGGCCTGTCCCCAGAGCCTTCTTTTTAAGGTTAGAATTTTCCTTTAGTATGCATTTAAAACAAAACAGCACATCACATACCAAAAAGGTTAATTAAATGTTGAGGTGATTTCTAATGTTTTATTCAGTTGTACCACTACGAGAGAGGTGACATTTCCCCTTTGTATTCAGATAACTGTGTCGTTCACAATAAAACACATAAAAAAGACATAAAAAATAAATAAGTAAATAAACATATAAATAGGGGGCTCAAAATAGGGAATATTTTTGCACTATCTGCACTATTGTTTTCATTATATTTAAAGTTTGTTGCTTGTTTATTTGCTTTTGTTTGGGTGTTTTAATGTAGAATGCAAAATATTGTATATTTAGGGTGTACTTTTTTTTTTTAAAGTATTTCTCTAGAACAGTCGGTCTTTCTTTTATGCTAGATATTATTCTTAAAGGGAAACAGCAGACCCTTAAAGCATTTCAACTTGCTGAAGTGTTTTAGGACTTAACTGCATGCCATACTTGTCCAGATTCATAAAAGTGACGATTTCAAGAGAATTTGGCACTTTTAAGCATTAATTTAGGAATATGCGCGGACAGTCAAATTACACAAAAATATTCTTCACTCATGGATATCAAACAATTGCAAACACAACACAAATGTATTAAAAATACAATTTTCTTAAATACGAGTGCCACTATGAATTCATATGAGAACAATTTACTCAAACTACATTCCCATTGATATTTTACATTTTTTAGTACACCTGGGTGACTAAGAACAGGAAATTGTTCAACCGTGACTTCCTGTTTCACAGGAGTATATATTTGAGGTAACACATAGATCTAATTCCCTTAGTCATTCATCACAAAGAGTAAAACCAAGGAATATAGCTGTGATGTACGTCACAAAATGGGAAGTGGCTATAAAAAAGCAGATCATTTAAGCAGACGTGAGAGTTTCCATGGGAAACATTTGTCTAATGCATCTTGTGAGTGCAATATTGCTCCTTACGTGACTCCATCTTGTTTTGGACTTTACCATCTTATGCCTGCATGAACTTTTAACTGTTCCAAAAGAAAACCAAGTGTTCTGCATTCCAGAGAGATGTTCTTTTGGGTGGGCTATGAATGAGGAGAGGGCCTTAGGGTATGGTAGAAGTATGGAATACGTGCAGATTATCTTTGTTTCTAATTAACCTGTTTGTTGTGTATTTTGCCAAAGAGAATGTTGTTCTTATCTTATGTCCAAAACAATGGCCACCTGTCCTGTTACATGACTTTACCTGTTAGAGTTGGAAATTCCCAGTTTCAAAATGCTTAATTAAGACATGCATGCATAACTTGTTAATTTGCCACCTCTGACTTAAAGACTACGTAATATACATACACACTTCTATTTTCCTATATTGCCTGAGGACTGTTAATGCCTTTTTTTTTTTCGGTCAGGGATCATTTGTATCTCTCCAATATTGACAATATTGCTGCATGGTTTAATAAATGAACTCAGAGTCATTTTCAGGCTCAACTATGACAAGCCCTTTAGAATGCATTTTATTGCACTACAACAATCTTTATGAAATCACTGCGATCGCTGCATTTGACTGGAGCATTTGCAGCAATTGCCATAAATGCACACATTTTGCCCAGACAAGATGAAGGCATTGTAAAAAATATAAAACCAAAAAGGGTGCCCATGTTATGCCTGTCCTTGCAAGTCATCTCCCAAAATGCCAGTGGATATCCACCCCTTGTGACATTACTGCTATTATTATGCAGCAGTCTAACATTTTACAATGGGTTACTAATTGGGTTATTTTGTATTAAATTCATTTTTTTCCAGTATGTGAAACGTTCTTGTTGGCAATAGAGTAGCACTTTTTATTAGTACTTCCATGGATTTCAAAACAAAAAAAAATTGCATGCGATACATTTTTACAATATCCTTCAATGCTCTATTTTTTTGTATCATTATCAATGGACAATCAATGTTACTCCAATTGACATACTTGAAAACAAGATAAATTTCAATGTATACTTCCTGGTAAAATATTTTATATGTGCATAAATAAATATATAAAGCATGTAAATGTAGGAGTATGGTAATTTTTTTTCTTACATGAAATAAGTTGGCACAGTTTGAGGATGCCTCCTTGGCTGCTAACACAAGATTCTTCAAGACTGTGAAGAAAAAGTACAAGCAATTGGACAGGATATTCCTCGCCGCCTTATTAAAGACCTGCAGTTCTTCCACTAGCTGAGCATTAAGGGCCTCGTAGTCCCTGCGTGTCTGATCAAGTTGAGTTTCTCCTGCTTTCTGAAGGCAACTGTGATAATCCAAAAGTTTATCGTAACGTTTCTGAATCAGCTTCTGGGGCACGGGGAACATGGCATGCAAGGCGCTCAGTGGTGTGTAAACAAGTCGTTCCAGTTCATTTATCTGCAGTACAGGGAAAAATAAAAATAATAAACACCAGAGGCATTCAATTAAAAAGCAGATTGTAATGCCAGACCCTAGACTTAAGTCAAGCTATATTTATAGTAGTATAATTACATATATAACTATTACAGACAGTACACTCCACTAATATTAGCACCCATGGTAAATCTGAGCAAAGTAGGCTGTAAAAAATTGTCTCTTGTTTAACTTTTTGATCTTTTGGTTTAAAAAATGACACAAAAATATTCTGCACTCATGGATATCAAACAACTGAATATATACAAGATAAAGGTGCACATTAAATATACTAACAAGTATAAATTACTTCGAAATCCTTTATTTGTTATACCACAAAAGATACATAAACATAAACGAACGAGCAATGAATAAAGCAAACTTACCTTTTTTTTTTTTTAAATCGATTCCTCTTCTGTCCCTCTTTCAGGATCTGTTCTTCATTTCTTCCTGTCTGCTCTAGTTTTCTTTAAAACATAAGACAAAGTAAGGACTACTTTGTCTAATGGAGGTTTCCTACGCCTGACCAGCTTTGACCATCGGAGGAGCAAAGTGTGCTTCATTTCCTGTGGTCAGAACAATTTTCCCACAATTCTCACCTTTGATCCGTAACCTCGCGATCCGTAATAGCGCGAGTCGAGGCTATTAAACTGAACGGGGGACCTGTTGCCCCCACCTGCTGCTTGGGTGGGGGCAGGGGGCATTTCCATGAATGCAGAAACTGTTCTCATTCTATTAGGACAAAATTCGGTAGTTTCCCCAGCGTTCTGTCTATGTGACGTTCAGCAATACTGACAGGAAGCATCGCAAGATCACGGATCAAAGGTGAGAATTGTGGGAAAATTGCTCTGACCATCGGAAATGAAGCAGACTTTGCTCCTCTGCTGGTCAAAGCTGGTCAGGCATAGGAAACCTCCATTACACAACGTAGTTTCTACTTTGTCTTATGTTTAAGGAAAACTAGAGCTGACAAGAAATGAAGAACAGATCCTGACAGAGGGAGAGAAGAGGAATCGATTAAAGAAAGGTAAGTTCGGCGTGACAGTGCCGCTTTAAAGATCCCACACAAAGCTGATGGCCATCAGCATCAGGTCCTGACGAAACCAGAAGGGATATCATCACTTCCGGTGCCGAGACCCATAGGGAGCCGAGCATTCCTTTACGCACAATTAACGAGAGCTTCAAGAGTGAATAAGCAAGAACCATACGCTCTCAACCTTGAAGCCATCGTGGAAATTCAAAAACAGATAAACCAAAAATTAATAGAAAATAACATAAAATCCTTAGAAAAACAAAAATGAAGAACATATAGTAAAGGTAATAAAGCGGATAAGTTATTATCATACAAACTGAGAAAATCGAAAGTCTCTAACAGAATAACTAAAATAGAAGACAGGTTTGGAACTCGCCTAACTCCAGAGAAAATAGGTCAGTGTGTTTTAATACTTATTATGCTGGGCTCTACAACTTAAAGCCTGATACTTCTATTGATGTTATTGTTTCTTCATTTGTTGAAAACTCCTTTACCAAAAATTTCAGAGGAGCAAAGAAATAATCTAAATAGATCGGTCTCAGAAGTCAAGGTCAAAATTCGTAGATTAGAAAAAAAGACGTCTGGTCCTGTTGGATTTGGCAATATGTTTTTTTAAAAAAACATTCAGACCTCAGCTATGCACTCACATAAAAAAAGCTTTTAGCAACATAGCAGACGAGGGGTATTTCCCCCCCAAAATAACTGCAAATATCTTACCTATTCTTAAACAAGGTAAGATTTCTACAAAAGTAGAAAATTATATGCCAGTTTTTTAAATAAATGTTGATGTAAAGCTGTTCTCTGCAATCTTAGCAAATAGAATGAAGCAGATCTTGAACACCAGGAGGATCCTTGACATTCTTGACAGAGCAACTAGGAGCAAAATAGACGTGTGCAATTCGTTTCGTTCCGAATTTAAATTCGGACTAATTTCAGCAATTCAGATATTTCAAAATATCCGAATTGCCGAATTTCCAAAGTGCCGACCCAAACTGAATTCCCGAAGTGCCGAATTTCGGAAGTGCCGAACCGAATTGCCAAAGTGCCAGATTTCAGACGTGCCGAAGTGCTTCGGATTTCTGTAAAAAGTGGCAAAACAGGCGAGGGAGGCAAAATTAAGGGAATGTTGACAGGAACCTAACCCTAGCCCTACCCTAACCCCTAACCTAACCCCAACCCCTAACTTAACCCTACCCCTAACTCTAACCCTACTCCTAGGAGGGTTAGGGGTATCATTAAGGTTTTAGGGGTAGGGGTAGGGTTAGGGAATTGCCGAAGTCCTGAATTTCGGAAGTGCCGAACCAAAGTGCCGAAGTCCCGAATTTCGGAAGTGCCGAAGTCCCGAACCAAACCGAATTTTTTTCCCCCATGCACATCCTAGAGCAAAATCCCATATTGAAATAACATAGTAATAATAAACAACATTTTCTCTCATTGTATATGTTATTTAGACATCACAACTGTGCACTGGAGCACTTCAATTGACTGTTTCATTGCTAGTAACAGAGCAGAAGACAAGAAATTCTAAATTAAACAGAATTTGCAATAAAGGAAGTTAAACATTAGGTGTCTCTTTACAGTATGTGTTTAGGAAGGCTTTACAAGTCACATGCATGGAGGTGTGATTAGGGCTGTATAAACAGAGTCATTTAACTCCTACATAGCAGAGAACTGTGCCGTGAGACTGCAGGAGCATGATCTATACATCAAAACTGCTTCACTAAACGAATGTGGTCTTGGTGACTATGGTGTCCCTTTAACATTTAGAACTCTGGACTAAGGTATGCATCTCACCATTCCACTCCCAAGTCATAAAATACACACAATATTTCTAATCTTAGAAAGTCTCTGATTCCTTAGCCATTGGAATTATTTTTTTTCAAGCTCTCTAATCTTAGCTCCATGTTCATTAAATTATAATATGCATAGGTCAGTTTTAATCACACACACACATCTGGAATTGCAGTCAGTGTTCTTTCTGCATTTCTCTTTTAATTGCTCTCATTAATTCGAAAGGACACCTATTGGAAATCCAGTCTACCTTTTAATTAATCTTTCCTTATTATGTTTAAAAGGTATGTGGCTTAAGATGTTTTTTATTCTATTCATATAAAGGTTTTCATAAAAAAAAGCCTTATTAATGGAATTTTGCACATAACGTATTTGCGGTTTTATCCACTGCTATTTATTATTTTGCCTTTATTCTGGGCAACAGTGGTCTCATTAAGGATTCATTTTACCAATGTTTATATGACAGCATTTCAATATTCCATTTTGTATGCTTTTCACTTAAACAAACTTGAGGTGAGAGGTTTGTTTCTAAACAGGTTTGTTTTCTACATTGGCTATTTTTATTTTTGATAAAGGTACCAGTTAATAGGAATAGAAGTCATTACTTATGTGACTATATCAACAGGTCAAATCAACACCAAATGGGTCCCAATAAATAAACTCTTCCTACAACACAGAATAAAGGATTAGGACTTCAATACTACAAGCTTTTCAAATGATTCAATGCTATCATAAACACTTTTCAAATGGTTTATCTACATTTCCATATTGACTTCTGTAGATAAATAATTTGGAAATTTTTATCACAGTTTTGAATCATTTGGAAAACTTATTAAATTGAGGCCTAAATTAGAAACCTGGACCTGTCAGACTGATTCCATCAGGGTTATTCACTAAGGTGAGAATTCAAAGTATTCAAATAGCCAGACTGGAAACATTCTCTAAGTCAGCTATACGTTCAGGTCACTTTAAATTTTCACTTTTGTAAATAACCCTGTATGTCACAATAATACCAGCTTCAGTTGAGGCTCATCCATAGCAACTGTGGCAGCGCCCCAGCAGTTTTTTTAAGTGGGGAAAATATTTGTAGTGATTTGGAAGCACTATGTTTTTTTCCCTTCTTCTTTAAAGTATTCAGTCACTCTACAGCTGAGACCTAAGCACTCATGCTGTGGCTAGTTGAAAAGTTGTGAAGCTTCAAACTGCAGGACTGGGGCTGTGACTCTGAGAACTGTTCTAATTCTGATTTCAGTTTTTTTAATCTGTAATAATTATTTATTCTTTAAGCTACTTCTTGGCTCCATATTACCACTACAGATTAATTATATTGCCAGCTGTAAATGTAATAGAGGTCTATTAGTATCCTGATGCTTTCACCCTGTGTACACTGTGTGCTGAAAGCTAATAGTGAGTCAGCAGTAGCTGACATAGTTGGACTCTATTAGTATGTTGATACTTTAACCATGTCCACACTGTGAGCTGAGTGCTAGCGGAGTAGCTTACATGTTTTTATAATAACAACAATAGTTAATAGAAAGCTTAGTTATCATAGCAGGAGCACTAGTGAAGATGAGACCATGCAAGGGAGAGCTGGGAGAGGTAGGAAAATAGAGAGAGTTGGAGCATTATACAGAAACATGTGCTGTGTGGGGATCTCTGTATAATCCATCACAGTGATCCCAACTGAATGGGATATTTATGTTATCTCTTTATTGTGCCCAATTCTGTGTGTAATTTCTCTGTATTTTACTCAGCTCTACCTGTTGCATGGGTATCTTCGTATTGTACTCAGTTTTATTTATAATATAGATATCTTATGTTGTACCCAGCTTGTTTTATTGAATAGTCATCTCTGTATTATGCTCTGCTCTCCGTATCGTAGGAGTATCTCTGTACTGTATAGGGAGGAGTAAAAGTCTGGAGGAGGAACCTGGCACTTCACCATCTTAAAATGTCACCAGCCACCACTGACCAGCTTGTACAACATTTCATAGACTGCATAAAGACTTACATAATGTTCACACTGTGCTCCCTCTCGCTCTTGCATGGGCAGACCTCCATTGCTTTCCTCTGGGTCATCTTGCAAAATATCCTGTAATTCTGTAACACCAAGTGCAGTCAAGGGTATCGCATCCTAAGAGAAGAAAGGAAAAAGTGCTGACCACTTGTACAGAGCATGATGAAAAAAAACATATATACCTGTGTATATGTTCAATAAATGTTTACTTCTAGGAAACAATTAACACATATTTATCCTCTTATTGGTCTTTACATAAGGTTTATAAAAACAGAGAAATTAAAAAATAAACAGATTTCGAATTCAAAAATGAATGGTAGGCTTTACTGATTTAGAAGTTACAACACATTTTCATGCATAAGCTAGCCTGTATTAAAGATTGGCATTATTATTATTATTTTTATTTTATTTTTCATTTATATAGCGCCAACAGATTCCATATTGCTTTACAATAATATGAGAGGGGTATTTAACTATAAATAGGACAATTACAAGAAAACTAACAAGAACAATAGGTTGAAGAGAACCCTGCTAAAAAACGAGCTTACAGTCTATTATGCCAATATAGGCCTATATTTTTAACAAGATTTCAAATCGCAGATATAAAACTTTGTTGTCGTTGGACCAGCCGTGGGCTTAATTCAAAGAAGCAGCTTTATTCTTGAAACACTCACCTGCATGTATTGAAAGGTGTAAGATAAATTCTTAACACAAAGTCTCACAGTCTTCTCAAGGCTTCGGAATATTTTTTCCTCCTTGTTAAATATTTGGTCTTTCACCTATAATATGCTTCAAGACATTAGCGAAGCGCGAAATCCGTAACACATTTGTTAGGTGAAACATATTTAATCTGTATGCATGCAGTTTCACCTGTTTCACACCGTATTCTAGACCTGGCTGATATTAAAGTATAATTTCAATGTACAGTAAAGTGCACATTTAAAATGGTTTGTTCATTATAAAGTAACTTGAAAAATATAATTTGTAATAGTTAGGCAAAAATTCACTATTTAATAAATACATGCCACATCTTGTAGACTACTTTATATAAATACTTGCAAGGAAACAATTGGGAGAGCTGAGTTTGCAAGCATTTGTTCACTGGACATGAATGCATGGCTGTACTAGGGAAGAGTTGTGAAAGAGCAGGGAATGTGATAGGTAAGGGTGAATTGTTTATAATTTCCCTTTCCAAAGTCTTGTAAATAAATGATAAATAAATGTTCTTGATTAAAGGAACACTGCAAGCACCATAACTACTACAACCCGTTTTAGTGGTTATAGAACCCTGGCAAACCATGTTAGTACAGTTTGGCAACTTACCTGGGTCCATCCAGTCAAGGCTACAGTTCCTACTTTCAGTATGCAGGAATAAACAGTTAGCTTTGCAGAAGTAAGCAGGGCCATGCAGGACTGAGCTTACTGGCTTAGGGCATCAACTGAGTACTCTCCACCAATGAATGTGGTCCTGGATCAGCCATGCTTTGTTCTACGGTGACATCCTGCTTCCCCTACAGGAGAAGACCAGGTGCAACAGACTGCAGCCACAGGTGCTCAGCAGTACCCAGGTAAGTTGTCAAAGAATACTAAACCTGCTTGACTAGTTACCGTGGGACAGCGCTTTGGCACCCCTGGTACCATACCAACTAAGGTGAGCTGCAGTGGCTATGGTGCTCTTAGTATTCCTATGAATAAAACATATAATAAACAAACTGAAATAGTTATTCAAGACTAAATATTCATAACAATATCATATTGAGTAATTTATCAATCAAAGCAGAACTTCTCAAAAATCAAGCAATGCACAAAGCAAAAGTCCATGCTTGACGTATCAGTTTAGCAGACAGAATCCTATATAGAGTATATAGTGCAATGCACTATTAAATTATTATTGCACTGCTCTTCTTAAATCAACAACATGCGTTTTATCCACTTAACTTTTCCTGTACATTTAATTAGATATAACAAAAAAAAAAAAAAAACATGTTAACAGCAATGGTCGATTGTAAAGTTGATTTGCAATGTACTTTTCTTATTAAGGTATGAAAAAAAAATAATGAAGTAAATTTACTTTAGATAAGTCTGTATAACTTTCCGAGGGCGTTTGTTACATTGAAAGATAAGGGTACGGCAGGATTAGTATACTTAAGGTGACTGTACCTGTTCACCACCCCGAGTCAGTATCTTCAAGTGGCTGGTCACTCTCTTGGATTTCTTGCTGATGGAGTGAATACTGAGTTTGGAGAGCTTATCTTTTAGAGATTCCTCTTCATCTGCCCTCCTGTACTTCAATACTGAAAGATATCAAAAGGCATGAGATATCACCAGATTGATGTTAAAGGGCAAAACCTATCTGTAATGTTATATTGACATCCCTCTCAAAGTTCTGCCTGAGTTTCACAGATAATCATTAATCAATTAGTAATCAAAGCGCAGAGCTGAAATAGAAGCTATTGGCTGCAGACGTTGGAATGGACAAGATACAGAAATGTGATGCTGTATTTTGGTTATGCTTTGATGCAGTGACTTATAGTGCAGTTATTACTGTCCATACAAACTAGATTGTGGTTAACCCCTTTATGGGAGATAACTCACCAGCACAACCATGATTTCGACTTGCCTAACTGATTGTTGTAAGTGTGGATCAATGTAGTGTTTATACCACTATTAACGTTGTATGATATATTTGTTGTGATATATAGTAACTTTTTATTTTATTTATTTATTTTTTTACTATATACAGTGTAAGCTGTAGATTTTGGGGCATTCTTGGGAAATGCCCCATTGTATGGCATAGTAGATCACTCAGACATGCTTATTATGTTCTAATAGGATTTCTGACATCACCCATGATTTGCATTGTGTTGTCAGATTATGTATTCCCTAAACCTAGATCTGCATATAGTTCTGTTTTCTGTCACTGGTTAACAGCATCAGAGGAGATAGAGCTTTTTGAATGGTTCCTGTTTCCTAACTCCATGCATTTAGAGGCTTTTGGTGTTGAACATGGCATTGGATGCAGGGTTTTTATAGGGTTAAGTGGCCAGTGTAAATTCTGCTGTTAAAAAAGCTTGCACTCCACCATCTAGAAATATAAACAATGACCTAAGATTTCCACTTATAGTTTCATTAAAATTCCAACTCTATTGGGAAGATCTATATGTACTCAGCACATGTACAAGATCATCCTTGGAGGGTCCTTCAGCCTTCCGTGTGAGTAAACCAGTTATATCAGACAGACGACACAGAGGAGACAGATCCTCTTCAAACAGAAGCTAAGTATTTAGTTATCATATTTCAGTTAACACAAAATTCTGATTATTTACTGTTTCAGTACCTAGATCCTTCCGTCGTTTCAGTTCATTAATGTTCACATTAAGCTGTTTTATGGCTGCATATGAATCTTGCAGTGACCTGTAGTCTGGGTGACACGGAGGAGTAGAATTCAACAATTCACACAGCAACAAAGGGTACTTCATCACCCTTTGAATTGGTTTAATCATCAGTGAGCCCATGTCCAACAGGTTTGGTTTTCCTCTGGAAGACAGAGAGGAATGCATTGTTATACAGCATTACTTGCATGCATATGTGTATAATAGTAATCAAAATCAATCAGAAAAGTATACAATACATTACAAGAATCAGGACAATAAATGGACAATTTAGACAAAAACAGCACAGTTTAGATGAAACAGTTTTTGTTTTTAATTTTGCAAGTTGGTTATCAATTTACCATAACTGACTGTTTTAATATTAAATGGACCTTATGGGTTGTTAAAATCTTGACTATAGACTGGATTTTTAATCCTGTCCCATTGTCCCTACTAAAGTAAAAGTCATGTTATGTGAAGCATTCAAGGTGGTAATTTATCTATTGGTCCACTATTATAGTTATTATTATTATTTATATAGCGCCATCACATTCTGTAGCGCTGTACAATGGTTGCCGGTCATTATATTAGGTACGGAGGTTGTGGATCCTCTAGCTCCAGTGGACAGGGGCCAGTGGATCGTGCATCCCTTGGTCCTATAATCAAAGGACTGAAAGGCCTGGAATCTCTTCTTGTCTACCATATATATTAATACTGTCTTCCACAGCCCAGGAAGGAGAAAATATGTAACATACATAACCCATCAATACTTGGGCAGTGGAAGAAATTGTCCATTCATGGAGTATCCCCATTTCATTTTATGGAGAATTGCAATATTTTATGTTTTTGGAGGGGAGCATATGCTAGGGTCTACACCCTTACTGGAAGATATTTTTGTTTCGCATTGTGTGAAATACGGAATATTATTTATTTTTTATGTGGTGTGCAACATATACACATACATTTGTTTTCAGTTGAAAAAACACTTAATTTACCTACAAAAATGCAAGCCTGTTAAATAAGGTGTGTGAAATTAATTTCTGCTGAGCAGAGATATTTTTTATCAAATCAAATAAAAATTAATTTCTGCTCTTATGTCAATCATTAAGAAACTTTGACGTGAGAAAAAAAAAGTTCTATTGCTTTATTCCAGACAGTAAAAAAGTTAATATTTTATTAGTAGACACTACTATTTCTCAAATAATTTCAGCAAAGGAGAAGTTCTGGTTCATGGAAAAAGTGCCAATCTCTACCACTTGGTGTCTCCAAATACAGCGTATTGTCCAGGTTTCTCATTGTTAATGCTGTAATTCTAAGTGTACTGGACTGGCACATATAAAGAGTGGGCAAACAAAATGATTTGCTCAACAGTTTGCTTTTGTAAAGGACAAACATACAAAGCAAATATAACTTTAATTTCTCTCCAAATAAGCACACTTTTTAAAGGGCCAGGTCACTCTCAGGGAAGCAAAAAAATATAAGACCATGAAAGAAAATAAGATAAAGGGTATGCCAGCCTATTGCTGAGTTATTCACCTGTTCTCCCAATATATTAAAGCTGCCTATTATATTTAAAGGACCACTATAGGCACCCAGACCACTTCAGCTTAATGAAGCGGTCTGGGTGCCAGGTCCATCTAGGGTTAACCCTGCCTGCTGTAAACATAGCAGTTTCAGAGAAACTGCTATGTTTACATATGGGTTAATCCAGCCTCTAGTGGCTGTCTCATTGACAGCCGCTGGAGGCGCTTCCGCGCTTCTCATTGTGATTTTCACAGTGAGAAGACGCCAGCGTCCATAGGAAAGCATTGAGAATGCTTTCCTATGGACTGACTGAATGCGCGCGCGGCTCTTGCCGCACATGCGCATTCAGCCGATGACATCTGAAGGATGAGGAGAGTAACCAGCGCTGAGGGAGCCCGGCACTGGAGAAAGGTAAGAATTGAACCCCTTCCTCCCCCTAGAGCCCAGCGGGAGGGGGGCCATGAGGGTGGGGGGGACCTATTAATACCATAGCGCCAGGAAAACGAGTTTGTTTTCCTGGCACTATAGTGGTCCTTTAACTTTAGTTTTTGTGACTTGACAAAGGGAGAACCTCCCCAAAAGCTTGTTGTTCCAAGATTAGTTTACCCCTTAAGGACACATGACAGAAATATTCCGTCAAGATTCCCTTTTATTCCGGAAGTTGTGTCCTTAAGGGGTTAACAAAAAAGAATTATATTCTGGAATATTCTGCACTGCATCTACATCTGTAGACTAATACAATTACTGGAAAACCTAACGAAGAAGAATGCATAACGAGTTCAACTCAAGATTTTAGCTACTTACATCCAAAAGGCAAAACTCAGGCACCAATAGTCAAGTTGAAATTATGGCTGCCTTTGCATTGTTACGGCAAAAAGAATCTCTATAAACAATACGTGTTTGCCAAAAAAGTGTTGCTTTGTAAATATCTGGGTCTTATACCTTATATTGCATTGGATGCCAGAAGCACTGATTTTAAAGTTGAAACCAACTGAACCCAGCCAGAAAAAGTGAATTTTAACTAGATTTGGCTTTAATATATATGATAATTGCCAATCCAGACAGAATTGGTGGTTTTAATAGCATTTTGACCACCAATGTTTAGTGAATGACCCCTGTGGGTTCACCCTGCGGCCAGGAATAATTCTTTCATGTAAAACTCACCAACCAAGAGAGAGCCAAAGTTCAGGTGAGACCTGTCCAGAGACACACACGGTTCACTGGCCTTTCCCACAAGCAGGAAGGGCACCACAATGTTCTGCTCAGGGATGGTGAAGGACCAAAAGGACTCTGTAATACCAGTGACTTGAGGGACAAACTCAAAGGTGACCTGGTGAAGGTTAAAATAAAATTGTGAGGTTCTATTTTCAGATAAACATAATATTGGGAATACATCCTGCAGGGTTATGATGGGCGAAAACCCCACGTGAGACATAGTCTAAGGAACGCATGGAATCCTGCTCTTACCATCTTGGTGAGGTACAAGGAAGCGTCCTGCCTACTCAGACAGTGACTACACCTGGTCTATCTTACCTCTACTTTCTTTTCAGGCTGGATAACACCTTGTTCACTCAGGCAGCGGAAAGCCAGAGAGCTCTGAAAACATGATGGATCATCACAAGTCCAGAGAAAGGAGTACGGACTACTGGTGGGATTAAGGATACAGAATTTCCTACAGAGAAGGAGCGCATAGAGCAGATTTCAATCCAAGTCTTTATGAAAATAATGTGTCCCTGCAATACACAGTAACCACTGGAACCCCAGTATTCGAGTATTAGTCAAGGATAGTGATGACACTTACCTAGTGTTCTTAGTTCTCACTCCCACAGAGCTAAACTCGATCACTCTAGTATTGGGGTCAAGTGTGGTTCCAGAAGGTGCCCCACGAGGCCCTCCTAGTTCTGGGTTCCGCCTCCTGTTGGTGATATAATCAGAGTCTTCCAGCTGGAAGTGGCAGTAAGGCAGCATGCTGCAACCTTTAACTGGTAGAACCAGTTCCTGCTGGTCCTTACGGAGGTTGGGTATTCTGCAGGGACAGAACAGGCTTGATGAATGTGTTTACTAGGCACAATACAAGCTATTATTGAGTATATGGGAGCCTCACCACCTGCAAAATTTTTATCATCATGTTTATTTTTCAAGTTATGTATGTTTGTTTATATTTTTATGGTTTTCACCACATGCTTAAGGACAAGGCGGCAAAGGCCAGTCCTTGTTCAAAATAAAGTGTAGTGAGTTAGTTAGTTCCATTGGGAGCTGTGTGTTCTGGTTGGATTATTCAAGGATTCCAGTGACAGTCTTCGGACCTCTTAGCTGGCTGGTTTGGTCCCTGATTCCTGAGACAAGTTAAAATAAAAGCTAGGCCTGAGAGCCACAAGTGCCTTTGTGAAGGCAGTAGCTGATCACAGTGTACGCTGAGGTGTTGATACCTGCCGGGAAGGAGAAAGCTGCAGTCTAGTCCAGTGGAAGATGTCTTCAGAGGCCCCAGTCAAGCTTAGGCAACTGGGTGTGAAGAGTTCCAGAGTCCTTGGTGGCAGAGCATCGGGGGACTTTGCAGAGATTCTCAGTCACCGTCTCATCTACCATTTGACCTGCTTTCTGTTCCCTCTCCATAGGTAGGATCTCTCCTCATTATAGAAGAATATCTGGCCATTTATTAGTGTGTTTGACCCATCCGCATGCATAACGTAGAACAGGCTTAAACCGTACAAGAGTATAATAATGGTCCAGTAAATGCAGGTCTATAGTTTTTGTCTGGGTTTGTTCTCAAAGGATTCACTAAAGTGTGAACTGTCAGCAATTCAAAGTAGATTTCAACTTTTAGGCCAAAATGGCCCTTTCTGAAATCTAAATTCCAGACAATTGATGTAGGTAATATCTTTATTGTTGTGATGGAACATTCTACATCTCAGGTAGATGCCACACAAACCAGTAAAAGTCCACGTAAACCTAAGATATCCAAAGAAAAAAAAAGACTCACCTGCAGGTCAAACATCCCCCAAATTCTCCAACACTCAGAGGAGAGAACTTGATGAGAAATTCCTGAGTTTCTCCAGCTGGAATCAGACCACTGCTTGGCTGCACAGAGAAGGCTACAGCATCTGGTCCCACAGAAAGCATTGAGGACACACTTTCTATAACGCTGGGAGGACGGCTGTCACTGGAAGAAGTTCTCGCACTTCCCAGGGGCTCTGTAACCAAACACACATGGAACTCTGCACATACTGAAACACAGAACACTACATACGTAGGGCATTCTATTCTAAAAGGGCCCAGCTAACGCTAAATTAATACACCATTCCATTCTAAAAGGGCCCGGCTAACGCTGAATTAATATGCCATTCCATTCTATAAGGGCCCGGCTAACGCTAAATTAATAGGTCATTCCATTCTATAAGGGCCTGGCTAATGCTGAATTAATATGCCATTCCATTCTATAAAGGCCCGGCTAACGCTGAATTAATAGGTCATTCCATTCTATAAGGGCCTGGCTAACGCTGAATTAATATGTCATTCCATTCTATAAGGGCCGGGCTAACGCTGAATTAATATGTCATTCCATTCTATAAGGGCCTGGCTAACGCTGAATTAATATGTCATTCCATTCTATAAGGGCTGGGCTAACGCTGAATTAATATGTCATTCCATTCTATAAGGGCCTGGCTAACGCTGAATTAATAGGTCATTCCATTCTCTAAGCGCCCGGGTAATGCTGAATTAATACGTCATTGCATTCTATAAGCGCCCGGCTAACGCTGAATTAATACGTCATTCCATTCTATAAGGGCCCAGCTAACGCTGAATAAGTCATTCCATTCTATAAGGGCCCGGCTAAAGCTGAATGAATGTATCATTCCATTCTATAAGGGCCCGGCTAACGCTGAATTAATAAGTCATTCCATTCTATAAGCGCCCGGCTAACGCTGAATTAATACGTCATTCCTTTCTATAAGGGCCCAGCTAACGCTGAATATGTCATTCCATTCTATAAGGGCCCGGCTAACACTGAATTAATATGTCATTCCATTCTATAAGGGCCCGGCTAACGCTGAATTAATAGGTCATTCCATTCTATAAGGGCCCGGCTAACGCAGAATTAATACGTCATTCCATTCTATAAGGGCCCGGCTAACGCTGAATTAATACGTCATTCCATTCTATAAGGGCCCGGCTAACGCTGAATTAATAAGTCATTCCATTCTATAAGGGCCCGGCTAACGCTGAATTAATAGGTCATTCCATTCTATAAAGTCCTGGCTAACTTTGAATTAATATGTCATTCCATTCTATAAGGGCCCGGCTAACGCAGAATTAATATGTCATTCCATTCTATAAGGGCCCGGCTAACGCTGAATTAATAGGTCATTCCATTCTATAAAGTCCTGGCTAACTCTGAATTAATATGTCATTCCATTCTATAAGGGCCCGGCTAACGCTGAATTAATACGTCATTCCATTCTATAAGCGCCCGGCTAACGCTGAATTAATACGTCATTCCATTCTATAAGGGCCCAGCTAACGCTGAATAAGTCATTCCATTCTATAAGGGCCCGGCTAAAGCTGAATTAATGTATCATTCCATTCTATAAGGGCCCGGCTAACGCTGAATTAATAAGTCATTCCATTCTATAAGGGCCCGGCTAACGCTGAATTAATACGTCATTCCATTCTATAAGGGCCCGGCTAACGCTGAATTAATAGGTCATTCCATTCTATAAGGGCCCGGCTAACGCTGAATTAATAAGTCATTCCATTCTATAAGGGCCCGGCTAACGCTGAATTAATATGTCATTCCATTCTATAAGGGCCCGGCTAACGCTGAATTAATAGGTCATTCCATTCTATAAAGTCCTGGCTAACTCTGAATTAATATGTCATTCCATTCTATAAGGGCCCGGCTAACGCAGAATTAATATGTCATTCCATTCTATAAGGGCCCGGCTAACGCTGAATTAATATGTCATTCCATTCTATAAGGGCCCGGCTAACGCTGAATTAATATGTCATTCCATTCTATAAGGGCCCGGCTAACGCTGAATTAATATGCCATTCCATTCTATAGGGGCCCGGCTAACGCTGAATTAATGTCATTCCATTCTATAAGGGCCCGGCTAACGCTGAATTAATGTCATTCCATTCTATAAGGGCTCAGCTAATGCTGAATTAATATGTCATTCCATTCTATAAGGGCCAGGCTAACGCTGAATTAATATGTCATTCCATTCTATAAGGGCCTGGCTAACGCTGAATTAATATGTCATTCCATTCTATAAGGGCTGGGCTAACGCTGAATTAATATGTCATTCCATTCTATAAGGGCCTGGCTAACGCTGAATTAATAGGTCATTCCATTCTATAAGCGCCCGGCTAACGCTGAATTAATACGTCATTGCATTCTATAAGCGCCCGGCTAACGCTGAATTAATACGTCATTCCATTCTATAAGGGCCCAGCTAACGCTGAATAAGTCATTCCATTCTATAAGGGCCCGGCTAAAGCTGAATGAATGTATCATTCCATTCTATAAGGACCCGGCTAACGCAGAATTAATACGTCATTCCATTCTATAAGGGCCCGGCTAACGCTGAATTAATACGTCATTCCATTCTATAAAGGCCTGGCTAACTCTGAATTAATATGTCATTCCATTCTATAAGGGCCCGGCTAACGCAGAATTAATACGTCATTCCATTCTATAAGGGCCCGGCTAACGCTGAATTAATACGTCATTCCATTCTATAAGCGCCCGGCTAACGCTGAATTAATACGTCATTCCATTCTATAAGGGCCCAGCTAACGCTGAATTAATACGTCATTCCATTCTATAAGGGCCCGGCTAAAGCTGAATTAATGTATCATTCCATTCTATAAGGGCCCGGCTAACGCTGAATTAATAAGTCATTCCATTCTATAAGGGCCCGGCTAACGCTGAATTAATATGTCATTCCATTCTATAAGGGCCCGGCTAACGCTGAATTAATAGGTCATTCCATTCTATAAAGTCCTGGCTAACTCTGAATTAATATGTCATTCCATTCTATAAGGGCCCGGCTAACGCAGAATTAATATGTCATTCCATTCTATAAGGGCCCGGCTAACGCTGAATTAATATGTCATTCCATTCTATAAGGGCCCGGCTAACGCTGAATTAATATGTCATTCCATTCTATAAGGGCCCGGCTAACGCTGAATTAATATGTCATTCCATTCTATAAGGGCCCGGCTAACGCTGAATTAATGTCATTCCATTCTATAAGGGCCCGGCTAACGCTGAATTAATATGTCATTCCATTCTATAAGGGCCTGGCTAACGCTGAATTAATAGGTCATTCCATTCTATAAAGGCCTGGCTAACTCTGAATTAATATGTCATTCCATTCTATAAGGGCCCGGCTAACGCTGAATTAATATGTCATTCCATTCTATAAGGGCCCGGCTAACGCTGAATTAATATGTTATTCCATTCTATAAGCGCCAGCTAAAGCTGAATACGTCATTCCATTCTATAAGGGCCTGGCTAACGCTGAATGAATATGTCATTCCATTCTATAAGGGCCGGCTAACGCTGAATTAATGTCATTCCATTCTATAAGGGCCCAGCTAACGCTGAATATGTCATTCCATTCTATAAGGGCTCAGCTAATGCTGAATTAATATGTAATTCCATTCTATAAGGGCCAGCTAACGCTGAATTAATATATCATTCCATTCTATAAGGGCCCGGCTAACGCTGAATTAATGTCATTCCATTCTATAAGGGCCCGGCTAACGCTGAATTAATATGTCATTCCATTCTATAAGGGCCCGGCTAACGATGAATTAATAGGTCATTCCATTCTATAAGGGCCTGGCTAACGTTGAATGAATAGGAAATTCAATGCTAGCGTCTCAGAAGTGCAGGTTAAACCCCTGAAGAATGGAGTGATTTATATCTATAAATTATCAGAGTGTTTTAGCGACAGTCCCAGTTTTACATTATGGCGGAAATAACATCTGTTCCTTACCTTGCATGCCAACAGGTCTGGGAGAGATTTGGAACCCTTGGTCCTGTGCTTCCATACGGACTTGCCAGGAGAAGTGCAGTTGGACAGAGCCAGTGTTCTGCATGTGGAACCTGCATGGACGGCGGCAGAAAGGAGAAGATTAGTAGATCGCTTGTTTTTTGGTCCACCCAGCGCCACTTGCACTCTCACTCACTTGTACACGCGGGTCTGATATAGAAGGGTGTCTTTGAATTGCACTAGGTCACAATTTGCTACATACTGTGCATGATCCACAACAGCACTGACAAGCAGTTCCAGATCCCGATTTCCCCCATCTATCACTACATGGCTGGGCTCCGGGTCGGTCTCTATCACCTGCAAATACAGCTATATGATTCTCTTCCTGAAATGATCATTTTATGGCATTCTGGGTCCGACTGAGAAATTAACAGTTGTATATACCTTTCTCTTTGTGGGGTGCTGCCCATTGAGAACCTTGGCATTATCAACCCACTTTACTGTTCTCATTCTATCATCCCAGTCAGGTATTTGATCCAAGGGAAGAGGAAATGAAATCCGCGACACTCTGCATTTCACTGGAGACTTACTGAGTGTGAGTGGCACATCTGACTTCAGTGTAACAGCCACATGTTTGGCACAAGAGGCATGGATGTGACCAACCTATATATATGTAAAATAAGCTTGAGTTAGACATAGGATCACACACCAGCTCAGGTTACTAACTAATCCTCCAGACCTCTTGCACAACACTATAGAGAACAGTAAACCTCAATATGCAAATGTGCCAAACCATTACATTAATGCCCTTTCCAGAATGAAACACAAGGGATGGTTAATATTGCTGCTCAGCAGAGAACAGTCTATTAAAATCATCATTATACCTGAGGAGAGAAATTCAGGGGCCCTTCTAATGGCCACTCGAACCTCATGGCATCCAGTTGGCTGTGATTTGTCATGGTGAAGGTCACCTGGTATGGAAGACCAATGTAACAATCTCCAAAGATGATGTGATCCATGCGAGGAGCTGTGAGATGAGAGTACCCATTACGTCTAAATCATGTTAAATAGAAGAGGGTAATTCATGGCACAATGAACAAGCACCTTAAACCAGTTAACCATCATAAAATGGCTGTGGTGAGATTCAATGTTTACTCCAAATCATGAAACTCTTCAGATGACTCTAAAGAAGAGAATTGTGTCCTTACCTTCTACAACATCTTCATCCACAGACCCCTGGGGGCTGAGAGCCACTCCTGGGTTCTGGATGTTATCGATGGTTATGTCGTCCTTGTATCCCTCTCCCACCAGTTGGACACAGATCTGATCATATTGATTGTCCATCACGGACAAGTGCAGTGTGGCCTCGAATCTCTGGGGGTCCGCAGGATGGAAAACCACATCAAATTGTGCTGTGTGTCCAGGATGGATGATCAGAGAAGCTGTGTGTGCCCGCTGACCTGGAACAAGAGAAGGATGGCAGATTAGTAAAATCATACTCTGGTGTCAGCAGACAGTATGGAGTTGGGAGCAGCAATGTTACCCATATTCTGTGTATTGTTCTCAGTCCACGCAGGGTAAATGCACTGAGTGTCGGGTTTCGGCTTTAAAGTGAAAACATGTTCTTCTCCAGTCAAATCAATGTTTACCTGAGGGAGAGATATGAACAATAATTATTAATGGGTTGCATGTTACTCACTCTATGGCATTATGAATGCTATAGCCATCAGTACAGGAATGTCAATTTAATTAAGGATATAGTGCCACAGATTTATATTCTACACTAAGTGTATTGCTAGATGCTAGACTGTATTGCAGGGGGCGAGATGGCACTAGCAGGTACCGAATGGGTTCTAGACAATACCGAATGTGTCACATGGTTTTAAGAATATCAGAGGGCTTTCGACTTTACTGAATGCATCACAGGATTCTAGACAGTACTGAATGTAAACAGGATTCTAGAATTCTAGACAGTACTGAATGTATCACAGGATTCTAGACAGTACTGAATGTATCACAGGATTCTAGACAGTACTGAATGAGTCACAGGATTCTAGATAGTACTGAATGAGTCACAGGATTCTAGACAGTATTGAATGTATCACTTATAAGTAGTTTTTATTGAAAAATACTTGACCATAAATTTGAATAAAAAATCATAATCATATTTACTAAAAGTGAATTATGGTAAATTAGATAGGGCATTGTAAACTTTTACTGGGTTCTAGAATACAAGGAAGAAGGTTCTAGACTACACATGCAGTATCATTGGGTTCTAGAATACAAGGAATATACCAAAATGTTCTAGACTACACATGCAGTATCATTGGTTTCTAGAATACAAGGAATATACCAGAAGGTTCTAGACTACACATGTGGTATCAGTGGGTTCTAGAATACAGGGAACATACCAGAAAGGTTCTATACTATGCATGCAGCATCATCGGGTTCTAGATTACAAGGAAGAAGGTTCTAGACTACACATGCGGTATCATTGGGTTCTAGAATAGAAGGGATACACCAGATGGTTCTAGACTATACAGAATGTATCATTGGGTTCTAGAATACAAGGAATATACCAAACGATTCTAGACTACACGTGCGGTATCATTGGGTTCTAGAATGCAAGGAACATGCCAGAAGGTTCTAGACTATGCAGAATGTATCACTGGGTTCTAGAATACAAGGCATATACCAGATGGATTTAGACTGAGGCATTACTCTCACCTTTGCAGCAATGGACCCTTCATTTTTTAAGACTAGTGGGAGCTGTTGGTGTTGACCAATTAAAAGCCTTTGGTAAAGAAGAAGTGGGTGTCCACGTTTGTTGCGCAGTGCAGGTCGGGTAACGGTAATACGAGGCAGGATTCCTTCACCATTGATTTCAAAGGTCAGATTTCGAGCCTTGGACAGAACACTACAGAGAAATGTTGTTATTGAAATACAGTAAGTTAGTAAACCCTTTCAGCTTTTACAATATGAGCCAATCTGTGCTCCAGGCACTGTGCCTAGTCACTCCCAACAGGCAAACAGTTTGATTAATTTGAATGAAATCACAGCAGCCATCATTCTGCTTCTCATGAGCCTCTGTCCTTGGAAGATCACACGGAATACCAATACTTTCATAAAATTAAAATGATTATAGCTCAATCTGCTGAAGCGGTTGTTACGGTTGTCTCCAGGCTGGCTGGAAGTTGGACCGCTTAGATGTCCTGGTTCCCGGTCTTGGAGAGTGAGAGCGCCGCTCTGAACAGCATACAGCAATATTCCTGGAAATGTAGAAGTCCCACTAGCTATGAGCAGAGCTAGTATAACACCTTTCCCTACAGCACGAGTCGAGGTTGCGAGTTGAGGGTAAAACGAACTGGTTTAATGTGTACTCATGCATGGCTTTAAAAACAAGTTTTCAGGCCAGAGGAACACCCCTCTGGACCTGATGGTACACAGGACAATGCAATCTCAAAGCCAATAGGAGCAAAGTGCATTTTATGAAACACTCCCCCCTACCCTGGAGATAATTGGTCTCAACGGTTACAGTAACTCAATTATCTCCAGGTGCATGCAATAACCACGCTTTATTATACACAAGAAAACAGAATAAAAATGGATAACTTTTACAGTATAGTACTTTAATATCACATTCAACCCATCCCCAGGCAGCTTGGATCTGAGCGCACAAAATATACGAATAGCGCTCCGATCTCACGAATGGTGTACGAAAGCCATGGGGATAAAACATGTCAGTATGGGTATTCGCCTGGTAGCAGCCTGGGGGTTCCCGGCTAGCTGATCTGGCCTGGGGTCGGTATAACTCTCGGAATACAACTTGTCCAACGACATGTCTTTCGTAACTTATTGCCCGAACGGACGGGGCAAGCTGTATTCCAGCGGGATTTGTGCAAACTTTAGTCTGAGAATAGTACCATGAGTTTGACGATCAAGTCCCGCTGGGCGTTCGACAACAAAAGATGGCCGCCGCCACGTGTTCGGCATATGGACGGCGACCACCCTGGCGATAAAGAATTATGTTGCAGTTAACCACAGAAACCGCAGCTTCAAGGTGTTTAATTGGGGGCACATGCCAGGGGCCGGGCGGTCGGTCGTTCGGGAGTTATTTCGGCTCTTTGTTTGGTACCCCGTTCGACCTTTTACATACGAACGGGATCCTCCTTGATAACAGACAATTAGCCTGCGGTTAACCACAAACTGCAGCTCTTGGGTGGTTGATTGTCAGCACACTCATCAGGTAGGGTGGTCGTCTGTTCGTCGGTTGGTTTGGTGAAAAGAAGGTGAAGGGGATTAATTAGTGGCACACGCCAAGGGCCGGGTGGTCAGCCATTCGTGTATACGAATGGTCTGTAAGGGTTGTTCATATACAAAGTAGCAAAATAGAAACAAAAGTAACTGAATTGTAGTAGGCAGAGGGGATCTCTGTAACACAGGTGTTTTCTTATTTTCACACACATTCCTTATTAGCACGGAGCACTACTTGTCCTTCTAATGAGATATTGAACAATGACATGGGGGATTCCCCCCCAATAATAGACGGCAGTCAGTCCCAGGCTATTTAGGACTCTCCCGTTTCCGACTCACCTGCTGATTCCCTCCACAGAAGCTTCAAAGATGCACTGATACAACATCATGCTCTGTGGGCTGAATGTCACACTCGCAAAACACTGGCTGTGACTTGGGATGTTCATTCTCTGTGGCTCAATCTCAAACATGTCATTCACTCGATACGATGACTGCAATAGAAAGACTAAACGTTAATCGTCTACTGCCATCTTTAAACTGCAGCATGTTCCACACCCCCTATAACCTGCACTACCTGACGAGCACTACTGCTCCCACACCCCCTATAACCCACACTACCTGAGCAGCACACTCACTGCAGCTCCCCACACCTCCTATAACCCACACTACCTGAGCAGCACGCTCACTGCAACTCCCCACACCTCCTATAACCTACAATACCTGAGCAGCACACTCACTGCAGCTCCCCACACCCCCTATAACTCACAATACCTGAGCAACACGCTCACTGCAGCTCCCCACACCACCTATAACTCACACTATCTGAGCGGCACACTCACTGCACCTCCCCACACCCCCTATAACTCACACTACATGACCAGCACACTCACTGCAGCTCCCCACACCCCCTATAACCCACACACTACCTGAGCAGCACTTACTGCAGTTCCCCACACCACCTATAACCCAGACACTACCTGAGCAGCACACTCACTGCAGCACCCCACACCTCCTATAACCCACACTACCTGAGCAGCACACTCACTGCAGCTCCCCACACCTCCTATATACTGCACCCACTATAACTCACACTACTGAGCAGCACACTTACTGCAGCTCCCCACACCTCCTATAACACACACAATCTGAGCAGCACGCTCACTGCAGCTCCCCACACCTCCTATAACCCACACTACCTGAGCAGCATGCTCACTGCAGCTCCCCACACCTCCTATAACCCACACTACCTGAGCAGCACACTCACTGCAGCTCCCCACACCTCCTATAACTCACACTGCCTGAGCAGCATGCTTACTGCAGCTCCCCACACCTCCTATAACTCACACTACCTGAGCAACACGCTCACTGCAGCTCCCCACACCTCCTATAACTCACACTACCTGAGCAGCACGCTTACTGCAGCTTCCCACACCTCCTATAACTCACACTACCTGAGCAGCACGCTCACTGCAGCTCCCCACACCTCCTGTAAAGAAACATTAAAGTCACTTCCACTCTATGAGAAGTATCCAATAGGCAGAACATGTATATAAGTCCCCAGTTCACTGGATAGATCAATGAGTTTGAGATTTGTTTTGTTAATTTTTGTTTGTTTTAAAGCAGGGGGCAGAATATACAAAGCTGAAAGACCACAGTTTATAAATAAATACATTAATTGTTAACCTCAGTGTATTCCTTTAAGGCAATCAATTCAATGATCCCAATCATACCTTTGCGGAGCTGGGCTTGAGAGCCAAGGTAACATCACAGGGGACCTTGCCAGAATTAATGATTTTAAAACGAGCTGTATACGACTGTCCCACTATTACGTTACAGAACAAAAAACGGTTCTCTTCCTGCAGGTACACCCCTCCTGTCAGCAGTGAAGGCAAGCATTGCAGGATCCTAGTATCCGTCACAATACGGTGCTCCTCAAAGATACTGCCAATATCATCTGTCACAAAACCTGCAGATAAAACACAGAAACAGGGCAGCAACGACACACACAGAAAAGGAACGACAGGCCCAGAGCAGCAACGACACGCGCAGAAAAGAAACGACAGGCCCAGGGCAGCAAGGACACGCACAGAAAGGATCGACAGGCCCAGGGTAGGAACGACAGGTGTAGCCCATAACATAAACACACTTTATCTGAACCATCAGACCATGTATATTGCGATCACATTTACACTATGCGGTTTAAGGACTATTGGCAAGGGGTTGCTTTTTAAAATATATCTTGATCTAGAAAATGACCTGCTAAATAATCCATCAGTAGGTCCGTGAATGATGCATAGATCACTCTCCATGTTTTGAAGCTTAGGAAGTGAAATATTAGTGAAAGCTCAATGTTTTAGCTCAGTCCCTACTAGTCAGCTTTTGCCAAGGCCTGTCCTCGGATTTCAGGGGATGTTTGGATCATGAACACAGACAATAAACTAAGAAAATCTAGGGTTCTTCACAGTGGCACTGGCAGTCATTGGGCTACTGGAAAATATTTCAGGAGGGGAAAGGAAGGGACTGTACCTGGGGTGCAGACTTCAGTCACGAGACGAAAAGGTACCCCATTGGAATGATCTTCTGGATCCCGGTCAGATATATCAATAGACAGTAATTCCTCACATCGGCCCAGCTGTTCAGCAAAGCAATCAACATTGATGGTCTGATGTGTTCCTGGGGAAACCGTTCCAAAACCAGGAGAGACCGTGAACATGCCCAAAGTGAGGCGTGCCTGGAAATAGAGACAATACGCATTGAGAAACCAGGAGAGAGAGTGAACATGCCCAAAGTGAGGCGTGCCTGGAAATAGAGACAATACGCATTGAGAAACCAGGAGAGACAGTGAACATGCCCAAAGTGAGGCGTGCCTGGAAATAGAGACAATACGCATTGAGAAACCAGGAGAGACAGTGAACATGCCCAAAGTGAGGCGTGCCTGGAAATAGAAACAATATGCATTGAGAAACCAGGAGAGACAGTGAACATGCCCAAAGTGAGGCGTGCCTGGAAATAGAGACAATACGCATTGAGAAACCAGGAGAGACAGTGAACATGCCCAAAGTGAGGCGTGCCTGGAAATAGAGACAATACGCATTGAGAAACCTGGAGAGACAGTGAACATGCCCAAAGTGAGGCGTGCCTGGAAATAGAGACAATACGCATTGAGAAACCAGGAGAGACAGTGAACATGCCCAAAGTGAGGCATGCCTGGAAATAGAGACAATACGCATTGAGAAACCAGGAGAGACAGTGAACATGCCCAAAGTGAGGCGTGCCTGGAAATAGAGACAATACGCATTGAGAAACCAGGAGAGACAGTGAACATGCCCAAAGTGAGGCGTGCCTGGAAATAGAAACAATATGCATTGAGAAACCAGGAGAGACAGTGAACATGCCCAAAGTGAGGCGTGCCTGGAAATAGAGACAATACGCATTGAGAAACCAGGAGAGACAGTGAACATGCCCAAAGTGAGGCGTGCCTGGAAATAGAGACAATACGCATTGAGAAACCAGGAGAGACCGTGAACATGCCCAAAGTGAGTGAACCCAGGGTCCCGACACTCGCTGAAAACCCAGACACTCATGCACTCTGCTCTGGAACAAAATGTACCCAATTTTTTCCACTAGGTTATTAAGTGGGCTGATGCTCAGACCATATTAAACACCATCACTTTAGGTGCCATACCTGGCCAGTTGTACTTATATCTCGCATTTGAGAATCAGTGCGTTTCGCCTTGTTGAAGCTGACTGATTTGCTAGATCCGGAACCTTCTCGTGAGCGCACCCTCTTTATACCGGTAGCTAGCCTGGCAGAAACAGTGCAGGGCATTAGTTCAATATATACACGACATACAGGAATCACACCTATATAGTAACAAACTCGTCTACTGCATTGAAATCTAACCTAACGAACAGCAATCCAACCAACTGAATGAATGAATGCAAATATGTACTGAATGAAAATCTCAACTGTGGGAATCTCACCCACAGAATAGTTATCCAAATTACAGAATAATAAACTTGTCTGTGACATGAGAGTTTCACCTACAACATGAGAATGATAATCTGACCTACAAACTGATCATCCCAACCTACAGAACGATCATCTCAACCTACAGAATGATCATCCCAACCTAAAGAATAATCATCCCAACCTACAGAATAATCATCCCAACCTACAGAATAATCATCCCAACCTACAAACTGATCATCCCAACCTACAAACTGATCATCCCAACCTACAAACTGATCATCCCAACCTACAGAATAATCATCCCAACCTACAGAATAATCATCCCAACCTACAAACTGATCATCCCAACCTACAAACTGATCATCCCAACCTACAGAATGATCATCCCAACCTACAGAATGATCATCTCAACCTACAGAATAATCATCTCAACCTACAGAATAATCATCTCAACCTACAGAATAATCATCCCAACCTACAGAATAATCATCCCAACCTACAGAATAATCATCCCAACCTACAACCTACAGAATAATCATCCCAACCTACAGAATGATCATCCCAACCTACAGAATGATCATCCCAACCTAAAGAATGATCATCCCAACCTACAGAATGATCATCTCAACCAACAGAATAATCATCCCAACCTAAAGAATGATCATCCTAACCTACAGAATGATCATCCCAACCTAAAGAATGATCATCCCAACCTACAGAATAATCATCCCAACCTACAGAATGATCAGCTTAACCTACAGAATGATAATCTCGATCTACAGAATGATAATCTAGGTCTATACAATGATAAACTCATCTGTGGAATACAGTTAATATTTAAAGTCATGTCTTTTACCTTGAGCTTTTATAAAATCTCACCACATCAGCTGTTTTTTTATCTGACACTTCTTATTGGAAACGCAAATCCACTCTAACCAAATTAATAATATTCCCACATTTCACTTCCTCACCTCTACCCTAACTCTGCTCCTGCAATGCTAGGATAGCACGATCCTACATTCTGCTACTCTTGGTAGGTCTGCTTGAGTAGAAAACAATTAGGCTCATGGCTTTCTTACCCTTTCTTGACAGGTTGAATGATGACTTCCCGGATCAGTTTACTGATACTGTAACGGAATTCCAGCTGGGACAAGTTCTCCAGGGTGAAGGAACAAAGCTTCCGGCTTCCCAGAACCATGGCCCCAAAATTAATGTCTGATGATGGAGAGATCCGGTATTTTGAGAAAACAGAGCGTACGGACACCCGAATGGGGATACTGGCGATGGTCTCTCCACCCTCACTCAAGCTGGGCTCAATAACCTATGGGAAGTAGATAAGAGCAGCTGTTAGACAGCATGTTTCTGGCTTCTTTCATCATACCATACAGCATTCTCCTATTACTCCCCGGTCACTGAAGAGAATTCTGGAAACAGTAACACACTCTACTATATTAAATAAGCAACATACACATCATACTGAGAAAAACACTATAGATAAAAACTCCACAGCTCTAATTTATAGTGTCTGAGTGATGATATCATGAAGACATGGATCACATCTGGGATATTGCACAATCCCTGTCCATACCTGGCATCTTAGAATGGGCTTGTCTACAATCTCCACTTCCCTTTTGGATTGGAAGTGAATCTGCACCTGAGTGGAGCGATCATTAGGTGCCAGAGGTCCCTTCTGGGGCGTAACGGAAAAGATGGAGTTTAGATCCACCATACCAGGACCAGTGCCTTCCAGGGAGAAGCTGGAGTAAGAAAAGCAGGGCAAGAAGAAAGGCAGAGAGATAAACTTCCATGTATTAGTCCCTCTCAGAGCAAGTACTATTAGCAGTCACAATGACAAACACTAAGCCCCAGCATCGTTCTTTCAATACACCAACTAATGTGTTGTCAATGTATGAGTTTGTTTAACTGGCTCGCTTCAAACAAAACTGATTAAAACCTCAAAGGTGTGTAAAATTCACATGCAGACTGTAAGCTCTAAGGGCCTGGAAGCTTCTTTCTGAAATGACTTTTTTTCGACATAAAGTAAAGATTCCACATAGCTTTTACCAGCGAGTCAGGCAATTACCTAATTCACAAAGAGGGCACAATTAAACTTACAATGTAAAGGTCAGGGGATCTATTAGCAACGTGGGCTGATACATTATACCCAATATAAATGACACGTTCATTTAGTATCCATCAGCGAGCAGGTTACCTGAAACCGATCTCATATTTCCCTTTGTTCTTCAGAGAAATGGTGTGTTTAACTTCATCATTCACCTTCACAACTCCAAAGTCCAAGCCGCCATCTGTGCCTGTTTGGGAAACCACGATTATTGTACAGAGACCACCACAGGCCCCCAAATCTGTGGCCAAAACTGCTGGGACCACATGTCTTTGGCAGTTTGAGCATGTAACGAACCTTTTACAGTTACCTCAGCTGTTAATGAAACCCACCAATATGGGGACAGGGGGCTGAGTGTCATTGAATAGTGTTTATATAGGAAATGAAACCCACCAATATAGGGGACAGGGGGCTGAGCGTCATGTAATAGTGTTTATAATGACAATGGAACCCACCAATATGGGGACAGGGGGCTGAGTGTCATGGAATAGTGTTTATAATGGCAATGGAACCCACCAATATGGGGACAGGGGGCTGAGTGTCATGGAATAGTGTTTATAATGACAATGAAACCCACCAATATAGGGGACAGGGGGCTGAGTGTCATGGAATAGTGTTTATAATGGCAATGGAACCCACCAATATGGGGACAGGGGGCTGAGTGTCATGGAATAGTGTTTATAATGGCGATGAAACCCACCAATATAGGGGACAGGGGGCTGAGTGTCATGGAATAGTGTTTATAATGGCAATGAAACCCACCAATATGGGGACAGGGGGCTGAGTGTCATGGAATAGTGTTTATAATGGCAATGAAACCCACCAATACGGGGTCAGGGGGCTGAGTGTCATGGAATAGTGTTTATAATAGCAATGAAACCCACCAATATAGGGGACAGGGGGCTGAGCATCATTGAATAGTGTTTATAATGGCAATGAAACCCACCAATATAGGGGACAGGGGACTGAGTGTCATGGAATAGTGTTTATAATGGCAATGGAACCCACCAATATGGGGTCAGGGGGCTGAGCGTCATTGAATAGTGTTTATAATGGGCAACTTGTTAAGTAAAGGCATACCTTTTGGGAAGCTGATATCTAGAGATACATCATAAGCCTCAGCTAAAACTTGAATTGTTTCAAGCTGAACGATTCCCAAGATATTTTCTACATCGGAGACCTGGAGAATACAGACAAACAGTGTGACTCCACATTCTGCTCCCCAGGACAGCGTAACCCCACATTCTGCTCCCCAGGACAGCGTAACCCCACATTCTGCTCCCCAGGACAGCGTGACCCCACATTCTGCTCCCCAGGACAGCGTGACCCCACATTCTGGTCCCCAAGACAGCGTAACCCCACATTCTGGTCCCCAAGACAGCGTAACCCCACATTCTGCTCCCCAGGACAGCGTGACCCCACATTCTGCTCCCCAGGACAGCGTGACCCCACATTCTGCTCCCCAGGACAGCATAACCCCCCATTCTGCTCCCCAAGACAGCGTAACCCCACATTCTGGTCCCCAAGACCGCGTGACCCCACATTCTGCTCCCCAGGGCAGCATAACCCCACATTCTGCTCCCCAAGACAGCATAACCCCACATTCTGCTCCCCAGGACAGCGTGACCCCACATTCTGCTCCCAGGAAAGCGTGACCCCACATTCTGCTCCCCAGGACAGCATAACCCAACATTCTGCTCCCCAGGACAGCGTGACCCCACATTCTGCTCCCCAGGACAGTGTGACCCCACATTCTTCTCCCCAGGACAGCGTGACTCCACATTCTGTTCCCCAAGACAGTGTGACCCCATATTCTGCTACCCAGGACAATGTGATCCTACATTCTGCTCCCTAGTTATCCTTGCCTCCAAACATTTCGATAAGGCATAATTTTTTGGGCCGGCTTTATTTCTGGCCTTTCTGCATCCTGCCTGCCAGTTCTCTCAGACTAAGGACATTAGCAGGGGGCAGCCTGTTGTCACAGCAACCAGTTTCGGAAAATGTAAGGACTAAGATGAATATTACAAGCAGCCCGACTCTGGATATAACTAGAGACACCATGAAAAGTTAATAATATTGTGATCACATAGTGGTGGTGACTGGGCACAAGTACCTCCAGACGGATGAACTTCTTCACGTTAGTGGCTTTGGCTGCCTTGAAGTGAACTTGGAGACCATACTGTGAACGAGGGCCAACAATTCCTTGATCCTGGGAGACAGAGAACTCATCCCCCAGGTTTTCAAGGCCGATCACACGCCAGGCAGCAGGGAGAAGGTTGCTATTTCTCAGGAAGATTGTCCTAGAGTCCTTCCTGTAAAAACAGACAAACATATTGGCTATACAGTGCTACTAAAACATTTCAGATTAAATGAGAAGACATCACACCAGTCTTTGTTAGTTAAGGTTATTGATTAGGTCCTAGATCGCTGGCTGGAGATCACACCAGTCTGTTAGTGTTAAGGTCATTGATTAGGTGCTAGATTGCTGGCTGGAGATCACACCAGTCTTTGTTAGTTAAGGTTATTGATTAGGTCCTAGATTGCTGGCTGGAGATCACACCAGTCTTTGTTAGTTAAGGTTATTGATTAGGTCCTAGATTGCTGGCTGGAGATCACACCAGTCTGTTAGTGTTAAGGTTATTGATTAGGTCCTAGATCGCTGGCTGGAGATCACACCAGTCTGTTAGTGTTAAGGTTATTGATTAGGTCCTAGATTGCTGGCTGGAGATCACACCAGTCTGTTAGTGTTAAGGTTATTGATTAGGTCCTAGATTGCTGGCTGGAGATCACACCAGTCTGTTAGTGTTAAGGTTATTGATTAGGTGCTAGATCGCTGGCTGGAGATCACACCAGTCTGTTAGTGTTAAGGTTATTGATTAGGTGCTAGATCGCTGGCTGGAGATCACACCAGTCTGTTAGTGTTAAGGTTATTGATTAGGTCCTAGATCGCTGGCTGGAGATCACACCAGTCTGTTAGTGTTAAGGTTATTGATTAGGTCCTAGATCGCTGGCTGGAGATCACACCAGTCTGTTAGTGTTAAGGTCATTGATTAGGTGCTAGATCGCTGGCTGGAGATCACACCAGTCTGTTAGTGTTAAGGTCATTGATTAGGTCCTAGATCGCTGGCTGGAGATCACTGGAGCCTTGTCTTAACACAGATGTTACTGAATAGTTTTTAGATTGCTGGAAGAAGCCATGTGAAATTGAAGCAGGGAGCACAGACAGAGGCAAAGGATGGTGAATTTTTTAGGTGTCATTGGGAACTCTGATCCCCTTACCGATGCAGAAGGACTTTGTCAAAATGAATGTGCTTGCGATCTAACTCCAGCTCTGGTCGGACACCACGGCAGGAAATTCTGAATAGTGCAGGCAGGGGGTTATCTTTAATGCAGCAGACAATGTTATCCTCAAACACACCAGGAGAGGTGGGGTATGCCCAAATGGAAAGCACCTGTATGGGGTGATAGAATGTGTATATTTATATAAGGAATGGAGAATTGTTTGACTAGACTTTTGCAACTCACTTCTCATTGGCCTTCCCTATACCCACATTGCCTACCTACATGTAGTGAATGCTGCGGCAAGGCTCATCTTCCTCTCTGACCAGTACTTCCACTCCTCACCCCTTTACCAATCATTACATTGGATTCCTGTACCCTTCAAACTGAAACACTAACCTACAAAGCCCTCACTAACTCCACACCTCACCCCTTTACCAATCATTACATTGGATTCCTGTACCCTTCAAACTGCTAACACTAACCTACAAAGCCCTTACTAACTCCACACCTCACCCCTTTACTAATCATTACATTGGATTCTGGTACCCTTCAAACTGCTAACACTAACCTACAACGCCCTCACTAATTCCACACCTCACCCCTTTACCAATCATTACATTGGATTCCTGTACCCGTGAAACTGCTAACACTAACCTACAAAGCCCTCACTAACTCCAAACCTCACCCCTTTACCAATCATTACATTGGAGTCTGGTACCCTTCAAACTGAAACACTAACCTGCAAAGCCCTCACTAACTCCATTCCTCACCCTTTTACCATTCATTACATTGGATTCCTGTACCCTTCAAACTGCTAACACTAACCTACAAAGCCCTCACTAACTCCACTGAGACGAGACCAATCTCGCCATTGTGCATTGGAGGAGCCTGGTTGCCCGCCTGCTGCCTTTAGACTATGGCCACATGTTGAAACGTTTGATTTTTCCCCTGCAAAGACACGAAACCCGGATCATGTATTTGAAGTATGCGGATTCTGAAAATTTAAGTTTTATGTGAATGTGATGCATACTTTTAAAGTTATGAATAATGTGGAAAAACTGTATTTCTCTGCCTGTGATAATTATATTACCCATTGTGTAAGGTAATTGTATCACAGGCAGAGGGGAGGATTTTGTGTGGGAGTGTCTGAGTGTATTGTACGTGCTTATTGGTTGTTTTCCAAAACCCTGTGGGTGGTACTAATGTGTATATAAGAACAATAAACCCACAGCTCTGTCTGTTCACTGCTTGACCCTCAACACAGAGCTTTGTCTCGTTCTTGGGGGGATTTATTGTATGCTGTTCCAGTTTGACTGTTAGGAGTATAAACCTATTCGTATGGTTTTTCCTATTCGGCTGTTTACAGCATTCGTATGTGTAACGGATCACCTGGCACCCCGACTGGGTACCTCCGTTAAAGGATGCTCCTAGCGCTTCCTGAGGACTCCAAGCACTGCAGCAGACACCACAACCACCGAACCGGAGAAGCATATGAATCCTCTCAAGCATATGAATGCTGTAGACAGTTGTATAGGAACCATACGAATAGGTTTACTCTCCTAGCAGTCAAACTGGAACAGCATACAATGAATCCTTCCCCCAATAATGAGACGACACTTCACTTTGAGGGTTAAAACAGGAACTCCCTGTACTGTCACACACAGTCTCTTTTATTCCCAATCCACAAACATAGTACAGCCCACAGGGCGTTACAAAACAACCAATCAATCCGTACAATACACCCAGACACTCCCACACAAAATCCTCCCCTCTGCTGTGATATGATTACTGAACACAATGGGTAATCTCATTATCACCGGCAGAGGAATACAGTTTTTACACAATATTTATAACTTCTAAAATATACATGTCACAAACATAAAACATACATTTTCATAATCAATCCATTCAGGGGAACAACATATTAAAAAATGGCACGAATCAGACCAGGGGTTCAAAAGTTAAGGGAAAGTCCTTTGTGACTACATGAAGCATGGTTTTTCTGCCCAAAACCAGTTCCACAGAGTCTTCTATAGTGGAGATAATTGAGAAGTAATTCAATTATCTCCAAGGACAGAGGCAAAACTCCATTAGCCACATGGCAGACAAAGGACAATAAAAGACATAAAAATACAATAAAATATACAAGGTTACATTTATTACATAAAATACAGACATTCTACCTATCCCCAGATAGCTTAGATCTGAGCGCACATTATTACCGGATGGCGCCCAGATCACATACATACAGTTCAATCGCCATGGAGCCAAAGTCTTTCATACAGTCTTTCAGTATACTGCTGGGCTCCATGGCATAGCTATCTGGGGTAGCATGGCTTTAACAGTCCGCAGAAAGGCACAAACCAGCCTTTCTGCAGGGAAAAAGAACAGGGGCCATAGTCTAAAGGCAAGAGGCGGGCAAGCAGCCCCCTCCAAGGACACGTGGCGAGGTTGGTTTCGCCACAGTATGTTTGAGAGCATTCATATGCTTCTCCGGTTCGGTGTATTGGTGTCTACAGTAGCTGTGCCTGTGTCTCTGGAAGGGAAGATCTACTAAACGGCGGTCTAACCCCTTTTATGCCCGGGGTGCCGTCACAATTGGTGGCAAGCGGCGGGATCGTTCCCACAGTCAGAAGGACAGCTACAGGAGACACCATTCCGTGGATTTACAAGTTGGGGGCAACGCATGTCCCAGTACAGCGACCCTAAAAGCAACAGGATGGAACCAGCAGTTTTATACGATGAGGGTGTCATGAACGATCGAAATGCAGTCCGCAAAGGCATCTGGTACCAGGCACTGGATAATATACAGCACCAGCGGGGCGAGGGACTCCCCAGTGAGGAGCAGCGACAGCAGACACAAGAGCAGCCCCTGGAGGAGTGGATAAAGGAACTGGAGCATCGGGTATGGCAGGAGCTGTGGCTGAAAGATGCCTACCAGGCACTCTGGTGGTATGCAGCGCAGTATATACCCTGGACAGCCAAGCATGACAAGCCAGAGGGAGAGGAGTTTGATGGCCCTGGTTTGTTATGGGAGTCTTTTTTCAGAGCCTGATTTTGGGGGCTCTACACAAACCGTACGACTGGGATGACCCTCACGAGATGGAGCAAGACCTGGCCCAACTAGCGACCCGAGAGATGGAGCAGGACTACCAACATCTGTCCCACTCCATTGAAAAGGCACGACAGAAAAGCAGAGTGGCAGATCCAGTTCCAGACCCCTTCAGCTGGGAAGATATTGTAGAGATTTACTGGGAGGAACCCCAGGCGGCAGGTGGAGATGGCACCGAGGTCTCTCCACCAGCCCTACAGGGATGCTGGGCGGTCAGCCCAGATCCCCAGCGGCAGATTGATTTGCAGCAGCATGGTGCTTTGTCCAAAGGGGAGATGATCAGTCTCCCCCTCCAGCAGCACAGCTATGTTTACAAAGGGGAGACAGTCGGTCCCTCCAGGCTACTTCTGTGGTAGTGCTGGCATCAGGGCAAAGTACAGCTGGTCTCTGCCCACCTCGCAACCCACCAATTCAGCGTACCAGTCCCCCACACAGCTGTGGTGAGGCACATGGACATGGACAACTTTTCCCCGTAGTCAGGTGTAGTAACCATTTATTGTGAGTGGGCTGTACTACTAATTGTGTTTTATGGGTGGGTTGTTGGACTAACCAGGGCATTGACCGGTAGGAGGTCAGATACCCTGTTAGTCTGTTTGGAAAAGGGGAGAGATGTGACGAGACCAATCTCGCCACTGTGCATTGGAGGAGCCTGGTTGCCCACCTACTGCCTTTAGACTATGGCCCCATGTTGAAACGCTTGATTTTCCCAAGGAGAGACACGAAAGCCGGGTCATTCGGTGCTTGCCCTGTTTGAGCGGTGATTCCCCAGATAGCTATGCCATGGAGCCCATTCGTATAATGAAAGACTATGGGAAAGACTTTGGCTCCATGGCAATTGAACTGTATGTGTGTTGTCTGAGCGCCATTCAGTAATAATGTGTGCTCAGACCTAAGCTATCTGGGGATATGTTGAATGTACCTGTTTTATGCAATGGCTGCACAGTTATATATTTTTATGTATTTTATTGTCTTTTGCTGCCATGTGTTCAATGGAGTTTTGCCTCTGTCCTTGGAGATAATTGGATTACTTTCCAATTATATCCAGGATAGAAGACTCTGTGGAACTGGTTTTGGGCAGAAAAGCCATGCTTCATTTGGTCTATCTTTTGAACCACTGGACCAAGTTGGATGATTTTGACGTGTGTTTGTATTTGGAGTATGCTGATTCTGAAAATGTAAGTTTTATGTGAATATGATGCATACTTTCCAAGTTATGAATAATGTGGAAAAACTGTATTTCTCTGGCTGTGATAATTACATTACCCATTGTGTAAGGTAATTGTATCACAGGCAGAGGGGAGGATTTTGTGTGGGAGTGTCTAAGTGTATTGTACGTTTTTATTGGTTGTTTTCCAAAACCTTGTGGGTGGTACTAATGTGTATATAAGAACAATAAACCCACAGCTCTGTCTGTTCACTGCTTGACCCTCAACACGGAGCCTTGCCCTCATTTGGAAGCAAACTATCACTAAGACTCCGACACTGATTGTTTCTATCGATGCCGAAAAGGCTTTCGATCGAGTGAAATGGCCTTATCTGTTCTTCCTACTTTCCCACTTAGGATTCCCGGACCCGTACATTAGAGTGGTGAAGGCTATGTACAGCAACGTGAGAGCGCAGGTGCAGATCACGGGCGCGTCCCCTGTACCCTTTTGCCTGCACAACGGCACTAGACAGGGTTGTCCCCTGTACCCATTGTTGTTTGTCATGGCTCTGGAGCCGTTGTTGCAGGCAATTCGGCAGGACCGCAACATACAGGGGGTTAGAGTGAGGGGGAGAGAGTTTGTGGCGGCTGCATATGCAGACGAAGTTCTCTTGACGCTGACAGACCCGGAGGGGTCAATGGCGGCCTTAGGGGAGAAGTTGCGGGAGTATGGGGAAATCTCGGGCTATCGGGCCAATATGGCCAAATCCAGCGCTCTCCCTATCTGCATGACTCAAACCGAGATAGAAAACATTCACCACACCCACAAAATCCAGATGGAGCGAGTGGCGCTTAAATATCTGGGGATAAGCCTCAAGGCGGACCCGGGTGCCCTGTACGCCCATAACTTTACGCCCTTGTGGAGAACCATAACCAAAGATTTAGAAACGTGGCTAGACAAGCCCATATCGTGGATAGGCCAGATCCATGTCATAAAAATGAATGTCCTCCCTCGGATATTGTTTATGTTCCAGGCACTACCCATACACTTGTCGAAGGCCCAATTAGCACCAATCCAAAAGGCCATCGGTCGCTTTATTTGGCAAAACAAAAGGCCACGGGTTTCGAGATACGTCCTGTATCGCTCTAAACAGAGAGGGGGCCTAGGTCTCCCGAACTTATTTTTCTACTATCTGGCGGCCCAAATGTCGCAGGTAGCACTCTGGCATTCACCACTCGACGAGCGGAAATGGGTGGAAATCGAGACGCTCATGTCGGGGATAGACCTACCCCAATTTGTCATGTGGACTCCAAGGGAGGATAGACTCCTGACCAGGGCAGCGTGCCCTGCAGTGGCGAATTCCCTCAGGCTGTGGGACAATTATGGGACGAAATATGGGTTGGCATCTTCCCTGTCTCCCCTGGCACCCATCTTGCGTAACAAAGCGTTTTATCCGGGCATAGAAGCGCGAAATTTTCGAAATTTAGAAAGAGCGGTCCTACAGAGGCTCCACCATTTATATCGAGGTAACAAAATGGTTCCATTCAATGAGCTTAGACAGGGTAGGCATCTGACACCGACAGATTTTTTCCGCTATATACAGATTAGAGACTTTGCAGCCCAACCACACAAAGGACGCAGCGATAAAACCCCTGACCTTTTTTGAGCGCATGTGCACCTCCGAAAACAAACCCAGACGACTGATCTCAACACTGTATATGCACTTCTGCACGGAGTCCGGGGAATGGGGGGGCTTAGCATATACCGAGAGATGGGAGAAGGACTTGGGAGAAGAGCTAGAGGGGGTAGAATGGCAAGAGATATGGGAGGCGAACAACACCTCCTCCATCTGCGTGCGGCACCAGGAGCAGGCATTTAAAACAATGTTTCGCTGGTACTCCATCCTGGTAACCCTGTACAAAATGCATAAAACTACGACGGATATGTGTTGGAGGGGCTGCGGGGCCAAGGGAACATATTACCACATGTGGTGGGAATGCCCCAGAGTAGGGCAGTTTTGGGCAGAAGTGCACAACCTGGTGCGACAAGTGTTCTCCAGGTCGCCCACGTTGGATCCATGGGTATACCTCCTCAGCAGATCGGTCGAGGGGTGGACGCGAAAGGAGCAACGGCTGCTCCATAAGATCACGCTAGCAGAGAGACAGGCTGTGGCCCTCATGTGGCTACAGCAGGAGCTACCGCTGATTATGAGTGTGATAGATAGGATTAAAGACATGCGGGTGATGGATGATCTTACGGCTAGGGTCAGGTGCACCTCTAGGACCTTTCACCGGGTGTGGGAGCCATGGGATGGGTCCCGGTGGGGAGATGGTGGGGGGAGGGGCGCGACCTAGGACATGGACTGAGGGTGGACGTGGGGTGGGTTCCGAGAGGGAGGGAGGGGCGGTTTTTTGGCACAACGGGACCCCTGCCCCCCGGCCTCTCCCCCCACCCCGCCCCTCGGCCTCCCGGGTTGGTGCCCGGGGCCGCCTAAGGACTCCGCTCTCTTTTCTTATTCTGTTTCCATTTCTTCTTGTTTCTTTAATCCCCTCTCGGGGGATTTAGCCTAGTAGAGAGTGCAAGCAGTATACTCAAGATGCACCAGACGGAGGCGAGATGGGGAGTGCAGCGGGAGGGGGCTGAAACTAGTGGTCGGGAGGGTAGACAGGCAACAGACAGCAGCAGCCCGATAGCCATGCACTTGAGGGTTTGAAACTACACTGGCGGTGCGAAGGATGGATGAGAGGGCACACATAACAGTGGACATAAAACTAGGCTTATATATAGGGTAAAAACCGTGACGGACGGCGACATATCGTTTCGGAGCAACTACCATGGGGGGAAAAGTGCTTAGCTTACACCGTTGTATGGGGGCTTCTGCGCAAGCCAATATGCATTCTCTATGTCGCTGTTCTTGTCATGCAAAAATAAAGAATTTAAAAAAAAAAACACGGAGCCTTGCCTTGTTCTTGGGGGGATTTATTGTATGCTGTTCCAGTTTGACTGCTAGGAGTGTAAACCTATTCGTATGGTTTTTCCTATTCGGTTGTTTACAGCATTTGTATGTTTGAGAGCATTCATATGCTTCTCCGGTTCGGTGTATTGGTGTCTACAGTAGCTGTGTCTGTGTCTCTGGAAGGGAAGATCTACTAAACGGCTTTTAACCCCTTTTATGCCAGGGGTGCCGTTAGATCCACCCCTTACCCCTTTACCAATCATTACATTGGATTCTGGTACCCTTTAAACTGCTAACACTAACCTATAAAAGCCCTCACTAACTCCACTCCTCACCCCTTTACCAATCATTACATTGGATTCTGGTACCCTTTAAACTGCTAACACTAACCTACAAAAGCCCTCACTAACTCCACACCTCACCCCTTTACCAATCACTACATTAGATTCTGGTACCCTTCAAACTGAAACACTAACCTACAAAGCCCTCAGTTCACTCTCTCTCCTGCCTCCATAGCCCGGCTCTCTCTCTCTCCTGCCTCCATAGCCCGGCTCTCTCTCTCTCCTGCCTCCATAGCCGGCTCTCTCTCTCTCCTGCCTCCATAGCCCGGCTCTCTCTCCCTCCTGCCTCCATAGCCCGGCTCTCTCTCCCTCTCTCTCCTTCCTCCATAGCCTGGCTCACTCGCTCTCCTGCCACTGGTCGGTTCTTCCACACACCACGTTTACCATATTACTCATCAATCCCTGCCTCCTCTGACAAGCAGCTATTTCTGAAAGATTGGAAGCTTGTTACTGCAGGGCCTTCTTCACTGCTTCTCTCTGTTACACTCTGCATGTAAACGATCCCTATACTATAATTGTAAAGTGCTGCTGAATGTGCTGGTGCTATACAAATGAGAATAACAATAGGAACCCTGTAAATAATACTGTAGACATACTATCCGAGCACCATAACCACTACAGCGTGTAAGCTCAGAGCAGAGAGAAGGCGCATTCATTAGTAAAATGGTTTGACTACTCACTGCTGACATCATACCCACTGCAGCTCTCTGAACTGGCTACGAATGAATTGATTAATGCTGTAATACGGAATTGTTCGTGGTGGGGGTGTGACCCATCACACAATCGAATATCCCATATGGCTTTCACCTGTTTCTCATTGGGTTTCAGCGTCATGGTCGGTGGGTCTAAGATGAAGGTAGTTGCTTTCATGTCATGTTGAAAACCAAAGTTGATCTCGGATTCAATGGGAGACACATTGCAAATCATAATGGTCTCCATGTTCTCTGGAAACTGACCTGCTTTGTACCTGCCAAAAAAAAACCATACAAATCAGTCACAAAACCCATCCCATCATTTTTCACACCCAGCAAGAGTAAGTCAAATCCCACCTCTACCCATTAACCTGTCAGTACAAATCCCACCTCTACCCATTAACCTGTCAGCACAAATCCCACCTCTACCCATTAACCTGTCAGCACAAATCCCACCTCTACCCATTAACCTGTCAGCACAAATCCCACCTCTACCCATTAACCTGTCAGTACAAATCCCACCTCTACCCATTAACCTGTCAGCACAAATCCCACCTCTACCCATTAACCTGTCAGTACAAATCCCACCTCTACCCATTAACCTGTCAGCACAAATCCCACCTCTACCTATTAACCTGTCAGCACAAATCCCACCTCTACCCATTATCCTGTCAGTACAAATTCCACCTCTACCCATTAACCTGTCAGTACAAATCCCACCTCTACCCATTAACCTGTCAGCACAAATCCCACCTCTACCCATTAACCTGTCAGCACAAATCCCACCTCTACCCATTAACCTGTCAGCACAAATCCCACCTCTACCCATTAACCTGTCAGCACAAATCCCACCTCGACCCATTAACCTGTCAGTACAAATCCCACCTCTACCCATTAACCTGTCAGCACAAATCCCACCTCTACCCATTAACCTGTCAGCACAAATCCCACCTCTACCCATTAACCTGTCAGTACAAATTCCACCTCTACCCATTAACCTGTCAGTACAAATCCCACCTCTACCCATTATCCTGTCAGTACAAATCCCACCTCTACCCATTATCCTGTCAGTACAAATCCCACCTCTACCCATTAACCTGTCAGTACAAATCCCGCCTCTACCCATTAACCCGTCAGTACAAATCCCACCTCTGCCCATTAACCTGTCAGCACAAATCCCACCTCTACCCATTAACCTGTCAGTACAAATTCCCACCTCTACCTATTAACCTGTCAGTACAAATCCCACCTCTACCCATTAACCTGTCAGTACAAATCCCACCTCTGCCCATTAACCTGTCAGTACAAATCCCTCCTCTGTCCATTAACCTGTCAGTACAAATCCCACCTCTACCCATTAACCTGTCAGCACAAATCCCACCTCTACCCATTAACCTGTCAGTACAAATCCCACCTCTACCCATTAACCTGTCAGTACAAATCCCACCTCTACCCATTAACCTGTCAGCACAAATCCCACCTCTACCCATTAACCTGTCAGTACAAATTCCCAATGTGAGGTCTTTTCTCAGTCAAGGGAACACAATGCCGATATCAGTTGCAGACACATGGTGTCCTCTAGTAGCTACCTACAGTGGCTGTGTACACATTATGTGTGCTGTATCTATTGATAGACGTAAGAATGTGTCTTTATATTGCACAGCACTGTGTATACACAGGTATTTTAATGTGAGATTTGTCGCTGACCTTTCTCTAGCTTTACCGCACAGTAGGGGCCCAAACTCAAACACCCCACTGCTCAATATGAACTTCTTCTGGCAAATTTCATCTGCTTTCATCTCCTTCTTGCACTGAGGAAAGATGAGCCTGCAAATAAGGTGATGGAAACATTACAAACAACGTATGATAAAATATGAGATATACTGGATATTGAAATCTACCCGATTACTCACAACATTCTGTTTTGTGTTTTTAGGAAACATTTTTCCTAATGTGTGCTTGTACTGATACACACTAGGAGGCCACCAATAAAGTAAGCTGGGCTGGGTTAGGTTTTCATATTTTAGCAAATAGCCTTGTGTATGTGTGTGAGTTCCAAGGCAGAAAGATCATTTTTTAGGAGCAGAGGAGCCATGTAGAGCAGATGGATTAGAGTGATGGTTGTTGTACATATCATTGCATTTATATTTAGAAGCTTACTTGGGGTCCTGGCAAATGGCAGGAAAGGCACAAACCCCCCGACAGTATAGCTGGTATCTGCGACAGGTTCCCAGGACTTCAAAATTCATAGTTTGGTCAAAATTCCCAATAACGGTTGAGGCAAAGTGAATTCTTAGAAAAACTTCTCCCCCTGCAGGAACAACCCAGCGGAATATGCCAAGCCTGTAAAAAACAAAGTCAGTGAGCTGAAAGGAGACAGAATGTGAACGTGCTGAACTTGTGACAGTAATCTCACCGTTGTAACTTGCTCAGTGGCACTTCTCCAGTGATGCTGCCCTGATCCACATCAGAAACAGGAGTACCAGCACCAGGTGGCGGAGAAAGGATGTCCACAACTGGCAGGTTCTTGCGTGTAGAGGCTGGTCTGCGTTTGTCTTTCTGGCTCTCACGTCCAGTATCTACGGACCTCTCTTTTTTGTTTCGACCCTTAGTAGGTGTCAGCTGATCGTCCTTTAAAAACAAATACTATAATAAATTAATCTACAACTACTCTTTACACAATATGGCACAAGAGCTGGACACGGCAAGGTACCAGAGCTGTATTAGACGTGGGACACGGCAAGGTACCAGAGCTGTATTAGACGTGGGACACGGCAAGGTACCAGAGGTGGGACACAGCAAGGTATCAAAGGGGTATCAGAGGTGGGACACAGCAAGGTACCAGAGGGGTATCAGAGGTAGAAGACAGCAAGGTATCAGAGGGGTATCAGAGGTAGAAGACAGCAGGGTATCAGGTGGGACAGCAAGGTACCAGAGGTGGGACACAGCAAGGTACCAGAGGTGGGACACAGCAAGGTACCAGAGGGGTATCAGAGGTAGAAGACAGCAAGGTATCAGAGGGGTATCAGAAGTGGGACACAGCAAGGTATCAGAGGTAGGACACAGCAAGGTATCAGAGGTGGGACACAGTAAGGTATCAGAGGTGGGACACAGCAAGGTACCAGAGGGGTATCAGAGGTAGAAGAGCAAGGTATCAGAGGGGTATCAGAAGTGGGACACAGCAAGGTATCAGAGGTAGGACACAGCAAGGTATCAGAGGTGGGACACAGTAAGGTATCAGAGGTGGGACACAGCAAGGTACCAGAGGGGTATCAGAGGTAGAAGACAGCAAGGTATCAGAGGGGTATCAGAGGTCAGAGGTGGGACACAGCAAGGTACCAGTGGGGTATCAGAGGTAGAAGACAGCAAGGTATCAGAGGGGTATCAGAGGTAGAAGACAGCAAGGTATCAGAGGGGTATCAGAGGTAGAAGACAGCAAGGTATCAGAGGGGTATCAGAGGTAGAAGACAGCAAGGTATCAGAGGGGTATCAGAGGTAGGACACAGCAAGGTATCAGAGGTAGGACACAGCAAGGTATCAGAGGTAGGACACAGCAAGGTATCAGAGGTGGGACACAGCAAGGTATCAGAGGTGGGACACAGCAAGGTATCAGAGGGGTATCAGAGGTGGGACACAGCAAGGTACCAGAGGGGTATTAGAGGTAGACGACAGCAAGGTATCAGAGGTGGGACACAGCAAGGTATCAGAGGTGGGACACAGCAAGGTATCAGAGGTGGGACACAGCAAGGTACCAGAGGGGTATCAGAGGTAGAAGACAGCAAGGTATCAGAGGGGTATCAGAGGTGGGACACAGCAAGATATCAGAGGGGTATCAGAGGTGGGACACAGCAAGGTACCAGAGGGATATCAGAGGTAGAAGACAGCAAGGTATCAGAGGGATATCAGAGGTAGAAGACAGCAAGGTATCAGCGGGATATCAGAGGTGGGACACAACAAGGTATCAGAGGTGGGACACAGCAAGGTATCAGAGGTAGGACACAGCAAGGTATCAGAGGTGGGACACAGCAACGTATCAGAGGGGTATCAGAGGTGGGACATGGCAAAGTACTAGAGGGGTATCAGAGGTAGAAGACAGCAAGGTACCGGAGGGGTTATCAGAGGTGGAACACAGCAAGATATCAGAGGGGTATCAGAGGTGGGACACAGCAAGATATCAGAGGGGTATCAGAGGTGGGACACAGCAAGGTACCAGAGGGATATCAGAGGTAGAAGACAGCAAGGTATCAGAGGGATATCAGAGGTGGGACATGGCAAGGTACCAGAGGGGTATCAGAGGTAGAAGACAGCAAGGTATCAGAGGTGGGACATGGCAAGGTACCAGAGGGGTATCAGAGGTGTAACACAGCAAGGTATCAGAGGGTATCAGAGGTGGGACACAGCAAGGTACCAGAGGGATATAAGAGGTAGGACACAGCAAGGTATCAGAGGGATATCAGAGGTGGGACATGGCAAGGTACCAGAGGGGTATCAGAGGTAGAAGACAGCAAGGTATCAGAGGTGGGACATGGCAAGGTACCAGAGGTGGGACACAACAAGGTACCAGAGGGGTATCAGAGGTGGGACACAGCAAGGTATCAGAAGGGTATCAGAGGTGGGACACAGCAAGGTATCAGAAGGGTATCAGAGGTGGGACACAGCAAGGTATCAGATGGGTATCAGATGTGAGACACAGCAAGGTATCAGAGGTGGGACACAGCAAGGCATCAGAGGGGTATCAGAGGTGGGACACAGCAAGGTACCAGAGGGATATCAGAGGTGGGACACAGTAAAGTGACGTGCAGTACGTTTCCTTTAAGATTCTTACCTTAGGTGTTGGGATAGTAAGCACTGGTTCAGCTTCTGGAGGGTCAGATTCCTTTTTTTCTTCTACTATCACATTGGGATCATCTGGAGAAGCTGCGATGAAGGTAAAATGGCTCAAGCTCTCTAGATTTGTTGACACTGCCCTCTTTTCTGGGAATTGGACAACAGAGAAGTAGCAAGGGGGTGGACAAGGAGGACCTGAAGGGCCCAATCCAAGGCCATCTAGGATCTGGCAAGAGAAAAATCAAACAAAATAAAAGAGTGATAAAGACTAGAGTTTGGTATGTGCCACTCTACACACTCCTTAGCTATCCATTGTAATATATACCTACAACACTCACACATCTTGGTATTTATTGCCACTTCAGGCACTGTGATCATCTCTAGAGCTACTAAACGGGTGGAAATTATATTTCTGTTGTTCTGGTAATAAACAGTTAAAGTGCATTCAGAACAAATCATTACAAGCGACACTGCTCTAACCAACTGGTGCTACAATGTCTAGAACGTTGCACTAGAGAACATGGAACTCCAAATCAGCCAAACTAGGAAAGTTCTCGAAACAGTTGGGCTTTCTTGGCCTTTACTTTAAATTATTTCTTTAGTAAATAACCCTGTCTATGTAATAAGGGTGAGCCTATTTTGTGAAGTGTTTTTTCACCTCTTCCACCAATGGTAACTTCCCACTCTGTAAGATAGTTTGATCACTTGCGTCATGGGAACCCAGCACTTGGAACTCAAAGACAGGAACTCCAGTCTCAGTGCTCAGCGCTGTCTCACGTGGTTCCTGAGCCTCAGTGTCCAGAGGGCTGTGTGTACTCGAGTCCTGGTCAATTGTTTTTAGTCTGTCCATGCGCTCCTTTTCTGCCCTTTCCTTCTCAATTCGATCCTTTTCTGCTTTCTCTTGTCGCTCCCGCTCTCGGTCCTTGCGATGCTTCTTGCCAGAAGGTGCCTGGCGTTCTGCGGATTGCTCTTCCGCAAGGCGCTGACTGTCATCAACAACAGGGCTCAACAGGGTGCCTTTCACACGGTCCCAGAATGTTAGGATGTGTAGAATATCTTTCTGACAAGACTCATAGTTTCTGAACCTTTGGACGAGTTGCTTGTCACTGTCCGTGCCAAGATCTTTCTCCAAATCATCAAGGAGAGTTACATGTGGCACAGGGTCTTTACTCTTACTCCTCTTGCTGGCATCTTCATTTTCATTCAGCACGGACTCCGGACGCTCCTTCAGTGAAACTTTCTTATCCATGCCAAAGTCCAAGCGCTGGTCAGGTTTCAAGTTAAGCTGGTTGGTGGGCTGGAATAGACAATGGGGTTAACCTAACGTTAGACACAGGTTATCCAGATTACAGCATATGAGTAAAATGGGAATTTATAAGCTTCAAAACATCTATAGAATAATGAAGCAGTGTTGGTGTATAGATCATGCCCTGCAGTATCACTGCTCAATTCTCTGCCATTTAGGAGTTAAATCACTCTGTTTATATGGCTCTAGTAACACCTCCTCTGGCTGTGACACACAGTCCACACATTTCCTGTAAAAGAAGTTCTTATGTTTATACTTCTTTTATTGTGCAGTCTGCTTAATTTGAAATTTGCTTTTTCTGCTCTGTTAATAGCCTGCTAGACCGTGCAGGAGCCTCCTTTGTGTGATTAAAGTCCAATAAAAAAAAAAAAAAAACAACTCGAGTTGGGGGCACACGGAACATGCATTCCTAATGTTACTGCCGTAGAGACCTTTAATTAATTTTGCATTATATAGATTAACAATGCTTTTACAACTCATTAATTCAATGCATTTTAGTTCAGCACTTGCACTAGTTAAAGGAACACTACAGGGAGTGCAGAATTATTAGGCAAGTTGTATTTGTGAGGATTAATTTTATTATTGAACAACAACCATGTTCTCAATGAACCCAAAAAACTCATTAATATCAAAGCTGAATATTTTTGGAAGTAGTTTTTAGTTTGTTTTAGTTATAGCTATGTTAGGGGGATATCTGTGTGTGCAGGTGACTATTACTGTGCATAATTATTAGGCAACTTAACAAAAAACAATTATATACCCATTTCAATTATTTATTATTACCAGTGAAACCAATATAACATCTCAACATTCACAAATATACATTTCTGACATTCAAAAACAAAACAAAAACAAATCAGTGACCAATATAGCCACCTTTCTTTGCAAGGACACTCAAAAGCCTGCCATCCATGGATTCTGTCAGTGTTTTGATCTGTTCACCATCAACATTGCGTGCAGCAGCAACCACAGCCTCCCAGACACTGTTCAGAGAGGTGTACTGTTTTCCCTCCTTGTAAATCTCACATTTGATGATGGACCACAGGTTCTCAATGGGGTTCAGATCAGGTGAACAAGGAGGCCATGTCATTAGATTTTCTTCTTTTATACCCTTTCTTGCCAGCCACGCTGTGGAGTACTTGGACGCGTGTGATGGAGCATTGTCCTGCATGAAAATCATGTTTTTCTTGAAGGATGCAGACTTCTTCCTGTACCACTGCTTGAAGAAGGTGTCTTCCAGGAACTGGCAGTAGGACTGGGAGTTGAGCTTGACTCCATCCTCAACCCTGAAAAGGCCCCACAAGCTCATCTTTGATGATACCAGCCCAAACCAGTACTCCACCTCCACCTTGCTGGCGCCTGAGTCGGACTGGAGCTCTCTGCCCTTTACCAATCCAGCCACGGGCCCATCCATCTGGCCCATCAAGACTCACTCTCATTTCATCAGTCCATAAAACCTTAGAAAAATCAGTCTTGAGATATTTCTTGGCCCAGTCTTGACGTTTCAGCTTGTGTGTCTTGTTCAGTGGTGGTCGTCTTTCAGCCTTTCTTACCTTGGCCATGTCTCTGAGTATTGCACACCTTGTGCTTTTGGGCACTCCAGTGATGTTGCAGCTCTGAAATATGGCCAAACTGGTGGCAAGTGGCATCGTGGCAGCTGCACGCTTGACTTTTCTCAGTTCATGGGCAGTTATTTTGCGCCTTGGTTTTTCCACACGCTTCTTGCGACCCTGTTGACTATTTTGAATGAAACGCTTGATTGTTCGATGATCACGCTTCAGAAGCTTTGCAATTTTAAGAGTGCTGCATCCCTCTGCAAGATATCTCACTATTTTTGACTTTTCTGAGCCTGTAAAGTCCTTCTTTTGACCCATTTTGCCAAAGGAAAGGAAGTTGCCTAATAATTATGCACACCTGATATAGGGTGTTGATGTCATTAGACCACACCCCTTCTCATTACAGAGATGCACATCACCTAATATGCTTAATTGGTAGTAGGCTTTCGAGCCTATACAGCTTGGAGTAAGACAACATGCATAAAGAGGATGATGTGGTCAAAATACTCATTTGCCTAATAATTCTGCACTCCCTGTATAGTCACCTAAATTACTTTAGCTAAATAAAGCCGTTTTAGTGTATAGATCATTCCCCTGCAATTTCACTGCTCAATTCACTGTCATTTAGGAGTTAAATCACTTTGTTTCTGTTTATGCAGCCCTAGCCACACCTCCCCTGGCTATGATTGACAAAGCCTGCATGGAAAAAAAACTGGTTTCACTTTCAAACAGATGTAATTTACCTTAAATAATTGTATCTCAATCTCTAAATTGAACTTTAAATCACATACAGGAGGCTCTTCAAGGGTCTAGCAAGCTATTAACATAGCAGGGAATAAGAAAATCTTAATTAAACAGAGCTTGCAATAAAGAAAGTCTAAATAGGGCTCTCTTTACAGGAAGTGTTTATGCAAGGCTGTGCAAGTCACATGCAGGTAGGTGTGACTAGGGTTCATAAACAACGGGATTTAACTCCTAAATGGCAGAGGATTGAGCAGTGAGGCTGCAGGGGCATGTTCTATACACCAAAACTGCTTCATTAAGCTAAAGTTGTTCCGGTGACTATAGTGTCCCTTTAATTTTTTTCCCATGTTGGAATTAGTGTAGGACCCACCACAATTGGGCTACTGTGACGTAATTAGTGTAGGACACACCGATATTAGGGTACTGTGCGTAATTAGTGTAGGAGCCATCGATATTGGGGTACGGTGACGCAATCAGTGTAGGACCCACCACAATTGGACTACTGTGACGTAATTAGTGTAGGACCCATCGATATTGGGGTACTGTGACGTAATTAGTGTAGAACACACCGATATTGGGGTACTGTGCGTAATTAGTATAGGACTCACCGATATTGGGTTACTGTGACGTTATTAGTGTAGGACTCACCGATATTGGGGAACTGTGACGTAATTAGTGTAGGACCCACCAATACTGGGATACTGTGTGTAATTAGTGTAGGACCCACCAATACTGGGATACTGTGTGTAATTAGTGTAGGACCCACCAATATTGGGATACTGTGTGTAATTAGTGTAGGACCCACCAATACTGGGATACTGTGTGTAATTAGTGTAGCACCCACCAATACTGGGATACTGTGTGTAATTAGTGTAGGACCCACCAATATTGGGATACTGTGACGTAATTAGTGTAGAACACACCGATATTGGGGTACTGTGCGTAATTAGTGAAGGACTCACCGATACTAGGGTACTGTGACGTAATTAGTGAAGGACTCACCGATACTGGGGTACTGTGACGTAATTAGTGTAGGACCCACCGATATTGGGGTACTGTGTGTAATTAGTGTAGGACCCACCAATACTGGGATACTGTGTGTAATTAGTGCAGGACCCACCAATACTGGGATACTGTGTGTAATAAGTGTAGGACCCACCAATATTGGGATATTGTGTGTAATTAGTGTAGGACCAACCAATATTGGGGTACTGTGTGTAATTAGTGTAGGACTCACCGATATTGGGGAACTGTGACGTAATTAGTGTAGGACCCACCAATACTGGGATACTGTGTGTAATTAGTGTAGGACCCACCAATACTGGGGTACTGTGAGTAATTAGTCTAGGACCCACCAATATTGGGATACTGTGAGTAATTAGTGTAGGACCCACCAATATTGGGATACTGTGACGTAATCAGTGTAGAACACACTGATATTGGGGTACTGTGCGTAATTAGTGTAGGACTCACCGATATTGGGGTACTGTGCATAATTAGTGAAGGACTCACCGATATTGGGGTACTGTGACATATTTAGCGTAGGACTCACCGATATTGGGGTACTGTTGTGTAGTGGTTGGTTTAACACAATATGGCCATATAGTGGAAATAAATCCACATATTTGTTTGCTTAGATATGTGATTTTAAGTAGCCAGTAATTTTTATGTGTGCCCTGTTTCTTAATCTGTATTTTGTATAAAGCTCACTTAAAGGAACATGCATCCCTTTCAAAAGCTTTAACTTGAGACAGTAGCCTTAATCTGCAGACTGAAAAAAGGTAGCTAAATGACTTTTTCCATATTTACCAGCTTTTTCTTTCTTATGCTTTCCATACCCACTCCAGGGAGGACACTGATCTAACCAGTGTCCTTTCCCTAGGAATGCTGGAAAAGTGCATTGGACATGCCTGACCTCAGTTGGAAGATCTCTTCACCTTGTAACATCCTGACAGAGCAAGAAGAGAGGGAGTCTGATCAGTGTGATCATGGAAAGCAGACTCCAGTGTCGGTTTCTGTCCCCTCTGTTTCAAGGTTTGCTAAAGGATCCTCAGCAAGGTGTGGGGCAGCAAACTAACAAAGGCAAAGACAGGGGGATAGGAAGAGAAGTGTTACCAGACCTTAGAGTGGCTGGGCAAACGTAAATGTAGAACTAAGAAGTAACAAGAGAAGACTACAGCCCAGGAACAAAGTACAAAACACACAATACCAGATGCAGGCAGGAACATAGAAACCAAGACATAGTCGAGAAAGGCACCGGTTAGGAGCACGGCGAAAAGTAATGTCAGGAACAAGCCAAAGGCTGGTACAATGGCTGGGTAGTCATACAGGGACAGGAACACGAATCAGGCGAGAAAGTAAACAGGCAGAGTAAAGTGCACAAGGGCAGGAGAGCAGAAACAGTCAGGGGCACCGAATCAAAATAATGGAGAATCAAGATCAGGACAAAAGATCACCAAGGATTCTGGAAACCACGAAAGGGCCTAGAGCAGCCAGAGAACTCTCTTTAAATATGGAGGACCTGCACATTATTGGCTCTGCTTCCAAGGAGTCCCACCAGAGTTGGGTTTCTCTCTCCTGCTGCTGCACAATGATGCCCTGTTTCTATCATTAGTGGATTGGTCTAAAACAGTGATGGCGGGGACGTGTGCTAAAGAAACTCCCCAAGATGAGAGGAGTGCCCAGTGATGCAATCTGACTACGTTTATAAACATTTATTACATATTTTTCACAGGTTTTCTTCCTTTATTTAAAAGTGTTTGCTTGCTGGTTAAAAAACAAAAATTAACTGATATATGTCTCTTTAAAATAGCAGGGAATAAAACGATCTCAAGTAAACACACTGTGCTGTAAGATCGGATGGAAAATAAAAATAAAATTTCATGCAGGTTGTGTCAGTCACAGCCAGGGGAGATGTGACTGTAGCTGCATAAACAGAAACAAAAGTGATTTAACTCCTAAATAGCAGAGGCATGATCTAAACACCAAAACTACTTAATTAAACTAAAGTTGTTGTGGCCTTTAACCCCTTAACGCTGTTACGGAGTTCTATGCCGTCCCCATTTACATGGGCTTTTAAAGCCGTGGCGGCGGCATAGAACGCCGTTATGGCTTTCTGCCCCAGGAGCTCGGCGGTACTCATCTCTGCCGCGATCCTCTTCGGGAGGACTGCCTGACAGCCCAGGCAGTCCTCCCATGGCAAATCAGGCCCCCGGGGGCCATGTGATCGCTCTCAAAGAGCGATCACATGGCCCCCTATAGCTGGCTGTGGATCTGCCAGCAGGGGGACTGTCTGAAATGTCAGACAGTCCCCCTGCTGGTGGGAAGTATAAAAATTGATTGATGTTACATATATATAAAAGATATATATATATATATATATATATATATATATAATACATAATACATCTATATTTATTTTAAATAAATAAAATAAATATTTAAAAAAAAATTAAATAAATTATATATACATATGTAATTTCATTCTAACTGTATTTTGTCAAATATATATATATATATATATATGACAAAATACACTTAGAATGACATTCTATATCTATCTATATATAAAATACAAATAACTGCAAATATATATATATATATAATTACATAAATAACTACATAAGTGTACACGTAGACTTTAAATACATATATATGTATATATATTAAAATTCTATGTGTATATTTGAGTAATATTTTAATATAATTATGTGATTTAATTCATTAAAATTTGATTGACATGCCTGAGAACCCAGGCAGAAAGTGCAGAGAATTTGAATTGCAAGCACTATATTTGACCCTGTAACTCTCCAAGACACTATAAAACCTGTACATAGGGGGTACTGTTTTACTCAGGAGACTTCACTGAACACAAATATTAGTGATTCAAAATGGTAACTTGTATTACAACAATGATATTATTAGTAAAAGTTAAGTTTTTTGCATTTTTCACACACGAACAGCACTTTTACAGACAATATTATTGATGTAATATGTTTTACTGTTTTAAAACACTTATTTTTGTGTTCACTGAAGTCTCCCAAGTATAACAGTACCCCCCATGTACAGTTTTTATGGTGTTTTGGAAAGTTAGAGAGTCAAATATAAGGCTTGCATTTAATTTTTTTCACATTGAAATTTGCCAGATTGGTTATGTTACCTTTTGAGACCGTATGGTAGCCCAGGAATGAGAATTACCCCCATGATGGCATACCATTTGTAAAAGTATCAGCACACTTGAAATATACACACTCAAAAATCATGCAAATCCTTCCAGAAGTTCAAAAGTTAGTCAGGAGTCCTTTTCTGACCGACCGCAAGCACATTTTCCTGCCCAAAACAGTTCCATAGATTTGGGCTGTGCGGTCGGTCAATTTCACACAAGAAAAATGTCTAAGTCTCATTTGAATGCACGAATGGGCCCGTTCGTGCAAATAGTACAGCATCACCTGGCATTCGATTGTCGAACGCACTTCGACTTTAGCCAAAGCGTCGAAGTGGATGAGAAGGTAAACTTCAGCGGTGTTCGTGCTGTTGAGTAGCCGATTTCAGTTCCATGAAATCGACGGCAAAACACCGCTGACCACGTGCGAATTAACTAAAATGGCCGCCACGTGTTCGGCTGTCAAATAGCGGCAACTTCGATTACTTCGGCACTTCAGCTACATCCAAAGTGCCATAACAAAGCTGCAGGTTTTTTCCCAAAGTACTTGAAAGGGCCAGAAACAGTGCAGTACAATATACTATGCCCAAATACTGTCTTTAAAGGGCAATACCCCCAGGGCCATAGTCACATGGCAGGAGGCGGGTAAGCAAGCCCCTCCAAAAGCTCATGGCAAACTCTCTTAAAGGGGTGAGTTTGCTACAGCTACTACAAAAGACTGGACATACGCCACTTGCAATACCTTGGGTAGTCTACTTTTGCAATCGGTATGCCATCATGGGGGTAAATCTAATTCCTGGGCTACCACACGGTCTCAAAGGTAACATAACCAACCATGCAAATTTCAATGTGAAAAAAATGAAAAATGGAATGTGCTATATTTGACCCTTTAACTTTACAAAACACCGTAAAAACTGTTAATGGGGGCTACTGTTGTACTCGTGAGACTTTGCTGAATCCTAATATGAGCTTGTTTTGCAGTAAAAGTTAACAGTATTATGACATTTACAGCTAAAATGTGAGGTGGAACTAGAATTTTTTTTTAAAAAATTGAATTTCTCACAGTGAGAAATTTTTATTTTATTTATAATAAATTATGTTTCATATATGAATAGTTAATGAGAAATGAAAGCCCTGTTTCTCCTGAACAAATAGAAATATAATAAGTGAGGGTGGACTTAATATGAAAGAGGTGAACTACGGGTGAACAGACATATAGCGCAAATTCCAGTTTTTGTTTACATTTTGTTTTGATCAGAACGTGTACAATTGACTCCGTACTGAAGGGGTTAATGATATTGCTCTATTTGTTTATATGGGAGGTTCACAATGCCATTGGTCCAATGTGTGTGTATTGGCTCTCGCCATTATTACGATATTTTGTGCAGGAAGTTGCTGTCGATTGTACCTGTTTGATTCCCATTTGACTTTTCTTTCCACCAAAGTCCGAATCTCGACTCCTCCCTCTACGAGTCTTTTTCCGCAGCTCCTCCTCCTCGCGTTGTTTTAATAGTTCCTCTTGTAGCTTTCGTTCACACTCTTCTCTAGCCTGGTGTTCCTCCTTCTCCCTGTGGCAAAGCAGACACATTCAGGTCAGGACCATAATATAAACAGCGTTTGGCCTAACACGCTACAGTATAACAAACCCAATGATGTAGCCAGACTCATGACAAAGGAATTCATGTTGCTCTCTGGGTCCCTGGATTGTGACAAGCCGACTGACCATTCTGCTGCAACACCCCTCCAACGCAGACTGCGTGCTGCTGAGCCACCCCCCCTCCCCGACGCAGACTGCGTTCTGCTGCGACACTCCCCCCGACATAGACCGTGTTCTGCTGCGACACTCCCCCCGACACAGACCGCGTTCTGCTGCGACACTCCCCCCGACACAGACCGCGTTCTGCTGCGACACTCCCCCCAACACAGACCGCGTTCTGCTGCGACACTCCCCCCAACACAGACCGCGTTCTGCTGCGACACTCCCCCGACACAGACCGCGTTCTGCTGAGACACTCCCCTTGACACAGGCCGCGTTCTGCTGAGACACCCCCCGACACAGACAGCGTTCTGCTACAACACCCTCCCCCCCCCAGACTAGGTTCTGCTGCGACTAGCGACACAGACTGCGTTTTGCTGCGACCCCCGACACAGACTGCATTCTGCTTAGACATCTCCCCCTCTCCCCCCGGACACAGACTGCGTTCTGTTGTTGAAGTTTGTATGTCCAAGCAGCTGCTCTAACCTCCATTGTTTATTGGTAAGAGGATATCACACTGCGGAGTGGAAAGTTCATGTTTAGAATATTGAAAACAAAACATATTGAAAACAAAAACACCCACCTTTTTTTGCGCTCCCGTAACGCATCGAGACGCAGTCTGTCAACACGAGCTCGCTCATCATCTGGAAGGTTGTCATACGCGTCTTCGTCCATTTCTTCCAGGTAAGCTTTTTCCTGGGCCTGCATGCGCAGTTTCTCCTGCTCTGTTAAAAGATGGCGGTCAGTGAGAGAACACAACTGATATTTAATCGGTCATTTACCATTCATCTATATTTCCACAGTTATATCTGTCTTCCCATTCATCTGTACATGAGAAGATAAGTAAAGACAGACTACAGGGTGCATCCAAACTCATTGTAAAACTCCTAATTAAACCTCAGAATCAGCTCCCCGAAAATATGAAGACCTATACAATCTAACTTCCATTAGTAATGTTCCCAAAACAGCTTTCCACACTGTGGCGGAACCAACCTCGCCACTGGGCACTGGAGAAGCCTGGTTGTCCGCTTGCTGCCCTTAGACAGGGACCGGCAGTTAAAACACTTTATTTTCCCTGCAGAAAGGCTTGTTCGTGCCTTTTTGCCAGGGCGTTTGCTAGGGCATGTGCAGCCAATTGGCCTCCCTGAAGCTACGGTGTGCCGTCAATTGACCACCCTGAAACTGCGGTTAGTCGCAGCTTAATGGACTACACCGGGTGGTCGCGGTTACACATAGCTAACGCACGGTGGCGGTATTCTGCAGCTCCTGGACGGCCAGCGGTGTTCAGCCCAGAATCAAGGAACTGAAAGTGGACCCTTTTACTCGCGAACACCGCTGAGCCGCCAGCCTTCCCTGCTTATAATAGCTCCGGTCGTTTAGCCGAACGCCGGATCAATCGGGACTTTAACTATGTGAATGCTTTAACCCAGATAGCTATGCCATGAAGCCTATTCGTGTAATAAGGGACTTTGGCTCCATGGCAATTGAACTGTATGTATGAGATCTGAGCGCCATTCGGTAATAATGTGCGCTCAGATGTAAGCTGGGGATATGTTACATGTGTGTATTTTATGTAATAAATGTAACATTGTATATTTTAATGTCTTTTATTGTCCTTTGTCTGCCATGTGGTTAATGGAGTCTTGCCACTGTCCTTGGAGATAATTGGATTACTTCTCAATTATCTCCAGGATAGAGAGGAGGGATTGCAATGTATTGTGGGAATGTTTTTACACTGTATGTCTGTAATTGGTCAGTGTCTGTCCTGTATCCCAGTCTTCCATCTGGTCCCCTCGGGGAGTGTCCACCAGGTGGGAGACCTGCATAAAAGCGGGCAGGTAGCCCCAGTAAACCAGTTCTGCTTGATCCTCAAACGAAGTGTCGTCTCGTTCTTGGGGGGAATTGGATTGTATGCTGTTACAGTGCGACTGCCAGGAGCGTAAGCTGTTCGTATGGTTTTTCCTGTTGGGCTGTTTAACAGCATTCGTGTTTCCTGTTCGTGAGTTGGAGGATTCGTATGGTTCCAGTTCGGGAGTTGGAGAATTAGTGTGTTTGCAGTTCCAGAGATTGGTAATTGCAGTAGCTGCCTTTGCATCTGAAAGGGGAATATCGCCTAAACGGTTTTTAACATCTTGTGTGCAAAACGGTCCATTACACACACATTTGTCTATCAATACATGAGTTTATCATCTTTCAACTACCCATATATCCATCCAACTAGCTATATACCACCTGTCCATTCATCCAACACCCTTCCTCTCGCCCATCCATGTCAAGAAACCCTTACCATCCTGCAGCTTCTGTGCCTGCTCACGAGCCCTCATAGCAGAGTACTCCTGGTGAAGGTTGATAAAGTATATGTGTCGGCGATTATTCAGAGCTTTCAACACAATCTGAAGAGCAGATGGGGAACTGCGGGCAAACAGTGTGTCCAAGCCATCAAACACTACGCCCCGAAAGCAGTCATTAAGCTAGAGGAAGAGAGGAGCAGACTTTGGTTAATCACTCCATGTGCTGTTTGCCTAATAGTCTATGTCTCAGGCAGTTAGAGGTCAATGTATATAACTTGTTGGGCTAATGATATTTGTCCCTGGTGTGATATAGAATATGTGATATTTCAATAACAATCTGTAGCTCTGCACTAGCTAATATGGAGGGGTACTAATAGTCTATATCCCTGGGTTAGGCTGCTATTGAGTGTAGGAGGGACAGTACAGAAAATGGATTGGCTGCTATGATAAGATATAAATAAAGGCCGGATGTCTTTCTATGGATTTATATAGAGGATGAATATTTATGGTTCTCAGAGCGCCATTGTGTTACCTGAAGTCTCTCACTCAGGATATCTTGTAGAAGGTCTTCTGGAAGAACACAGCTCACCAGACCCAATTCACCACCTACACTGGCACTCACACTCAAACGCTGCTGTGCAGGACCAGGAGGTAGAGGGGAACTTCCAGTCTATGGAATGACAAAAACAGATCAAGCTAACAGAGGTGAAGTACAATTCCTGAAGAGAGAGCATTTCACAACCTTAAAGGAAAGTCCCACCTGTGATCCCAGCGGTTCTGGAAGATGAAGGTGCTTTGCTCCCTGCACAAGGTGGAGGTCTGATTTGCTCTTCCCTTGGCCTAGGTTACCTCGGTTGCTACGTGAGATGATGGACTGTGGAGCCATTTTAGTCTCTAATCCTTGACCTCCCTCTGCCGTATGTTTGGCTAATGCTTCCACACTGAGTCTAGACTGGCCACTGCCATCCACTGCCTGTAGGGCTACAAATAAAGGACAGGATAATCAATATGGACAGGATAATCAGTATGAACAGGATAATTGTGACAGACCACCCTGACCCTGGATTATAATGTTTTTTTTCCCATTCTCCTGTTTGTTCAGTGGATTGCGTTCACCTCTTATTTTAACATTTTCTTGTTCGAATACCGAACAAACCACCGAATGACAGACCACCCATATGCGGAGTGTGCTGCTTGTTGACCCTGTTAACCTCTGCCAACACCTCAGTAACCACAATAACTCCACCAAGACTGGGTGGCAGTCGTTCTTATGTGTGAACACGTGGCGGCAGCCATTTTTAGCCGTGAACACAGACACCGCTGGAACTTCCACCTCCATCGAAGTTCGGGAAACGGTGTGGGAATAAAAAGGAGTTCGGTGGGAGCAAACTCCCGAACAAGAAACACAAACATGGCATATTCACAAATGGCTATGTTCAGTAATTATTGTATTTCGTACCCGCGAAGGAGACCGACCGCTCAGCCTGATTTGGTGGAATTTTGGGGGGCAGGCACCTTGCGCGCTGTCGGTCTAAACTTTACCACGGTGGCATTTCGGCTGCGTTCGTGGGATCTGAGTGCTTACGGGATATGTTGGGCGCTCAGATCCAGGCTATCTGGGGATATAGGACTTAAGGGGTACTCAGTTATTAAATGTATGTTTTTGGGGTATGATTATTGTATATATCCTGGACCTGAGAGTTAATGTAATTAGTTGTGTGTTTTACAGTAGTCTTCGCTTAGGTCCAGCGGGGAATGCCCCTGGAATATGTTACAGTAAACACCTTGCATGGGGATTCACATAAAAGGCAGTGTGTGGTCCCCATTAAATAAGTTCCTGTTTTACCCTCAACACAGAGCCTCGTCTCGTGTTTGTAGGGAACTGCTATAGCAGCTTTTTCACTGCACTTGGGATTATCGCTTCTAGGATTATTGCAGCTCTGCTCATACTGGGGGGAAAAGAACATCTCTGGTGGCGAAACCCCTCTTCCCATCAGGGTGTCCGCCACAATAATCAACATGGACAGGATAATCAATATGGATAGTATAATCAATATAGACATAATAATGGACAGGATAATCAACAGGGACAGGATAATCAATAAGGACAGGATAATCAATAAGGACAAGTTAATCAATATGATGGCAAGGGGTATCAATGTGTCTGTACACGGCGAGAGCTGTCAATGATAAAATACATATTTCCTTATAAAATAGATGTAAATAATTAGATCAAGTAAATTATTTATATCTATATCCAAAGAATTAATAATTAAGAAGATTTTACGTGTGGCAGGATATGATTTTTAGACGAATTTGTCATTCTTAGTGCAGTGATAGCCCACACTTGTCGTCTCTGATAATTTGGGGAACATTCCTGCTGCAGAGGACCGCAAAACACCTTAAAATGACACCATCACTCTATTCCTGTCTGCCCAATCTCAGAGGAACTGTCTGGGTGGAACGTGCAAAGATTGGGCAAGCTACTAAGCTCCAAGTAAGGAACTTTGACCTTTGATTAGCAGCATTTTGGATGATATTGAAAGATTAGCCCCTTACATTAAAGGAACACTATAGTCACCTAAATTACTTTAGCTAAATAAAGCAGTTTTAGTGTATAGATCATTCCCCTGCAATTTCACTGCTCAATTCACTGTCATTTAGGAGTTAAATCACTTTGTTTCTGTTTATGCAGCCCTAGCCACACCTCCCCTGGCTATGATTGACAGAGCCTGCATGAAAAAAAAACTGGTTTCACTTTCAAACAGATGTAATTTACCTTAAATAATTGTATCTCAATCTCTAAATTGAACTTTAATCACATACAGGAGGCTCTTGCAGGGTCTAGCAAGCTATTATCATAGCAGGGGATAAGAAAATCTTAATTAAACAGAACTTGCAATAAAGAAAACCTAAATAGGGCTCTCTTTACAGGAAGTGTTTATGGAAGGCTGTGCCTAGGGTTCATTAACAAAGGGATTTAACTCCTAAATGGCAGAGGATTGAGCAGTGAGGCTGTAGGGGCATGTTCTATACACCAAAACTGCTTAATTAAGCAAACATTGTTCAGGTGACTATAGTGTCCCTTTAAACTCTAATTTGTCATGTGCTCAGTACTAAGTGGCAGTTTCATTATTAGACCACTCGGTGTTGCTTTCCATGTATAAATACACAATATATCTGCACTATTATTATTATTATTATTGCCATTTATATAGCGCCCACAGATTCTGTAGTGTTTTACAATATTACAAGAGGGGGGGGATTTAACTATAAATAGGACACTATTTAGCACAGTAATATCCCAGGGCTCCACACATAGAAAGCAGAAAGCATTGGGTGCCAGTGACAATGCAGAGGGAGGATCTGACTTACCTGACTCCTCGCTCTGCCTCAGGACCTGTTCCAATGAAGCTTTCGAGCACAGCTGTCTAGCCCGTAACCCAGCGGGGCTGTTACCGTCAGATATAGCCTCAAGTACCACTGAATCTATAGACAGACAGGCAATGCCGTAATGCTGAGCCAAAGCCACGGCAGCAGAGGACTTACCTAAAACAAACAAGGAAAGGGCATGACAAAGGCAGAACAGCACGAAAACAGCACAGTACAGGACATTACTCCACACTCACAGTGCAGTCTTGGGACTTTATTTTATGCTCAGGAGGAGTTATTTATAGAGAACCATGCAGACAATGTCTAGGTCTTCCTAGGATCTTACATCGTGCAATAATCATTGGGATTCCTATCTGTAGATATTCACTGGGCCCACCCACAGGTAGTCCCCACTGCAGGAGCTAGAGATCTTCCCTAGCATTTGGCTAGGGCCTTGCACTGCAGACTGTGCTATACCAACTCACTCTACATCAAGGCCCAGTGACTGAGTTACATACATTTTCTGCGATGCAATGAAATAGTTAAAAGAGTGTATTCTAGCTTGATGTTTTTTAACAATCTACAGGTGCTGAAATGACAGGGAACTCAATCAACCACAAAGAGAGGCATGTAGTTACCTCCAGCCCGCCTTCTGCCACGTGGCTGTGCAGCAAAGGAAAGGGTCCTTATTTCTGGTATCCTAACCCCGGCTTTGTATTGACCTTGTGATATCTGGTATCCAGCCGTGGCTTTCTGTATTCTTGACCTTGATTCTCGCTATACTAATACGTTAAGTCCGGCCACTCTAAGGCTCAGTATTATGCCTTTTGGATCCACCTTTTGTGGGTTCCCTCTTTCCTGCGTGTGTGGGTACAGCTCCCGTGACATAACGATAGGGCTATGGACCCTGCAGGAATGGGAGCTCTATAGAATCCTTGCCAGGCTAAATTTGAGGAAATGGACCATAAAATTGACCAATTTGCTCAGGCCTTCCAGACCTCGTTAGCCAGAACAGCCCACCTCTCTCCTGAAAACCTTCCATCTATACCTACCCAGCCTGTGCCTGTGGTACTTGAAGCTTCTGGTCAGAACAGTATGACCACAAACCTGACACCACCTCCTAGATACGGTGGTGATCTGTCGAGAGTTTATAAATCAGATAGAGTTTCACTTTAAAATGTCTGCCAGGTCTTTTCCCACTGAAAGGTCCAAAGTCAGTTTCTTGGAACACCAATTAGCCGACAAGGTCTTGGAATGGGCTAATCATTTATGGGAGGCAAACAAGGATCTGGTTTATGACTATAAAACCTTTGTAAGAGCTTTCACCTGGCAGAGAGAGATGGGCCACTAAATCTCTTATGAGGATTAAGCAGGTAACTAGATCTATAGTAGAGTATGCGATTAGTTTCCACACCTTTGCCTCAGAGGGGGATTGGACCAATAGTGATTTAGTATAGGCATTCATGGAGGGGGTTAATGATGTCATACTAGAGAAGGTGGCAGCCAGAGACATTCCAGTCCTTCTAGAGGACCTTATCGATTATCTTATGGACATTGATAACCGGTTAAGGAGAGACCTCAGAGGAATCGTGTTTGACGTCCTCTAGTTGATATAACTCCTAGGGCCTCAGCATCTGATGTTTCTTTGTCTACTTATACAGAGCCCATGCAACTAGGGGTGCCCAAATTGTCTGAGGCAGAGAATCAATGTAGGAGAAAGGAAAGGATCTGCTTATATTGTGGCCAGAAGGGGCATCTTAGATTGACTTGTCCGGTGCATCCGGAAAACTGTCGCACCTAAGGTCGCTCAGGGGCAGGGGCGAATCCAGAACCTAATCTCGGGAGGGGCACTGGTAGATTATTTAAAGGAACACTACAGCCCTCTGTAGTGGTTATGGTGCCAGATGTGCCATGGTGCCCTCCCAGAGTAAGTAGTCAAACTATTTCAGAATTGTTTGACAACTTACCTGGGGTCTTCTGGTACAGGGCCTGTAGTAGAGGATAGGGGCAGTAGTAATGGGTTAGGAGGTGTAGTATAGTGAAGGCTGCAGTGTGTATGTTTGAGGGATGCAGTGTAGTGTGTAATTGTGAGGGGTGCAGTTTGTGTGTGTGATTGTGAGGTGTACATCGTGTGACTGGTGCAGTATGTGATTGTGAGGGGTGCAGTGTGTGTGTGATTGTTATAGTGTGAGAGACTTTGTAGACTAGGATTGGGGCTGAGTGTTGCAGGGTCTGGGGAGCATATTTTAAATTTTTTAAAATATTTAATTTTAATATATATTGTTTTTTTAAGTGTTTCCCCCTCCCTGTTTCGGGGGCAGCATATTCCCTGGTGATCCGGTGGCGCTCTAGGGGGTCTTAGCCTTCACGTCTGCGGCTCCGCCAGGTCAAGGCACTTCCCGCAAGCCCCATCCCCTCGTGGAATCGAGTGTTGCCATGGTAACCACGGCAACGTTCTGAAACACCGGGACTCGGCGGCACCATAAATGAGAAGGCTGAGAGCATCCTGCCTCCCTTTCTGTTGCACAGCTCTGCAAAGACCCGGTAAAGAGGAATTTGATCTCCCTCACCAGGTCTCCCTCACGCTGGGCCCCTTTTAAAGTGAAATTGTTTGGAACTGGCTCATCATTAATCCAATCCTGCAAGAGTTTTAGCATTCTGTTCTGCAATAGGCCTCCCTGAGGTGAAATTCAATGGTGTTTCCCCCCAATGCTCGCATACTACTTACCGGTAAGGGGCGACCCATGCATGATGATGGCAATGCCTCTGCGGTTAGCAGCTGCTCGACCCTCACTGCTGGTGTCTATCCCCATGTATCTGGCAATAGCTTGAGTCACAGGGTTATATTCCAAGTCCCCCACAGCCTTCCGGACACTGTCCGGAACCTTTCCTGCAATAAAAGGACATGTTACGCAGTCTTCTTCCTTTACACGTATAATCAGTAATAAACATTTCAACTGCATTGCTTATAAATGTGTGCTGGTTTATAGCACTCATAGGGGACATTTTGCCTCTATTATTAGTTACTTGCCAGCATTAAGAGGTCAGATTCTGCTCACCTGAAAGGGCCTTCTTTTCCAGCTCACTTTCAGCAAACTCGAGCTTGCCTTCAGAAGAATGACTCTCACCATCACTAGCTGCTGACAGGGCACGCAGAGGCTCAGGGTTTTGCTTGTTCTTTTCTGGGTCAGAGTAAGGATCTGCTTCAGCTCCAGCACCTGAAAAACAGGGGAACTTAGCCAAAGAATGGGAGATACAAAACACACTAAAACCGGGTCAGAAATCCCTATGGACTCACATAGTGCAGCCTGCAGATTTACTGTAAATTACACCAAACCATGGAACTGTCCACAAACAGCAGACACCGTACGAATGGGGAAGGGTGCCACAGAGAGCCTCATTTTTTGTCAAATGGTCTGACAGAAAGTTGGAGGACAGTGCCTAGTGCTCATAGTACTATGTTATTAGTACAATGAGTTGTAGTGGTTATAATGTTTAGAGAGCCCTGTAATTAAACCTGGATCCCAGGAACCAGAACCCAACCCCTGTAATTAAACCTGTATACCAGGAACCAGAACCAGGATCCCTGGAACCAGAACCCAATCCCTGTAATTAAACCTGGATCCCTGGAACCAGAACCCAATCCATGTAATTAAACCTGGATCCCTGGAACCAGAACCCAATCCATGTAATTAAACCTGGATCCCTGGAACCAGAACCCAATCCATGTAATTAAACCTGGATCCCTGGAACCAGAACCCAATCCATGTAATTAAACCTGGATCCCTGGAACCAGAACCCAATCCATGTAATTAAACCTGGATCCCTGGAACCAGAACCCAATCCATGTAATTAAACCTGGATCCCTGGAACCAGAACCCAATCCATGTAATTAAACCTGGATCCCTGGAACCAGAACCCAATCCATGTAATTAAACCTGGATCCCTGGAACCAGAACCCAATCCATGTAATTAAACCTGGATCCCTGGAACCAGAACCCAATCCATGTAATTAAACCTGGATCCCTGGAACCAGAACCCAATCCATGTAATTAAACCTGGATCCCTGGAACCAGAACCCAATCCATGTAATTAAACCTGGATCCCTGGAACCAGACTCTGATCTGGGTAATTAGACTCCAATCTCAGTAATTAAACCTCTATCCAAGGAACTAGAACCCAATCCCAGTAATTTAGCCTGGATCCCAGGAACCAGACTCTGTTCCGAGTAATCAGAATCCAATCCCAGGAACCAGATCCGAGTAATTAAACTCTTATCCCAGGAACCAGACACCAACCCACGTAATTAAACTCTTATCTGGCTAATTAAATACCGATCCCAAGAACCAGACTCCGATCCCTGTAATTAAGGTTGTATCTGGCTAATTAAATACCGATCTCAGGAACCAGCCACTGGCTAGAGTAATGGAAGCTCAGGATGTCAGTATTCATGGTGGAATGGATTTTTACCACTCTTGAGATTCTCTGTCTCTTCTACCAGCAGAGGTCTGTTTTCATCATAATACTCCAGGATTTCTAAAGGCAACTTTTCTCCTGGCAGCCGAGGTGGTAGTAACAATGTCTTATGTGAATCATAACACGTCAGTGTTCGCAGTATCTGAATTCAAAGAAAAACAAAGCCAGTGAAAAGAACTATAACAAACTGTAATACAAGTACAAGTAAAATGTGTCAGTCTATACAGTCACCTTCTCTTCCTCCCGATATTGCTTATCCATCTCCAGAGAGTAAAATTCGATGGGAAAGCTACAGGGGTTCCTCACCAAGATGTCCATGGCATCCCCTGGACTCAATGGAAGGATGGGGCCCATCTCCAGAACAGATGGGGAGAATTCCAACCGAGGCTCCAATCCCTGACCCAGAACATGTAGCAAAACGCGCTGATTGCTCTGTGCCAAGTGCAACACCAAACGCTGGCTGTATAGCTTCTGAGAGGGCACATGGACACAGATATATTATTAGGAATTGTGTCAAGATAAAAGGAAAATCAAAATAGACCAAGTAAAACTACACTAATTACTTTCTAGAAATGTCTCAAAACCAAAAGTGAAGGACACACCTATTCACATCATAACATTTTGCTTGAAAAAGACAGAAACTATTAAAACTTAAAGGAACACTGTAGGGAATGAATTGTAGGCACTATAACGAAATGAAACAGTTACCCATTTCCATCAAATCAGACTGATGTTCTCTAACAGCCAGAATAGGTTTGTCAGATCTGCAATGTATTTTAAGAGTAGAATATTAGCCTGAATTGTAAACACTTTATTTCCTTTCTATTGAGTGACATTTCGACCTTGATAGTGGATTATTTTATTAAAAGTTTTAATAGTTTCTGTAAAAAAGGACAAAAATGACATACATTAAGGTAGGTCTAAGCTTTGTCTATCAGGGTTTTTCCACCACGTCATCATTAATGATACAGGTTTACAAATGTCTTTCTTCTGATGGATTTTGTATTCCTGAAGTATTGTTTGTAATGTTCCAGCTTTTTGTCCCTTTGTGTTCCACTTCCAGACTTTTTAACCTGGATTCTCACCTCGATTCCTCCCTGATCCAACTGGATGGTCAACTAGATTCCTACCTGATCCAGACTGGATCGTCACCTAGATTCCTACCTTTTCCAGACTGGATCGTCACCTAGATTCCTACCTTATCTAGACTGGATTGTCATCTAGATTCCTTCCTGATTCAGACTGGATCGTCACCTAGATTCCTTCCTGATTCAGACTGGATTGTCACCTAGATTCCTTACTGATTCAGACTAGATCGTCACCTAGATTCCTTCCTTATTCAGACTGGATCGTCACCTAGATTCCTTCTTTACTCAGACTGGATCGTCACCAAGATTCCTTCTTGATTGAGACTGGATTTTCACCTAGATTCCTACCAGTTCTAGACTGGATTCTCACCTAGATTCTTTCCTGATTCAGACTGGAATCTCACCTCGATTCCTTACTGATCCAGACTGGATTGTCACCTAGATTCCTACCTGATCCAGACTGGATCCTCACCTAGATTCCTTCCCGATTCAAACTGGATTTCCACCTAGATTCCTACTTAATCCAGACTGGAATCTAGGTGGGAATTCAATCAGTTCCAGACTGGAATCTCACCGCGATTCCTTCCTGATCAAGACTGGATTCTGATCCAGATTCCTACTTGTTCTGGGTTGGTTTTTCACCTACACTCCTAACGGTTCCTTGCTGGATTATGATCTAGATACCCATCTATTGTTTGAGACTCCTATCTGTTGTTCCAAGCTGGTTTATCACCTAGATATTGCATGAACCTGTTTCTGACTAAATTACAATATGCTCCATGCTGGTTTCTCCTCTAGATTCCTACCTGTCCCCAAATGGATTTTGAAAGTAGATTCCTACTTGTTTTATACTGAAGTTTAAGGCAGGGCAGGAGGTTTCATATTGTGCAGACTCCCTTTACTGAAATCTCCATTACCAGCAAATGATAAACCAACCAATAGAAAAACAGATACACAAGGTATATAAATGTCAGGCCCTCCTACAGACTTCCTCTTTCTTGGCTGAGTGTTAACTTCCTTTGGGATTGTTTTCATTCTTGGATCTTTCATTTTGATTTTTTTTTTGTTTTCACTGTATAGCTGGGGTAGTTTTATTTTCCTTGTGGGGAGTTTATCTTATTGTTTTTCCATCTATGTGGCTGTTTTGTTCTGCATCTTATTCTCCTGTCTTTTCTTTTCCTTACTACCTCTAATGGTCCTCACTGTCTGTTTCCAGTGTGCCTGTTTGTTTCTTGACCTCTACTCTCCTCTGTACTGGCAGCTGAGCCCTTAGATCTTTGGGTAAACCTGATTGCCTTACCTGCACACCTGCTCTGTGGTGTCCATTTCCCCAGGGGTGATCTCCCTCACTTTGTTATTATGGAACCTTTGCAGTCACTGTCTGTGAGTATGCAAGCACTAAATCGACACACAGGCAGCTACTGCAGTAGAAAAGGCACAGGGGAGAACCTTTCCGACATTTACTTGGTAGTGCCCTTTAGTTTGAAGCTCTGCAGCTGCCGACCTTTAAATTGGAGCTTTCCCAGAGCTCTTAGGCCTCTGATCACGAGAGATATCCAATATCTGAATAAAAATAGTAATTTATGGATACAGAATTAATAGAATAAAGGCACAACAATAAGTGCCCAAACATATAGTAAACAGGAACCCATAGGTATAGCAGCTCACTAATACATAATGCTGAACTGGGCAATAAAGTGCAAAATGCTAAAGTGCAAAGTATAGTGTTAAAGTGCAAATGCTCGAATACAAAGTCCTAATACCGAAAGTGCACCAAGCCAATAACACATTTGCATACAAATAGCCCAAAGATAAAAAAAGTAGATAGTCAGCACATATAAACAATAAAGCCGCTGATACCACAATGCAGGGTCCCAAATAGTGGTCAATGCTCAACGCGTTTCGTCGTCAGACTTCCTCAGGAGCTTCTTCCATCTTCCTCCATCTTCTTCCTTTTAAATCTGCCGGTCTGTCTGCCGGCTTCCATGATTGCGCATGCGTCCATGCGTCACCACGCATAACGTCATACGTCATGATGCATACGTGGCTGATATGCGCATGCGCAACCACGGCGGACCGCAAATAAACTTTATTGCTCATATACACAGTAGCATTGAGAGCGATCTATAAAAAGAACGCTCTATAGAGATGCAGACCGGATTCACAAAACCTGCCTACCCCCTGCTAACCCCTAAACAGAGGAATACAGAGGATTTCATTTTATATATCCACTCTGTTTCTCTCATAGCTAACCTCTTTTCCGTATCCCCACCTCTCCAGTGAGGTAAAACCATATCAATCCCAATACAAATAAAATCCTTAAAATCAAAATCTTTACATGTATTGCAATGTCTAGGTACACTGTTTCTCGTTTCTATTCTTGATCCCATTAAAATGTTCGAGCAATCTAATGTGTAATTTTCTAATCGTCCGTCCAATATATTGGACCCCACATTTACATTGTAACAGGTATACCACAAATTTACTATGACAGTTAATGAAATGTTTTATTTTAAAAGTTTCTTTAGTCACCATACTAGAAAATTCTGTGATCTTATTTTTCAGAAATTTGCATGTGCTACACCTACCACATTTAAAGAAACCATTAGGCCTCTCTATTAAAAAATTTGTCTTCTCATTCTCAACTGTTTTTTTAGGCAAAATGCTAGGAGCTAAAATGTTCCTCAAGTTATTAGGTCTTTTGTAAATTACTCTAGGGTTCTGAGGTAGAATCTTTTTTAGAAACTTATCTTGTAACAAGATAGGCCAATTTCTCTTAATAGACTTCTCTATTAGGTTGGCTTTATTACTAAATTTCGTCAAAAAAGCAAATTCAGACTGATTCCCAGCACCCTTCTTAACCTCTTTATTGTTCATTAAAATATCTCTCCTCTGATAACCTTCTACCTGTTTTTGTGTATTAGATAGAAGTTGTCTTGGATAGTTCCTATCTAAAAATTTCTTATTCAGAACTTGGACTTGTTTTTCGAAATCCTCTTTCTCAGTACAATTTCTATATAATCTCAGATGCGGTCCTTTGGGGATATTTGTCAGCCATTTTCGATGGTGGCAACTAGAAAACTCAATAAAACCATTTCCATCTGTCGGTTTAAAAAAAGTTTTGCTAAAAATTATTTTATCTTTTATAAAAAGAGTAAGATCTAAAAAGTTAATACACGTATCATGAATTTCTTCAATGAACCTCAGTCCATATGTGTTAGAGTTAATATAAGATAAAAATTCAGCTAAAAGACTTCTGCCCCCTTTCCAGATAATTAGAACGTCGTCAATATATCTTCTCCATTGCACCAGGTTCGCACTAAATGGGTTGTTTCGCCAAATATGATTCAACTCCCAGACAAGTTCTGAATAAGAAATTTTTAGATAGGAACTATCCAAGACAACTTCTATCTAATACACAAAAACAGGTAGAAGGTTATCAGAGGAGAGATATTTTAATGAACAATAAAGAGGTTAAGAAGGGTGCTGGGAATCAGTCTGAATTTGCTTTTTTGACGAAATTTAGTAATAAAGCCAACCTAATAGAGAAGTCTATTAAGAGAAATTGGCCTATCTTGTTACAAGATAAGTTTCTAAAAAAGATTCTACCTCAGAACCCTAGAGTAATTTACAAAAGACCTAATAACTTGAGGAACATTTTAGCTCCTAGCATTTTGCCTAAAAAAACAGTTGAGAATGAGAAGACAAATTTTTTAATAGAGAGGCCTAATGGTTTCTTTAAATGTGGTAGGTGTAGCACATGCAAATTTCTGAAAAATAAGATCACAGAATTTTCTAGTATGGTGACTAAAGAAACTTTTAAAATAAAACATTTCATTAACTGTCATAGTAAATTTGTGGTATACCTGTTACAATGTAAATGTGGGGTCCAATATATTGGACGGACGATTAGAAAATTACACATTAGATTGCTCGAACATTTTAATGGGATCAAGAATAGAAACGAGAAACATAGTGTACCTAGACATTGCAATACATGTAAAGATTTTGATTTTAAGGATTTTATTTGTATTGGGATTGATATGGTTTTACCTCACTGGAGAGGTGGGAATACGGAAAAGAGGTTAGCTATGAGAGAAACAGAGTGGATATATAAAATGAAATCCTCTGTTCCCTCAGGAATGAATACCGATTTGGATATATTAGCATTTATAGACTGATTGTATGGCGATTTATCTTTGACCTCTTTTTATGTTTTTTTATATATATATATATTTTTATATAGATTTTTTTTATCAATTTTATGTCATCACATGTTGAATTTATATGCCTTCATCTTATATGTCTTCATCTTTTATCACATATTGTAATAAGATATGTATATGTGAATATCGCACTTTATTCAAATTTATATGCCTTCATCTTTCAACATTAGTATTTATATAAAATTTTGGATGATGTTTTATGCATTTGTCCACATCTTGATATGTTTTTTCATTTATGTACATCTATATTGGTATTATCATATAGATGATCTATCATTGTAAGGTCTATGTATATTATTTTTTTATTATGATGGATATCGTGGAAATATAAATGGACTTATTTTTTATCACTTTTATCCTTAATATATATTCTTTATATTTCTCACTTTTTTTGTTTTGTATTTAATATTTTTTACATATTTTTCTTCCATATTTTTCTTCCTTTAGCCCACTTGTCTGATTTATATTTCCCCCTCTGTACATTTAGTATTCCTCTGTTTAGGGGTTAGCAGGGGGGTAGGCAGGTTTTGTGAATCCGGTCTGCATCTCTATAGAGCATTCTTTTTATAGATCGCTCTCAATGCTACTGTGTATATGAGCAATAAAGTTTATTTGCGGTCCGCCGTGGTTGCGCATGCGCATACCGGCCACGTATGCGTCATGACGTATGACGTTATGCGTGGTGACGCATGGACGCATGCGCAATCACGGAAGCCGGCAGACAGACCGGCAGATTTAAAAGGAAGAAGATGGAGGAAGATGGAAGAAGCTCCTGAGGAAGTCTGACGACGAAACGCGTTGAGCATTGACCACTATTTGGGACCCTGCATTGTGGTGTCAGCGGCTTTATTGTTTATATGTGCTGACTATCTACTTTTTTTATCTTTGGGCTATTTGTATGCAAATGTATTATTGGCTTGGTACACTTTCGGTATTAGGACTTTGTATTCGAGCATTTGCACTTTAACACTATACTTTGCACTTTAGCATTTTGCACTTTATTGCCCAGTTCAGCATTATGTATTAGTGAGCTGCTATACCTATGGGTTCCTGTTTACTATATGTTTGGGCACTTATTGTTGTGCCTTTATTCTATTAATTCTGTATCCATAAATTACTATTTTATTCAGATATTGGATATCTCTCATATATTTATGTATATGGTTCTTCACCTCACATATACCTATTTAGTGATCGTGGCGCCCTGTTAGTTTATATATACTTTTGTTTATTATTGGATTTGGAGTGTCCAATTTACAGAGGCTAGCCTGCACTTGGGTTTCATTTAGTTTTTATTGCTCATTCACCCATCTTTCTATCTTCTTCTCTGATCACGAGATGCTTGCCTCTCATAAATGCCATTCCCAGGCGCACCCAGGTAAGGTTCCTGCTAAATGGATCAAGATGCACTATGCACCAGAGTTACGAGTGGGGATCCCAAATACTCCTCGGTTGAGAAGTATACAGGTCTACTCACTCAATTGGCAGTCACTGACAAGTGGCACCTCGGATTCGGTGCTGTACAGCTTGGTCAGGGGGTGCTATGACACTATCATCCTGGACGCAGGGGGTCCACCCATGTTGGATCCACATTCGATCCATCATCCATGGTTGGCAGAATGGGCACCCCCAAAATAGATTTCAGATTTCCTATGCCTCTGGAAACCCCTGGCGAAAGAAGTCTGTAACAAGCTACGCTCTGAGTGTTCACGCCCCAAGGTGCTGGATATCACCAGTTTGGGGATGCTTTTGTTAAAGGGCTACAGTAGCACATGAAATTGTAAACATCCCTTAGCAAGGCACAAGCTTCTTATGAGGAGAGTGTTTTGAACACCGCAAGGGTTTTTTGGCCATATTGGGCACCAGAGTGAATGGGCATTCAGCCTGTTATGGCCTTCGGACATAAACAGGTCCCAGCCACCCTCACTGTTCTTGGATATCCCCAGGTCAAGTACTCCAGCTCTCCTGGGAGTGGACCATGGCAGAGGTGTACATGGACAAGGACATGCCAGATATCCATTGTTTAAGACCAGAGGCTCTGTCGCCTCTACCCACTGACTGGCACATTGTCCATTTTTTCCACAAATGGTAGCAGATATGTACAGATTCTTGGGTTTTGTAAGCTGTCCTTGGTTATCTTCTAGATTTCCTTGAGGGGCTGTTTCAGGAACGACTTTCACGGTCCTTTGCTACAAATCTTCAACAGAGAGCTCTCATTTCCGAAGCGTTGAAGACGCTCAGGGACAAGACAGCCATCGAACCTGCTCCGGCTTGGGTTTCCTGAGCAACCTTTACCTTGAGAGAGAAAAAAAGACAGGAGATTTTCAACTCGTGATCAATCTAAAAGATTAATCTCTTCATACGATAGCTTCATCTCAAAATGGAAGGAATCCATCTGCTCCGCCACCTGCTGCAACCCTTGGATTGGTTCACACGTCTGGATCTAAAGAACATGTACTTTGCAGTCTCAGTACATCTGTGTAGTGGAGCTCCTTGTACCCAGACTGGGTACCTCTGCCAAGGACGGGTCCTAGCTGAAGGTCCTCCTTCGGCCTCTCCACCTTGGAACAGGATAGGGAACTAGCTATATTCCCTCCCAGGGACTGGACGACACACAGTCCTGGGAGCTCTAGTCCTTACAAGGACTTTCCCCACCGAATCCTCCACGAGATGGAACAAAGTTCTGAGCTGTGATTAGCCCTTCCCCCTCCCAGTAACCAGACGAGACATAGTTCTTGGAGTACAACTGATTTTAATGAGCCAAACTCTGCCTTTTATGCACAGACTCCAGCAGGGGGTCTCCATTGTATTCAATATTCATTGGTGTGGTTCATGCGAATGGCCGCTAGGGAGCTAGTTTTCAGTTCAATTAGAAAAAATGGAACGTGCAGAACCAGGGGCACCCGGGGAAAGCTGATAATGGTGGCCGGGCAGGGTAACTCCCGAACGGTGTCTTTGACCTGGACCATAGTTGGTGGGCAGGAGGCCAGCTTCCACACTAATCCAGGAGTTTGTGGCAAATGTTCATGGTAAGGAGCGTTTGTCACAATCTGGATTGACAATAGTATCTTCGCTTACAATGAAAAGATCGGACAAGACAGGCCACCTGCCTCCCATTAAGGCTCCTGGTCCTTCACCAGGAACATAAAACCGGTGATGGCACATATCTGCACCCAGGGGATTCAATTACTTTGACAGTGTTCTTCTGTTTGCTAAGGTTTAAAGTTTGCTGGCCAACAGACAGACATGGTGGTCAGTCTTCTAGGGTCTTTGGGTCTTGTGGTGAACAGAGAAAAGTTGGAGTGGAATCACACTCAGGTGGTTTTCTGGGGTTCGACATAGATCCTGTGAATTCCATCCTGAAGTTGCCGGAGTCCAAGAATGTGCTTATCAAAAAGGAAAGCAGACGTCTTTGGTTCCCCTTCTTTCCCTAGTCAGGATGGTGGGTCTCCCTTAATCCTTCATACAGGCAATCTTTCAAGGTTCCCTGTACTACTGAGCCATGCAATGACTCAAGGCAGAATATCTTTGCTTGTCCATGTCGTATGACCAACTGATTCTGCTAACATCAGACGTTCGCACAGAACTTCACTGGTGACAGTTTCACAAGGAGACGTTGATTGGTCAAGCGACCTTCGGATGTTATCTGAATTTTTTGTTGGAGTGGGATGCCAGTCTTTATGGCTATGGTGCCACAGGTGGAGGAAGATCCACCAGCAGGGTGTGGTAAACTGAGGAGTCCTCGTTACACATAAATTGACTGGAGCCAATAGCTTGAAAGGTTGCAATTTGCAGTGTAGCTTAGGAAGCCTCCGATTGTTGCTACGCATGGACAACTGGTCCATGGTCAGGTACATCAACAGATTTGGTGGTGCTCGCTTCAGATGTCTTTCAAACTGTACCAGTTTTGCTTTCAGAGGAACATTCAGCTACATGTGGAATTTCTACTGTGGAGACTAATGTCACAGCTAACTGGTTCTCCCAGCATTGACAAGACACCAGCAGTTGGATGCTGGACAGGTGGGTTTTCTCTCTTCTAAAGGAACTCTGGAGACCATTCCATCTGGATCTCTTTGCCTCCAGGCTGAACAGACAGACAGACAACGCATTCTTCAGCTGGCTTCCGGATCTATATTGCGCAGCATTCCTTCAACCTTTACTGGAGGTGTATGGGGGTGATTCACAGGATCTGCCTTTTTCAGGTCTTCGGTGGTACTTCTCACCCAGTTGTGAAGAAGTCAATGATGGTTTCTGGACCTGCTCAGATTGTCTGTTGCAGATCTGGTTCTGCTCCCATAATTACCTCCATCAGGAAATCCTCATCCTCTCATTCTGCAGGACCGGCTCCCCTTGATGACATGGCAGATTTCCAGGGTTCTTAGAAGATCGAGAGCCAATCGCAACTTTATCTCAGTTTTTATCGGTTGGCATGTCCTATTGTTCTGTGAATCTCTTTTGTTTGGCTATCTCGGCGGCTCATATTCCAATTCGGGGTATTCTGGTCAGTAGGGGCACAATGGTATGTCGTCTGCTTCAGGAATTTAGTTTGTCTCATTGCCAGCAGCTTAAGTATTCTCAGTTCTGTAACTTTGCCAAAGTTTTTGAAAGTGTGGCAAAATAATTTATTCTCTCTCCAACTGTCAGAGCCCTTGACTAGCTCACCTGGGATTACTTCACTGCTTCTCCCTCTTCGGCTCCTCTTTTTTTAAATTTATTTTTAAAAATTCTTTATTTTTGTTGTGCGATAGTAACAAGAGTATATTGACATTGTCAATTTGAGACAAAAAAGTGGCAGGTATATTACCTGGCATGTCATGAAAGTTGCACATTTTATAAGAAATGAAAGATAAGGCAAAACAGGAACACGAAGCCTGCAGATGCTGCACAGGAGAATGAGATATACAAAGCTGAGCCATATGTTGGTGTCATAATTAGCAGAGAGGAGGAATATCAACACAGTAATTAACTGCTAACTAGAGAGCGCTTGTAAGGTGCTGCTACACAGTATAACTAGAATTTGTAGTCTGAGAAAATTAAAGTGAGCATGTCAAAATATCAGCAGTCTAGGGATGGATATTTGAAAGCATATAACACCTAGAGCTCACCAGCTTATGGTTATGAGTAGGAAGGCTTATAAGAAAACATACTGCAGGAATAGAGGAACTGTAAAGATAAGAGCCACCAGGTATATGGCAGAGTAGATCAGTAGGCAAAATTGGTATAGAGGCAATACTATTTATAAACAGGTAGAGTAACATGGGATCACAGCAAGAAGTGAAAATAAGCCAGTAATGGCAGGCTGAAGATGAGCCAGAGTCCCTGCTTCAACCAATGCCATTGTTATGCTGCGCCCGGGAGCCAGCTCTGCTGTCATTCATCAGATGCCGAGTGAGTCTCCTACCGGCTCCAGGCTCCACATTAGGGATCTTACAGGTTGCAGGAATCAATAGGATGGTGTGCTGAATTCTCTGCTCCCCAAGTCCAGGGTGGTGTACAAGCCAGTGCCTGCTCTCCACTTAGTCCCACAGGTAGAGTGTTAGGATGAAATGCCTGCAAGGCTCCTGTTGTGATAGTCTTGCAGGGTTATGGATGGGCGATGGGTAGCATGTCAGTCCTGGCTCTCGGCCAGGAAGAATGGCCGAATCCTGGCAGCCGACGGAAACCTCTGAGGTCACGGCTGAGGTGGGTGCTTGTTGCTTTCAACGGGAATCAATTCGGGACCAAAAGGCAGCACACACTGCATCAAAGGCCGCACAAAACCTGGCTTCCCACTGTGACATCGGAGACTCAGTCAACGTGGTGGCCATCTTGGGTGTGCCATGAAGACTCCGCCTGTGAAGGTGAGTAAGGAATTATTTGCCTCTTTGTTTCAGTAGCTTTTCCAGGTGGGGACCGGTAACTTTTCCTGTGGGGGGGGGGGCGCCCGCTCTCACCTCCAGTCGGACATTACGAAGAACATTTTTGACTTTTGTCTTCCCTGCAATATCTCCCTCCAAACAGAATATCTCCCAGGGGGAATCAACCTCACGGCAACTGGTTCTCTCACCACTGGAGGGACAGCAGCGACTGGAAGTTGGACCCTCGGGTGTTCGCGGACATCGCGTCCCTGAGGTGTCCCTTTTGGCTAGACCTATTTGCTTCCCGCGACAACTTTCAAACTCCGGAATTCTTCCGCTGGTTTCCGGACTGAAGAGCAAAGTGACGGACGCCTTCTAACAGAACTGGCTGGCCAACGGGACCTACGTCTTTCCCCCGTTTGCAATGATTGCGAGAACCCTCCATCATCTCCCAACTTAATAAGTGACGCTTACACTCATAACGCCTTTATGGCAGAGCCAGCCTTGGTTCCCAGGACTGTTGGCTTCCTCTTGCGAGGACCCACTACTTCTGCCATCCTTCCCGACTCTCCTCACGGATCCCAAAGGGAAGGGTCACCCCTTATTGCAGGAGGATCGTCTACCATGGTTGCTTGGACTATTTCCAGAGTTCTTGGCAGATCATCGGACTATCGCAGGGTGCTAGGGAACTCCTAAGGGATTTCGGAGTTCCAGGGACGAGACGCTACTATCTTTCCGCTTGGGCCTTCTGGTCCGCTTGGTGCGTGGAAGGGGACACTGATCCGTTTACAGCACCTGTACCCACGATTCTGAACTTTCTATCCTCGCTGTTCTCTTCAGGTCATTTTTACCGGTCGGTGAATGTTTTTCGTTCAGCAATCTTAGCACCTCACATTCCCATTGGCAAGGATCCCCTGGTTTGTCACTTGCTTAGAGGTATGTGCCTACGCCGCCCTCCGGGTCCCAAGTATTCCCATCTTTGGGACATCAGTATTGCCCTTTGTTTTTTTGGGGGATTGGCCTCCCAATGACAGATTGTCACTTCGACAACTTTCGGCCAAACGTACTTTCCGGAGGGTATCGGATGTGCGTGCGTTTGACGTAGATGTTTTTTCTATCGCTCCCGAAGGCATAACCGATCGGATTTCTCATCATACTAAATCGGACTCCACGTCTGTTTTTACCCTTTTTTCACGGACGATCAGCAATTATGTGTGGTGTCAGCCTTGCGTAGATTCTGCTTCCGGTCCTTGTGTTGTACATTATTATTTTTTTATTTATAATTCTTTATTTTTGCGGTGCAAGGAAAAGAACGTATGCAAATAAAGAGGTGACATTGACTGATAATGCAATAAAAGTAGTTTGCGTGTACAGAGCATGCTGAAAAGGTTGCACCATTTTTTTATTTTTTTTTTATAAAGCAGTAGGCCAGGAATCCTGGCTTGAACCAGATATTTCACAAATATAACAATAGTAAACTTTTGGTTTTTATCGAGGGTACCCAGTGCTATGATATAGTATGCTATTGCATGTAAAACTAGGCTTAAGTACCGCTTGGACTGAGGTGCTCCTCTGGAATTTGCGTGTCAATCTAGTGAGTGCTGCAAGAGCGTCACTGTCCAGACTAGGGACAACGCCCTGCAACCTGTGCTTGTGGGTATGTGATGCCTGTATGGGAGCTAGGTATGAGTGATTGAGGGCTGAGTTAAACAGCTCTAAACTAGAACAAATAAAATTGCTACTGTCATTCAGGTGTTGTGTAGCTTGCCGTGAGCTGAAGTACACGAGTGTGAGTGTCAGCTAGTGCCTCAGGTTTTGAGCAGGTGTTCTGGTTTAGTGTATATAATAGTTGCGGCTAATAGAGGTCGGTTTGTTTTTAGCTGTTAGTGCCCCTAACCAGGGTGGCTGCGAGGGGGGAGGGAGTCGTGATGGGTAACTTGCCCTATTCCTATCTTGTGTGTTGTTACCCCTCTTTGTAAGGCCTCATATGGAGGACAGACATTTGCCAGCTTTTAAGCAAGGAGGGTATTCTGGGTTTGGTAACCATGGCTAACCAGAGGCCGAACAAAAAGCAAAAAGAGCTAACAAATCAAGGGTAAAAAATTGTGGAATGAATGCAGTCCATAGCTGCCTTTTGCCTGTTGGGTTCTGAGCCCAGTCATGTCCCAGTGCCTGTAGTCGTGCGGTCTCGTGGGGTGAAGGCGATTACTGTGGCTGGGTCCCAGGTTAGTGTTCCCCTCCAGTATCTTGACTCCTCGCCAGGGGCGGACAGTCCCAGTGCCTGCAGCAATGCCGGTGCCTCTTCAGCTGAGGTGATCTTGTGATTAGTCCCATTGTGGTTCACCGTGAGAGCTCGTGGTGTGGTCCATTGGTATAGTATTCCCGCGTTTCTCAGTTGGCTCGTAGCTTGGAGGAATGTTTTGCGCCATTGCAAGGTGGACCTTGATAGGTCCTGGTAGAAGGATAATTCAGCACCCTCAAATGTGTAAGGTGTTTGGTTTCGTAGAGCTTACCCGAACAGCGCATCTGCAGCCTGCGGCCTCACCTCCACCTTGTGTACCTCCAGCTATAGTACACAAGGCACCTAGTATCTCCCTATCTCCTCCCCTGCATTTTGATGTTAATATTCAAGAATGTCGGGGATTTATTAAGCAAATGGAGTATCATTTTGAGGCCTCACCGGGATCTTTTCTCACAGACAGAGCTAAAATTGGTTACCTAATGAATCAAATAAAAGGTAAAGCTTTAGCTTGGGCCAATCCATTATGGGAGAGTAATAGGAGTGTTGCACACAATTACCAGGAGTTCCTTACGGAATTCAAACTTACGTTTGAACCTTTAGGCAGAGAGGATGAAGCCTCTACTGCCCTGATGCACATCAGAAAAGGGAACTGGTCTATCTCGGAATATGCCATAGAATTTCTTACCGTAGCTTCCGAGGTAGACTGGACTAATAGTGGGTTAATCTCTGCATTTAAAAAGGGATTATCTGAAATTATGCTAGATGAGATTGCCGCCAAAGACTTACCCAAAAAGCTTCATGAATTTGTCACTTTTGTCATGCAGATTGATAATGGATTAAGAATCAGAGAAGTTACTAGAAACAAGACCAGACGCATGAGTATGCATTTAGCACCCCGTTTCTCCAGACCTATTGTCCCTGAAATTCCTGTACAGTCCGAATCTGAACCCATGCAGTTGGGGGTCACTAGACTGTCGGAAGCAGAAAGACAATATAGGAGAAAAGAAGGCCTATGTCTACACTGCGGTAGGAAGGGACATATGATAAACAATTGTCCCATACGTCCGGAAAACTACCGCACCTTAAGGGGACAGGTCTTAGGTGTAATGGAAACGTCCTCTGGAAAGGATAAAAATAGGTTTCTCCTTGATATTTCTATCGACTTTGACAAAAATAGCTTTTCATGCAAAGCCCTGATGGATTCAGGTGCTGCTGGAAACTTCATCGACGTTTAATTTGTCAACGGTAATACTATACCTATCAAGGAGAGACTATCACCCCTAGCTGTTGAAGCCATTGATGGGAGACCACTCTCACAACCATTGATAACGCATTAAACCTTACCCATTAATATTTCCATTGGTGCATTACATAAGGAAGAGATTACATTTCAGGTGATTGCATCTCCTTCTTGTCCTATTATATTAGGATTCCCATGGCTTAGCAAGCATAACCCTCATATTGACTGGGCTAATGGGGAAATATTATAATGGGGTAAGGATTGTAATGAAAGGTGCATATTGCATGTCACCAAAAGAGTGGGCACTATTGAATTACCCACTAGTACACCTCAAAATCCTGAGATCCCTATACAATATCAAGACATTAAAGAAGTATTCAGCAAGACTCAGTCTAATACTCTACCTCCTCACAGACCATATGACTGTCCCATTAACTTACTACTACTTACTTGGGATAGGTGGTGAATGTTTCTGTACACTGTGTTTCCTGCTATCGTCTGTTTTTTCCTAGAATATTATGTTATTCCTTTTAATTCCTCATGTTGTATCATGTTCGGTTATTATGTTTAGAGAGTGGCATTATATTGACTTAGGATTTTACTACTAATTTAATTTTTTAGTCTATTGCTAGTTTTGTTACTGTTCTTAAGATTATATATTCTTTAACAGAAGTTAATTAGTGATAGATCCAGTGATGTCTCGTTTGCTTTGACGGTCTTCGGATCAGTGCCTAACCTATTATACATTCTCTTTTCAGTGTAATTCACTTCAGGGTCCTCGTTGGCCATTGTCTTGAGTTCTTCACGTTCCTCGTTTTATTGATCTGTGACTCTGGATGTTCCTTGTGGTTTTCATTCTTTGTTGACTTGGATGTCGCTTCAGGAAAGAGGAAGAGCTTAGTTCAATACGACCCTTATATACTCTGCTGTTGATTGATTGATTCTTTATTCTTGATGTTTTTTTCTTTGCTGCTGTGGAGTTAGTAAAGTTGATGCAAAATACTCGCCTCATTACTATGTCATTATTAAAATTAAGATTATTAGTACACTATTATCTCCCAGGCCCAGAGATTCCTGGGAAGGGCTTGTGTTGAATACAATGAAGACCCCCAGCTGGGGTCTGTGCATAAAAGGCTGAGTTTGGCTCACTAAAATCATCTGTACTCCCAGAACTATGTGTCGTCTAGTTACTGGGAGGGGAAATTGGTTCAGTCAGCACCTTGTGTAGGATTCAGCAGGGAAAGTCCTTGTGAGGACTACACCTCCCAGAACTATGTGTCGTATAGTTAGTGGGAGGGGAAGGGGCTAATCACTGCTCCAGCTCGTGGAGGATTAAGCAGGGAAAGTCCTTGTAAGGACTACAGCTCCCAGGACTGTGTGTCATCCAGTCCCTGGGAGTGAATAGAGCTAGTCCCCTATTTTGTTCCAGGACAGGGAGGCTCCAGGAGGACCCAAGCCAACTAATGGTGACTGGGACAGAATCGCTGAGGTTTTTCCACGGTTCCAGCTAGGAAGCGGTCCTTGGCGGAGGTACCCAGCCAGGGTACAGGGAGCTCCGTTACATTGACTAACTTATTTTGATAATTGCATGAATATTGCATCGTTTTGTTTTAATAATGGATAATCAGTCCATTTCCTGGTTACTGTCACAATTATTTTCAGTTTTCTTCTAGTGTAATGTGCCTGTGTTTCTCTTGTTGTTTAGCATATTCATGTTTGTTGATATGCTCTGACTTTGTCTACCCATCAAAGGAAGAGATAGTCTGCAGGAGGGCCTGGCATTTATATCGTTCTATTGGTTGGTTTATTGTTTGCTGCTATTGGTTGGTTTATTGTTTGCTGCTGTTGGCCCCCAAGAACAGTGAGCTGGATAAATACAGTGACATTTACTGTTTGAGCTATATAGCTTTTATATTTTTATATTTTATTTAATTTTTAAAACGGAAATAAAGCTGAGTAATCTCTATATTGTGGGTTATATACAAAGTGGATACAAGTCATTATAACCAAAGTGTAACAGCTTAACCCTTGGAGTGCTGGAAAAAGAAAAAAAAGTGGTTATCTTTTGAGATTTGGACTGCTCATTTCTGGGATTCTCTGTGCTGGATGTTGTTAATATTTAAAAGTATTTTTGTGTGAGCACACATTCTGTATAAATTACATCTATAAGGTTAATAGGTTAAAATTATAATTTCTTATTTTTCTGTACTTTCCAATTGGAGAGCTTTCAAAAAAGATTGTGCGCTAACTCATTGTCAAATACATCCTACTAGATTCTCACCTAGATTTCTACCCATTGTTCCAGATTGGATTCTCATGTTTATTTCTACATATTGTCCTTGACTAGATTCATTTCTAGGCTGGATTCTCACCTATTCCTATCCATTGTTAGAGGCAAGATTGCTGCTACTGCTCTTCGGCAAAGCTATGAAGTCAGCTATGATCCTTGAACGGGCTTGGATCAAGCCTCTATCGCTAGTTTTGCAAGGCCTACCACATGGCTGTCCAAGTCGAATGACAGCCATGGTAAAAGTAATGCCCTGTTTCTAGCCTCATTGAGTACATTTCCTCCTGCCTTAGTCAAATCTGGAACTCCACGTCACTGACAATGACATGTGACTGGGTTTCACTTTGTCTTTCTGTTCCCATTTACCTCTTCTCGGGGAAGGAATTTAATCTCCACGTTTTTCTTCTGTCCAGGAAGTAGGACATCCGTAGCAGGAATCATCTCAAAGATAGGAGCTTTTGGCTTAACTTCCGGTCTACATTTTTTGCGCAGGTGCATAGGAATGTGCTTGTCTATCTGCAGGAGATTAGATAAAGGAGTTTACAATGATCACTACCAGGTAACATAGAAAGATGATCTCACAGCAAAGCAAAATAATGTCAGAAGTAAAACAAGAAAATAGATGGAGAGTGATAACCCTGTAAGCATTATGTTTCCATGTTTAGATACCTTGACTTCTTGGTCTTCTTTCCTAATGCTCCATTCACAGGGTACAGGAAACTGGTTGTAGAGCTGTATCGATCTGATCTGGCACTGGCCACACTGTACCGGATCAAACTCTACGCTATCACAGGAAACTCTGAGACATGGCATTGTCACCGAGGCCATGAGTCGTACAGGAAACGTGGGACCCCCTGACACCTGGATAGTGACCAAAGAGTAAGATGTGGTTACTGTGAGACTATAGCATGGCCAAGGAAGATAGACAAGGACTGTATTATTATTATTGATATTTATATAGCGCCAAGTCATTCCGTAGCGCTTTACAATATTATGGAAGGAAGAAATTTAACAATAAATGGGACAATTACAAAATGATACAGGAACAATGAGGACCCTGCTCAGACAAATTTACAGTCTAGGGGAGTGGAGTATAAGGACACAATAGAAAGGACATTAAACAAACAAGGTGGAAAACAGAACCGAAGGTTAGAGGAGAGAGCCAGAGACAGATTTGTGGCAGTGGCCATAAGTATTTCTAAACAGATGAGTTTTGAGGGACTGTTCCAAAGGAAAGGAGCTGCCTGTGAAAAGTCCTGCAAGCGCTAGCAAAAGTTAGCCATAAGGGTGAGGAACGGATAGGAGAAGGTCACCAGTAGAGCGGGAAGACCGAAAGGGGGCATCCCTACGAATCAGTGAAGAAACGTAACAGGGGCTATAGTTGTTTCGATTTTTATAGGTAAGTGTTAGTATATTGAATTGACACCTACAGGATACAGGAAGCTAGTGTAAGGATCAACACAGGGGTGAGGTATTAGAGGAGCAACATGTCAGAAAGATCAGCCTGGCAGCAGCAGTCATCACAGATTGTAGCGGGGCAGTATGGCTTCTGGGGAGACCGATTAGGAGAGAATAACAGTAATCCATGTGAGAAATTACCAGAGCATGAACAAGCTTCTTGGCAGTATCTTGCGTAAGAAAGGGGAGAATGCAAGCAATGTTTTTAAGGTGGAATCGACCATTTTTTTCCGACCTTTTGGCAAAAGACTGAATATAAGGCACAAAGGTAGGGCAGGCATGAAAGATAACACAAAACAGCGCGCTTGCAAGGATAGACTGATGCAGGTACCATCAACTTGCAGGGGGAGCGGAAGGGGAGGATCAGCATCATGAAGAGGAAAAATAAGAAGCTCAGTTTTAGAGAGATTGAGTTTCAGAGAGCATTGTAGGACAGTAGGGGTGAGATCAGGGGAGGAGAGATATATTTGGATGTCATCCGCGTGCAGGTGGTAGCGGAAGCCAACGGAATTAATGAGTTTGCCAAGAGAGGCGGTATAAAGAGAGAACAGAAGGAGACCAAGAACAGAGCCTTGGGGGAATCCAAACAAAACATTTTGACAGGAGGAGGTGTCATTGGATAAGGAGACACTGAACGAACCTTGGGAGAGATAGGTGGGGAAATACGAGAGGACAGTGTCTCAGAGACTGACAGATTGAAGTGTATGGAGAGGTAGTACATGCTCAACAATGTCAAAGTCAGTAGAGAGGTCAAGAAGAATTAGTATGGAGTAGAGGCCTTTGGATTTAACTGTGATTAGGTCATTTGTAACTTGACAGATTCCCTGTCCCTGAATCTCTGTTTTATTTAATTCATCTGAACTCAACCGAACAAAATTGAGAACTTAATTTGTGAACTGAACAATTTACCGAATGGATTGACCACCCAGTGCAGTAGTGTGCCCCTCATTAACCTGTCTGACCCCTTTCACACTTGAGAAAACCACAAAATCAATAACATTCTAAGCCGCAAGTATGTTCGGTTCAAGTCTCTGGAACAACGTTTGGTGAAACCAAACTCCAGAGCGATGGGCACACGACTAGTTTTCCCACGAACTGCTACTTTTGATATTTTATTGTGTTTTAAGTTCCCGAAATAGACCAACCGCACAGCCTGAATCTATGGAACTATTTTGGGCAGGGGCCTCGTGTCTGGTCGGTCAGAACTAGGACTTCAATGAAAATCCTGAACCCCTGACCCGATCTGGGTGATTTGTGAGTATGCCTCTCACCCAGATCGGGGCTATCAGGGGATATACTTTTTGTGGGGTTTATGTGAGTTTTTGGAGTACTTTCGGGTTGCCTGTAAAACTGTTCTCTTTTCGCCTGGAGATAATGGAGTTAGTTCAGTACTTGACTCTATTATCTCCCAGGCAGAGGGGAGTGACTGTAACAACGTTGTCATTGGTCTGTGACTTTGTACCACAGTCTTCCATTAGGTCCACGTGGGAGTACCCCTTGCATGGGGATTGTCATAAAAGGCCAAGTGTGGTCCCATTAAAATCAGTTCACTTCCCCATCAACACGTAGCCTCGTCTCGTGATTGTAGGGAACAGCTAGACCTGCTATAACCACTAGCTCTTATAAGAGCTGTACAGCTATACTGGCTCTATTGCCTGCTTGGGGATCGACTTGGGAATACTTCAGCGCTACCCACACTAGGGGTAAAAGGACGTGTCTGGCGGTGGATACCATTCCTCTCTCAGGGTGACCGCCACAGAGCAGTCTCAGTAGAGTAAAGGGAGCAGAGGCAATAATGAAGAGGGTCGAGGAGAGTGTTGGAATTGAGGAAACAAGCCAAACGAGAAAAAACAAGTCTTTCAAGAAGTATTAGTCCACCGTGATAGCCCAAGGGAGGAGGTAATAGAAAGCTGTTTTGACTTTACTGAGGTCACAAGTGGGTTAATGGGAATGTTGAAATCTCAGAATTATGGATGGAATATTGCTTGAAAACAAATAGAGAAACCAAGCAGCAAAATAATCAAGCAAGAGAAGAGGGGAACAGGGGGGTGATCAAGAACGGCTATGTTTGCCGAGATGGGTTTGAACAGATGAACTGAGTGAATTTCAAAGGAGGAGAAAGAGAGGGAAGAGGGTGGATAGAGTTTTGACAGAGAAGTAGGGTGAAAGCAGAAATCCTACAGTGCCACCCTTACAGTTAGACTGTCCTGGTTTGTGGGTAAAGTGAAGACAACCAAAAGATAATGAGGCAGGGGTAGCAGTATCACAGGGAGAGAGCCATGTTTCAGTTAGGACAAGTAAGTTTAGTAGCATGCTTCTAAATAATACCTGAATGGGCATCACCACTTCCACCTGGCCAAGACTGAGATTGGCACCTCGAGGATCGAATTTCACTTGGAAAATTTCTGTCTGGCCGCATGGCAGATTCTTCACTCGATCCAACTCTGTACTAAATCCTGATGGCACAAGAAATAATAATACTGTACCTTTTTGGAGGGGCCTGTGTGCCAGCCTCTTACCCTGGGACTATGGGCCCTGTGATAACCTATATTCAAAAGTACTGTTTCTGCCCCTTGGACTTATAACTGGAACAGATTCAAACATGTGGCGGCAGCCATCTTAAATTGTCTAGCAGTGTTTTGTCATCGAGTGTATGGAACTGTTTTGGGCATGGGACCATGTGCACGGTGGGGCAAAAGTAAGACTTACAGGAAATTCCTGAACCCCTGAACCGATCTGGGTGACTTTTGTGGGGATATGTTGTATTTTGGGGTTTGTAAAAATATATGTTTTTTCTGCTTATAGTTAATTGAGTTAGTACATTGTCTTTGTTAATTAACTCCATTATCTCCCAAGCAGAGGGGAGGGATTTATGTAAATGAGGGGGAGTGTTTAACTTTGTGACTGTACACTATTGGCTGTTGAATGTATTTTTTGGTACCCCACAAGGTCCACATGGGAGGTAACCTTGTGGAAAAAGTTGCATAAAAGGCCAGCCTGGCACATTAAACTCACAGACCTGCTTTACCCCTTCAAGTCTTGGCTCATGTTTGGGGGATGGGATAACTACACTCTGGGGATTGCTATAATCACTATACTCCCCAGGGTATAATCACTAGCTCTTGTAAGAGCTTGTTCCTGCTACGCTCTCTGGAGTATAAGAGGTCTGCCCACTGGAAGCTGGATCCTGGTCGTGGGTGTGATATGGTTAGATTATGGCAGTATTTTGATATGGTTAGATTATGGAAGTATTTTGAGATGGTTAGATTATGGCAGTATTGTGATATGGTTAAATTATGGCAGTATTGTGATATGGTTAGATTATGGCAGTAATTTTATAAGGTTACGATATAGTAGTATTTTGATATGGTTAGATTATGGCAGTATTTTGAGATGGTTAGATTATGGCAGTAATTTTATAAGGTTACGATATAGTAGTATTTTGATATGGTTAGATTATGGCAGTATTTTGACAGGTTTAGATTACGTTGAGTTGTGTCAGTTAACCAGTGCTGGTAGATACCCGGTACAGTCGTAGCAGTGAGTTATGCAGTTTTCCTAATCTTGTAGAGACCTTACAGGGTGGATAAAATGATGAAGATTACCTGTACCAATTAGTCCACGCCTATCTGCATGGAAGGACACAGGAAAGTGTCCAGTGTTCGTAATTTTGATTATGTGTGTCCGAATTTCTCCCAGGATCACAAAGCCGAGGTCCAGTACATACTCAGGGAGGAAGACTCTAAAATATAACCATAAGACAGTTAGTTACCCAGAAGGCAACACCATGATGAAGATAGCATACATACATATATAAGGATGCATTGCAGAAGGATAAAGTACAGAGAAAGCAGGGGTGTGTGACTGTTCCACTGACCTCAGAAGCTTGCTCCAAGCTCTATGACCAGGGTCTCCTGGACACTCCAGTGTTAGCTCTTCTTGGACATGTTCCTTCAATAACAAACACTCCAGCTCCATCTGCACCAGGGTGTCCATCTGTAAGACACAGAGCAGAGCCTTTCTCATCCAGAGACTGAGGACCAGTAACTCACACATATAGTATCAGCACTCCAGTAACTGTGAGAATGAATGACTCCATGTTCTTACAGTGCTGTCACATTGCTCCCGAGGAGACTCCAGATTTGGGGTCAGACATGAGTTGCTAATGGCGGTCTCTCTGATCCTTTTCTCTGCCTCTCTCAGATAGGGCTGAAGTCTCTCGTTTTCTGCAGGAACACAATAAGTTTGGTAGCAGACAAAATGCAAATGCTGGATTTCCCTAGCAAAGAATGAGTAAAAACAGATAAATATAAGATCATAGTAAACACTTGGTGGAATCAGAGTTGTTTTGTACCATTAATAACCCGAGGAAGGTCCAAGCAAATTCTTGGAAATACTCCTTCGCCTTGAATTTCAATACTCTCTGGTTCCAGATGAGCTACTTGAAGCTGGATAACTTGATGGAAAGGTTCAGGGAGTCCTGGGAAATAAGACACCTTCAGGATTTTCTCCCCACCAGCTGCTATGTGACCCTAGAAGCAAACAGAAGATAGAACCAGTTCTGTGCTGCTCTTGGTGTCCATTAGAAACTGGAAATAGCAACAGGAAACATTTAATTTACTTGGTGATCTACAAAGCTGAATGGTGGACAGAGCATTAAACCTCCAAGAGTACAGGTGACTGCAGGACACTGATGGTGTGGCATCAAATGGATACAGCAGTTGCATGGCCATAGCGAAGTAGCCAATATGACCACATGAAGCATACAGTTGACGCATGGTGACTTACACTGAGTGGTTGAATGAGAGGTTTCCCAGGTTGGAGGCTCATGGTGGAGTTAAAAACAGTGAATGGGAAGCTAACCAGGCCTGTGTTCCGGAGAATGATGTCAGCTTCTGCCACTTTATCAAACGGCTGTGCAAAGACAGACAAGGAGTTAACCCGGGAAGTTCACACTGTATAATAATCTTATATGGTTATACAAGTGCACAACAAATGAAAGTTAGATTCAAATAAAAGAAGCAAAGCTCTCAGAGGCTTACATATGAGATATATGAAATACAGTGTCATTTGTACATTGCTATTATATTCAATATGATCCAGTGAAAATCATATCATAGGGATCTGTAGTGTGTAATCATGGATATTACATCCCCTCTGTAATTGTATTTCTTTGTGATTTCCTTGTAAATGGTTCAGAAGTTTTGGTCTGTAAACCCCTGTGATCTCCAGGATCTCCACTTCCTGGGTCCCCGATTACTGTTACCTGGATGCCATAGTCTATGTCCGTTGCACTCAGCGTATAACTGACAAGTGAAGCCTCTCCATGAAGGCTGATCTCATAGGTAGGACCTCCATGCACCTCACAGAGAGCAAGCGCATGGGCACGGATACCAGCATGCCCATAAAATGTAAAGCTCACGGTCTGGCTCTCCCCAGGCTCCAGGTTTCCAAACATAGGAAGGATGTCAAACACCTGCAGTAAAAGCCAGGGTTACAATTTGGAACCATGTAAAATTCACCAAATGCATCAACACTGGCATTGCTGCCAATGTCTGTTAATCTTTGTGTTGGTATAAAAATGTACATTTTACCTTGCATGACAGACCTGCTAATAGATATAGAAATCCTCTGTTATAAAGAGTAATCAGTAAACTATACAGCTTGAATGTCATCTCACCTCCTCTACACCAGTGGGGACTCGCTCTTCTCTTTCTGATAAGGAGGAAACTGATAGCCCAGGACCAGTAAGCCCTTCTGTCCCAGCTTCAGGTGTCACAACCTGTTAAAAAGGCACACGGTTAGCGAGTTTAGCAAAGCAGTCAGTGAAAGGTAGGTGGCACTTTCATTAATGAACTGATTGGAGGAAGGGACTGATTTACACAGCCAGCAATTTACCTGGCGCTCTCTGCAATGGTCACCACTTAATTCCATCTCAATTCCATCCCCTTCTTTAGGCTCCTGTAGCAGATTCTCTCTGGGGAATCAATGAGAAATGTAACAATAAATCAGACTTATCAATTTAATTCTCACTCACTCACTAACTGAACAAGATTAAAAGAAAGGGTACATTTCAAATCTGACATGTTGCTGGAGCAACAATATTTTTCGATTTTAAAAAAAAATAGCTGTACTTCTTGTTATGGTTACAGTTGCCATGTTACTGCCATGTTACTGCTCCCAACCTCTCCACACCCCATGTTACTGCTCCCAACCTCTCCACACCCCATGTTACTGCTCCCAACCTCTCCACACCCCATGTTACTGCTCCCAACCTCTCCACACCCCATGTTACTGCTCCCAACCTCTCCACACCCCATGTTACTGCTCCCAACCTCTCCACACCCCATGTTACTGCTCCCAACCTCTCCACACCCCATGTTACTGCTCCCAACCTCTCCACACCCCATGTTACTGCTCCCATCACCTCTCCACACCCCATGTTACTGCTCCCAACCTCTCCACACCCCATGTTACTGCTCCCAACCTCTCCACACCCCATGTTACTGCTCCCAACCTCTCCACACCCCATGTTACTGCTCCCAACCTCTCCACACCCCAGGTTACTGCTCCCAACCTCTCCACACCCCAGGTTACTGCTCCCAACCTCTCCACACCCCATGTTACTGCTCCCAACCTCTCCACACCCCATGTTACTGCTCCCAACCTCTCCACACCCCATGTTACTGCTCCCAACCTCTCCACACCCCATGTTACTGCTCCCAACCTCTCCACACCCCATGTTACTGCTCCCAACCTCTCCACACCCCATGTTACTGCTCCCAACCTCTCCACACCCCATGTTACTGCTCCCAACCTCTCCACACCCCAGGTTACTGCTCCCAACCTCTCCACACCCCAGGTTACTGCTCCCAACCTCTCCACACCCCAGGTTACTGCTCCCAACCTCTCCACACCCCATGTTACTGCTCCCAACCTCTCCGCACCCCATGTTACTGCTCCCAACCTCTCCACACCCCATAACCTCTCCACACCCCATGTTACTGCTCCCAACCTCTCCACACCCCAGGTTACTGCTCCCAACCTCTCCACACCCCATGTTACTGCTCCCAACCTCTCCACACCCCATGTTACTGCTCCCAACCTCTCCACACCCCATGTTACTGCTCCCAACCTCTCCGCACCCCATGTTACTGCTCCCAACCTCTCCGCACCCCATGTTACTGCTCCCAACCTCTCCGCACCCCATGTTACTGCTCCCAACCTCTCCGCAACATGTTTCTGCTCCCAACGTCTCCACACCCCATGTTACTGCTCCCAACCTCTCCACACCCCAGGTTACTGCTCCCAACCTCTCCACACCCCAGGTTACTGCTCCCAACCTCTCCACACCCCAGGTTACTGCTCCCAACGTCTCCACACCCCATGTTACTGCTCCCAACGTCTCCACACCCCATGTTACTGCTCCCAACCTCTCCGCACATCATGTTTCTGCTCCCAACCTCCCCGCACATGTTACTGCTCCCAATCTCTCCACACCCCATGTTACTGCTGCTAACATCACATGCTTTTTAATCAATATGTTACCTGCTGTGGCTCTGCCAAGGCTCAGTCCGATAGAACCAGCGATATTGGATTGGAAAGGGACTGGAGTTCGTGACCTGTAGGTCCTGGGTACTCTCAGTGTCATTCAGAATGCAGCCAAAGTGGATCTCGGCAAAGGGGAAGTGGAGGTTGGGAAAGTGAACCTCCCCCTGTAAGGACACACAGTCCGTGTGAGGGTGCTCGGCATATCTGATTGTCAGAACCTCCTCTATCACTCGGCTAAGGTGGTCATTGACATAGATCGGGTCAAAGCATACGGTAAGCTCCTTCTCCTCTCCAACCTCCAGCCTGTGAGCCTCCTAGATGGCAAGAATACACAATGCCAGCATGGTCATCATTACAGTGCAGATATAAAAAAAAAAAAAAATCCTGCTTCCCTGCCTATACAAACAGTCAGTACTTCCTGGAGTGCAGTGATATATATATATATATATCTCTATATGTCTCATTTCATATCACTAGTATTTACTGACAAGATGTCTAACATCCTCGATCTAAAACAGCTGCTTGACCAATCCACGCTAAAATGGACTGGGTGCACTTTAAACTTGGATAAAGTTTGGTTAAAACGTATGTAAAGTTACAGCCATTCTTATCATTCTAAACACTGACAGTTTACCATATAAGGCTTGCATGATGGATAAAGGAAATAAATCACTTAATTCTAATCAGTGAAATCAATCATACTTTGCAAATTAGCACTTGGTAAGTATTATCTACAAAATGCAGGTTAAATAAGGAACTTCAAAAGGTAATACAGACAGTATCTTCTATGGTTTTTGCAGTATCAGTACCTGCACATCCGCATCTTGTCCTGTGTCCTTGCAGTAAATTGAAAACGGAGGACTCAGGGACAGGAATATTGTGAGAGGTAGCGAGGAAATATTTTTCATAGTCAGAGATTTGCACTGTGCTTCCAGAACATCATCTGGTTTCTAAACAAAAGATAAAAATCAAACAATATGAGAACAAAAATCAAACAGTACAAGGACAAAAATCAAACTGTACGAGGACTAAAATCAAACAGTACGAGGACAAAAATCAAACTGTACGAGAACAAAAATCAAACAGTATGAGAACAAAAATCAAACAGTACGAGGACTAAAATCAAACAGTACGAGGACTAAAATCAAACTGTACGAGGACAAAAATCAAACTGTACGAGAACAAAAATCAAACTGTACGAGAACAAAAATCAAACTGTACGAGGACTAAAATCAAACTGAACGAGGACAAAAATCAAACTGTACGAGAACAAAAATCAAACTGTACGAGGACAAAAATCAAACTGTACGAGAACAAAAATCAAACTGTACGAGGACAAAAATCAAACTGTACGAGGACAAAAATCAAACTGTACGAGAACAAAAATCAAACTGTACGAGGACAAAAATCAAACTGTACGAGGACAAAAATCAAACTGTAGGAGAGCACGAGGCACAAGAAAGAATGAGCACCAATGCTGGGAATATGTATAACACTCAAACCTCCCAAATCACATACTGCCAGAAGCAGGATTAATAGAATATAGTGTCTTATATTCTGGATCCCCGAAAGCCAATAAAGTTTGTAAATTCACCTTCTCCAGATAAAAGTGCAGGTTCCCAGCAGATAGCTGTAAAATGGGAGCAATGAATTCACAAATGACGTCCACTGTCATGATCTTCTCCTTCCCAGACTGCCTGCCGATGATGGCCTGTCCCAGAAGCCTCTCCTTCACCACCTGTCCAAAACCACAAATACAAATCAAGCTGCCATTAAACCAATGAGTGGACATGTCCAGGTTTTAGAAAGACTAATTAACTCCATTATTTAATAGTTTTGGCAGAGTACAATAAGAGGCAGGTGGATCGGTACCAGAGTGAGGATGCAGGGTGTGTCTCTGGTCATAGAATCATACCTCAATACAAAGCCATGTAGTGTCTGGGACACAGCGCTCTACCTCTGCCTTAAAGGACCACTCTAGGCACCCAGACCACTTCAGCTTAATGAAGTGGTCTGGGTGCCAGGTCCAGCTAGGGTTAACCCATTTTTTCATAAACATAGCAGTTTCAGAGAAACTGCTATGTTTATGAATGGGTTAAGCCTTCCCCTATTTCCTCTAGTGGCTGTCTCATTGACAGCCACTAGAGGCGCTTGCGTGCTTCTCACCGTGATTTTCACAGTGAGAGCACGCCAGCGTCCATAGGAAAGCATTATGAATGCTTTCCTATGCGACCGGCTGAATGCGCGCGCAGCTCTTGCCGCGCGTGCGCATTCAGCCGGCGGGGCGTAACGGAGGCGGAGAGGAGGAGGAGAGCTCTCCGCCCAGCGCTGGAAAAAGGTAAGTTTTTACCCCTTTTCCCCTTCCAGAGCCGGGCGGGAGGGGGTCCCTGAGGGTGGGGGCACCCTCAGGGCACTATAGTGCCAGGAAAACGAGTATGTTTTCCTGGCACTATAGTGGTCCTTTAATGTCTTCCACGAGTCACACATGGGCATTATAAACCATAGCAGTCTATCGGCCATGTAACACATGCAATATGGTGACTGGCTGATACTTGAGGTTTATTGACATAAGTGAGAATTCAAAGTTATTACACATTTAAGGTGAAAATAGCCAAACTGGAAACATTGTTTAAGTCAGCTATGCTTTTAGTGCTCTGGCCTTAAATTTAAAATACACTTTGAATTCTCACTTTATGATTATTGGCATTTATATAGTGCCACCTTATTCCACAGTGCTTTTCAATATTATAAAAGGGGACATTTAACGATAAATGGGACAATTCCAAATTTGTACAGGAATAATAGGTTGATGAGATCCGTGCTTGAAAGAGCTTACAATCTAGGACTTACAATTACAGGACCGGAGTCTCTATTACAATATGGAGATAATATTAGAACTTTGATGAAAAGCCCCATTTTTGATGATAGAGATTATTTTATAACAGACCCAGTTATTAGCACTATAAATAATTGGGAAAGTGAACTTGAAATAGGAATACAAATCTCAGATTTGTATAAGATTATACCAAAAGTCAAGAAATCTATACATTGTCTTGCTCTCATAGAGCTACAAAAGAAGATATTAACCAGATGGCATTTGGTCCCAATGCAAATAAAGAAGATGGTCTCCTCATACTCTTCTCTCTTTTGGCGGTGCAATTATACAGAGGGTTCTCATACCCATGTTTGGTGGAATTGTCAGAGATTAAAACCTTTCTGGGAACTAACATATCACATATTAGAAAACCTTATTGTTACTCATATGATATTTTCCCCCAAAATTGCCTTACTACATCTTGATTGGCCTAAATTGTCAAAAAAAGATGAATATTTAGCCACTCATATTTCGATAGCTTTGGAAGCAGAGTGAGCCCCCGACGTGGACAATATTAAAACCACAAACTGCCTATAACTAAATATGGAGAGAGAGCCCCTGCCTATAACTAAATATGGAGAGAGAGCCCCTGCCTATAACTAAATATGGAGAGAGAGCCCCTGCCTATAACTAAATATGGAGAGAGAGCCCCTGCCTATAACTAAATATGGAGAGAGAGCCCCTGCCTATAACTAAATATGGAGAGAGAGCCCCTGCCTATAACTAAATATGGAGAGAGAGCCCCTGCCTATAACTAAATATTGAGAGAGAGCCCCTGCCTATAACTAAATATGGAGAGAGAGCCCCTGCCTATAACTAAATATGGAGAGAGAGCCCCTGCCTATAACTAAATATGGAGAGAGAGCCCCTGCCTATAACTAAATATGGATGGGATATATGGAATAACTTTATCCAAGAAGTTAAATATATATATCTGTGGCAAACCTAGCCACTTGGGACTGCCTAAGATAGAATGGTTGTGCCTATTTTCTGTTGTGTACTGCGCGCCGGTATAGTGTGGCGTCTCCGGCTATGTTTAATTTATGCTGTACTGTGTATGTCTGTTCGAATCCTCCCCATTCGTTAGCATTGCTATTAAAACTGACTAAGTTGTATATTTTGAAGTAGAAAGGTAACGGTTTATGTCCTCGTAGTTTTCATTACTGTATGTTACAGCAGGGGCTGTTGGGAGGAGGACCTGGAAACGGTAGTCTCCCTCCAGTCCCCTCAACCAAAACCCCTGCTGCCCATCTTTGGAAACCCCTGTTGAGTGACCTGCTTTAAATATCAGTTATTTTTAATAAAGTGACAGTTGAGTGACCTGCTTTAAATATCAGTCTTTTTGAATAAAGTAGCAGTTGACTCTCAGACTGTGTTTCGTCTGGTTCTTGGGAGGATTTGGGAATATTGCCTGCTTCCAGCTTTGTACTTGGTTATTGCATTCTACCAGCAGAGATCCTGGGATTATAAAATTGCAGCTCCGCAACAATATCTTTCTATATTGTGACAAGAGCTTTCCCTGAATGCACTAGTATTGGATCTTGTTCTCTCGAGATGCTCTTCCCCTATCTCTCCCGGGATTATTAGATCGGGGCTCATGGTATAAATTATAGATACATATGGTGGAGATATGAAGTCTGAACCCCGTATTACATTGTCAATGATTGAGATCATTGTGTTTTGCCGTGCCTTTTATGTAATGAAGTATATTTTTGTTTTTGATTTATCGAATTTTGAAGCAGAATGACCAATATTCGACTTTTGTATTGTTGATGAAATGTGATTGTCTGTCTTATATGTAATTTTTGGAAAAATAAATGAAATAAATATTTATAAAAAAAATACAATCTAGAGGACGTGGGGTAACAAAACACCATAGGTAGAGCAGCGTGAAGGATAGCAACCAAACGACAGGGTGGGAAAGTAGAAGAACTTGAAGATGAGTAGAGTGTGGCCCTTTAAGAGAGAGCAAGAGACAGGTTTGTGAAATGGAAGTTACTGTGGGAGACCATGATGGGTTTTGAATGCCTTTTTAAATTATTGAAGACTAGGGGAGAGTCTGATGGGGGTAGGCAGGCTGTTTCAAAGGAATGAAGATGTGGAAGGACAGATGTTATCAGACGTTAATTCACTCACTTTTGGTACATCTGAAGATCCTTCAAGCGTAACGTCAATGCTCTCGCCCGGATGCAACTCCATGCGTGATGGGTTGAGTTTGAAGACTGGAAAAGGGAGTTCAGGGTTCAAAGTACCTGATTTAAGGCTGGGGAGCTGTGGACGCTTGCGAAATTGAGGAAAGCCTTCAGTCATCCAGTAAAGTTGGTGTGTACGTCGACCTTGGTTGGTCATTGTAAAGTGATAACGGCAGGGTCCAGAACTACAAAAAAACAAAATGCCAAGGCATCATGGACAGGTGTGCAATAGTTACAAGGCAGCTGTAAGAATATCCTGATTTAAAAAAAACCTAGCTAATGAAGACAACGAAGGCCTGAGGTACAGGACAAAGCCAGCATAGCCCCCTTAATGCTTTCTGTGCTGTTGAGCACTGCAATCCACAAGCACCGAATGTTACAACTTTAAATACGTTTGATTTTATAGTGGTACTGGGGTCGAGTGCATAAAAGTGGGTCTTGTTTTCAATAAACCAGTTCTTTTTCAACCTTCTTTAAGTCTCTACTAGTGTTTGGGTTAGACATTTATAACAGCTATAAATCACTGCAGGTTTCCAGTGCTGAAAGAGAAGGACCTTGACGGAGATACTCAAGCTGAGTGCTGAGCTCAGTTAAATTTGTAATTTTCCTTCAAACTAAATCTCCATTGCATCTTTTGAGAGCCATAAAGAGGAAACCCAAAGCAAATGTCCAGGTTCTCTATCGCTAGAAAACACCAACCCTAACACACAGCATGCTAACGGCTGTAAGCTGCTCACTGCGGTGTGAAGTGGCAACGTGTATCCATGCTGTGGATGATGGTGATACATATAATGCAGACATTATTAAAGGTCACTTCTCCCTGGTGGGAAGCTGGACAGGATTTGGACATGGTTACTGAGGAGATATGTACCAGGAGAGGGTCACTCTCTCCTCTGCTTCTCAAGTTACTGCAGATCTTTGGATGAAGTTACTGTGGTGTAATCTATCACTGTCAGCTTTTGTACTCAGCAACAAGCGTTACAAAGGCGCTGACAGCGCCAGGACCAGCAGCGGATAGGAAAACATATGTTAGCAATGGGAGTGCAGCAAGCTCCCTGGGATCACATCTCATCTCCCAGCAATGTCCTGCACAATCCCTCCCAGCCATGCAAGGGATCCCTCGAGACAGCCTGGGGCTGATAATAAAGGCATTAGGTTGCTGGCAATTGCTATGCACTGTATAAAGCTTTAATCCAACACACAAAGGTATTGGTGTCACATGAAGCTCTGAACAAAGCACGGAGGGAATAAAACTGCAACCTGAACCAGCCCTCTTCTTCACATCACTACCAGGCTCACATTGTTTCTTCTAAATGACACAAAGATAAGAATTCAACACTGGGCTTGTTGTGCACTCAATCAGTTGGCAACAATCACTGCACCCACAGAACCAACCACCCACCTAGCACCAACCTAGATGCAGTGCACCCACAGAACCAACCACCCACCTAACACCAACCTAGATGCAGTGCACCCACAGAACCAACCACCCACCTAACACCAACCGAGATTCAGTACACCCACAGAACCAACCGACCACCTAACACCAACCGAGATTCAGTACACCCACAGAACCAACCGACCACCTAACACCAACCGAGATTCAGTACACCCACAGAACCAACCGACCACCTAACACCAACCGAGATTCAGTACACCCACAGAACCAACCGACCACCTAACACCAACCGAGATTCAGTACACCCACAGAACCAACCGACCACCTAACACCAACCGAGATTCACTGCACCCACAGAACCAACCGACCACCTAACCCCAACCGAGATGCAGTACACCCACAGAACCAACCACCTACCTAACACCAACCGAGATACACTGCATCCACAGAACCAACCGGCCACCTAACACCAACCGAGATTCAGTACACCCAAAGAACCAACCGACCACCTAACACCAACCTAGATTCAGTACACCCACAGAACCAACCACCCACCTAACACTAACCGAGATTCAGTACACCCACAGAACCAACCGACCACCTAACACCAATCGAGATTCACTGCATCCACAGAACCAACCGACCACCTAACACCAACCGAGATACACTGCATCCACAGAACCAACCGAGATTCAGTACACCCACAGAACCAACCGACCACCTAACACCAACCGAGATTCAGTACACCCACAGAACCAACCGACCACCTAACACCAACCGAGATTCACTGCACCCACAGAACCAACCACCTACCTAACACCAACCGAGATTCAGTACACCCACAGAACCAACCACCTACCTAACACCAACCGAGATTCAGTACACCCACAGAACCAACCACCTACCTAACACCAACCGAGATACACTGCATCCACAGAACCAACCGGCCACCTAACACCAACCGAGATTCACTGCACCCACAGAACCAACCGACCACCTAACAACAAACCGAGATACACTGCATCCACAGAACCAACCGGCCACCTAACACCAACCGAGATTCAGTGCACCCACAGAACCAACCGACCACCTAACACCAACCAAGATTCATTGAACCCACAAACCCAGCCAGAATTCACTGCACCCACAGAACCAACCAGCCACCTAACACCAACTGAGATTCACTGCACCCACAGAACCAACCGGGATTCACTGCACCCAGAACTCACTGCTCCTACATCACCAACTCTCAACCTAACATTTATCTAAAGTCATAACAACCAAACCAGCAACTCTGCACCTAACATCTCCCCAGACTCACCACAACAGCACTACCTGCTCTCTAACTAACATTACCTGGAATCACCACAAACACATCACTACCTGTCTACTCAACACCAACCAGGATTCACTGCATCCACACCTCCAGCTCTCTTCCCAAACACAAACCTGTATGTACACTTTATGGCCAAAAGTATATAAACACACATACTAATTATCGAGTTCAGGTGTATCGGTCTCATCCACTGCTAGCAGGTGCATACAATTCACCACATAGTCACGAAATCTCCATAGACCAACATTGGCAATATAATGGGACGTACAGAAGAGCTCAGTGACTATGAACGTAGGACTGTCATATGATGTCACATTTGTCACTGGTCAAATTTCTGAAAATTCTGCATTACTACATCTGCCCTGGTCAACTGTATTTATGTAAACAGTTGTTGCCCTCTTTTGTCCTGTTATCCATTCTTACAATATTGTAACTCAGCCTTCCTCTCTTATCCTTAGCCCTGCTCCCAGAGCTGGAACAAGTTTACTTACCTGAAATGAGATCCCAGGTTCAGGACTGGTGCAAAGGCTCTGTCAGTGACTATAGTGGTCCCAATGCCCACCGCACGCATTGGGATGTGATAGGTGTTGCTATTTGCAATGAACAGCTGGACGTTATCTGTGAAACTGACGGTGTCGTCCAGGTGTGTTATCAATGTAAGTCGTACTTCGCCATTTGCAGGAACCTCCCCTTGACTGGGTTCAATACGCCATGGAGATCTCTTGCGTGCCTGTTAATACAATCACATTGGGTCACTGTATGTTAAAACAAAGCATAAAATGCAGGCATTCTGAAATCTGTCCACAAAATAAATACTGGATTTCTAGAACTCGGAGTGTGCCATTGTGAAGGCTAGTCACCATCACTCCATTTCATGGATGTCCCAGTGCCCATTTTAGGTGCAGGGTGTGTATTGTAATGTTATTTGGGGAATGTCTTGTGTAAACTCCTGTTAGCTGTGGGGTAAATGAGTCTGTGGGCTGCAACAACTAGGTTCACTACCTGAATAGCAAGGCTTGTTTATTTACATATTCAGGCAAATTTGCATATTATGGTTTCTGCAGGCAGGGGACATATTTCGTTAGTCTTCCCCACCCCCTTATAAATATTGTATTGTATTATTCCTCATATTTACCTATATACATATTTTGCTGTATGTATTGGATTGAGTGTGTCGCCATAAACTTAATCAGATGGGGCTAATCCAGAGTGTAAATAATGGATTGTGCGGTAGTTCATTTGGGAACTGTGTGTCCTGTCTGGTTTATTTGGGGATTCCAGTAGCAGAGCTAGAGCTGCAAGTGCCCTTGCAAAGGCAGTAGTTGGTGGCAGGGACAATACCTGCCTGGGAGAAGGAGAACAGCCAGACGGGATGATATCTACCTGGAAAAGGAGGACAGACAGAGGGGTCGATACCTGCCTGGGAGAAGGACAGGCCGAGGGGTTGATACCTGCCCTGGAGAAGGATAACAGCCAGAGGGGATATCTACCTGGAAAAAGAGGAAAGACAGAGGGATCCATACCTGCCTGGGAGAAGGAGGACAGATTGAGGGGTCAATACCTGCCTGGAAGGAGGAGGACAGGCAGATGGGTTGATACTTGCCTGGGAGATGAATGACAGGCAGAGGGGTCAATACCTGTTTGAGAAAAGGGGACAGGCTGAGGAGTAAATATCTGCCTGGGAGAAGGAGGACAGGCTTAGGGGTTAATACCAACATGGGAGATGGAAGACAGGGTGGGGGATTGATGCCTGCCTGGGAGAAGGAGGACAGGGTGAATGATCAATACCTGCCTGGTAGAAGGAGGACAGGCTTAGGGGTTGATACCAACATGGGAGATGGAAGACAGGGTGGGGGATTGATGCCTGCATGGGAGAAGGAGGACAGGGTGAATGATCAATACCTGCCTGGGAGAAGGAGGACAGGGTGAATGATCAATACCTGCCTGGGAGAAGGAGGACAGGGTGAATGATCAATACCTGCCTGGCAGAAGGAGGACAGGCATAGGGGTTGATACCAACATGGGAGATGGAAGACAGGGTGGGGGGTCGATACCTGCATGGGAGAAGGAGGACAGGGTGAATGATCAATACCTGCCTGGAAGGTGGAGAACATGCAGATGGGTCGATACTGCCTGGGAGAAGGACAGGCAAAGGGGTCGATACTGCCCGGGAGAAGCAGGACAGGGTGAAGGGTCCATAACTGCTTGGGAGAAGTAGGACAGGCTGAGGGGTTGATACTAATGTACATTTAAACAAAATGGTGGCTCTTTAGTTTTATTCCAATGGCCATTTAAATATAAGCTCACCTGCCATTCTTGGCTGATATCAGCAAATATAATGGCTAGTGTAGGACTCACCTTTTGGGGCTTGCCTTGATACGGTAGGTGAGCTTATATTCAAATGGCCATTGGAATAAAACTAAAGAGCCTTCATTTTGTTTAAATGTACATAGGGATTTAGGCCAGAGCACTGGTAATGTTTTCTTTGTTTTTACTATGTATTTTGAGTGGTTGGATACTAAGCTACTGCTGTTGTAAGCGCGGTGCTTTATCTTTGTGTTTGTATAAGAGGGGTCGATACTGCCTGGGAGAAGGAGGACAGGCTGAGGGGTCAATAACTGTTTGGGAGACAGAGGACAGGCTGAGGTCGATACCTGCCTGGGAGAAGGATGTCAGGGTGAGGATTTGATACCTGCCTGGGAGGAGGAGGCATTAGCAGATGGGCATGCGTACTGAGGGGATACAGATTGAACCCTCTCTGATGTAGCAGACCCACATCATCAGTGGCGTTTCGTCACAGCTATGCTCCAGTGTGTGACAGTAGTCACCATCACTAGCAGCATTAGACTAACATTTCGTGTAGGTCCCCAGATGACTTATGTCACCCTTTCTCAGGACATACCCCCTCCAGGCTGTAACCCCTTTTATCCCTGCTTAGTCCAATTGGCCCAATCCGTAACTTTCTCTTTGATAGAGTCTCTGAATTGTATTACATGGCAGGAGGCTTCATATTTTCTCTCTGTCTGGCCTTTCTCTGTGCCAGTTAAGTTCCCCCACGGATATACCTCTGGGGCCCTGCTGGGTGAGCACCAGTATGTGTGTGTGTGTGTGTGTGTGTATGTATGCATGCATGCATGAAACCAAGATGGCTGAACTCACCTGAACATGCATACATTATAGGGTGCTGCTGGGGCCAATATATATGTGGCGGAACCAGCCTCGCCACTGGGCATTGGAGAAGACTGATTGCCAGCCTCCTGCCATGTAACTATGGCCCCTGGGATGTATTGCCTGCTCTCCTGTACTGCTGAGGATTGCAACCAATTAGGTGGATTATGCTATGGAGCTTGTGTAGTGCCCTCTGTTGGAAGCAACAGTAATATGCAGTACCTGAATAGCAAGACTGGTAATTTGCATATTCGGGTAGATTTGCATATCGCTAATTCTGCATGCAGGAGAGACATTTTGTGTTAATTATGGTCTTCCCCATCCATTTATAAATATGTAATTATGTTATAATAAGTCACTGTATGTTGCCTGCTATGATTTGACTGTTTGTAATTTTATTGAGTTTTCACAGCAATGTTAATGTAATGACCATGTGGGCTAGTCCCAAGTAAAATAAAGTTTTAGACAGTTCTACTTCACCCTCAATTTGGAGTCATGTCTCTTGTTAGGGGAATCAGCTACAAGGGATTGCTATGTTCTGCATATTCCCTTGCTATAATCACTCCCAAGCTCTTTTAAGAGCTCGTTCCTGCTTGGCTCTGAAGGAATAGAGGTTTGGCCTATGGTGGTTGTGGTGTCGGCTAGAGTGCTTGGAATCCTCAAGAAGAGCTAGGAGCATCCATCAACGGAAGTACCCAGTCGGGGTGCCAGGTGATCCGTTACAATATACAACATACAAACATTTATATATATTTTTATTATAAGATTCAGTACCTAGTTACCACATTGTCATCTGGGTGAGCCCCAGTTGTCCCACCAGATGCGGGCTTCACCCTGCGCAAGTGGACATAGTACACACTTATCTGACTCCAGTCATTATACCTGACAGCTCACAAATTTCATTGCTTCAGCAATGAGCAACTCACCACAGCCTACTCAGGTGGCGGCATCTTTTGAAAAAGTGCTTCAAAAGGTCCTGACACAATTCCTATCGGACCAACCTCCCAGTGGGACAGCAATGGCCCCAACTGAAGTTGAGGAACCGCTTGATTTGGAGCAGGCTGTATGTGAGAACAATACCATTGCAAAGCGCAGCTGGAAGGCCTCTGCTGCAGCTCTGGACTACCCTAAAGGCAGGTTTCCCTGCTATACGATGATGACAAACCCTACTCCCCTCTGACTCTATCCATCATCAATGATTGGCAGGCGGAATGCTCGGTGTCACATGAGGATGACCACTGGAAGTTTGCACCTCAGATTGATTCCCAGTATGTAAAGGAATCCATCGTGGGGGATGCTTGATGACTCTTACATATGACAACCTGGAGGATGACGAGACCTTCATAGACAGCCAGGGCAACCCTTTATTTGACCCTTGTAACATCGAGTACCCAAGGTCATCCAAGTAGTCCCTTTTGGAACACCTCGGGAGGATTGTCCACTTTTGGTTGAGAAAACCCTTGGAGAAGGAGGTGCGGAATCGCCTTCGGACAGAATGTATGAAACCCTCGCTAGCTGCTAAACACCGCTGTCTGTTCGTGCACAAAGATGACCGCCGCCAAGTGTTTGGTCATATGAACGATGGCCACCCATCCGACCATTTAGACTCTTCAGGTTTCTAGGTGTGAATACTAACACAGGTGAGAAACAGACAGGCTCTCCATAGTATGACACAATATCCCAGAGACAGACAGCACCTCCATAGCATGATGCAATATTCCAGAGACAGACAGCGCCTCCATAGCATAACAGAATATCGTAGAGACAGACAGCCCCTGTGGCGGGACCATTGCTGGTCCGTGATTTGCCTGATATGCCTGTTTCCCCATCTTTTCGTGTCTTTTGCCCGCTCGCCATTCGGGTGTGCTTTTACAAAGGAATTCATTTGCCTCCCAAACGGGGACCACACAGATCCCCCATTTAGAAAGTTGGCTTAGAACCTTCACACCTTGCAACAGAAGTGTGAAAACGCAAGGGAAGTAATTAATGAATGCTCCCCTGGGTGACCGACATTTCGTACAGACGAATGCCATCCAGGGCGAGTATTTGCGTCCCAATAGGAGAAGCTTCCCTTGTTGGGCTTCACCCAGAGACCTGGGAAGCAGAGTCTGGTCAAGGAAGTTACCACTGCAAGGGTCCCTGAGCTTGGTGTGGGCAATTCTGGGGCACTGGCGAGTTGGGCGGGCTTTGTGGTGCCTGCTGGGACAAACGCACCAGCTCTTTCCCTCGGGCTTTTAGAGACAAAGGGACAAAGCCCTTTCCCGCGGTAGGTTCCCGGGGAGCGGGAGGACCCCGGGAGGGGACATTTTATGCTGAGTTTTACACCCCTTGCATGGGGTTATGCTTAAAAGCAGTGTGTGGCCAATAAAGTGTTGTTGTATGTTACTGCTCCCCCAGTAGGAGAAGGGTTAATGCCGTATAGGTTGTTCCCTTACCGAATGCAGAGGTAACTACTGAGCGCTCCAAACTGCCGAACAACAATCACACGAATCAGTCAGTCTCCCAAATAGTCGAACAAGCATAATCCATAGGAATAATCGCTCCAATGACGAGACAAAGCTCCGTATTGAGGGTCAACAGGAATCTGATTTAATGAGGGCTACATGCCTGGTATTTATGCTGGTCTCCCATCTGGTGGACACTCCCATAGGGGACCAAATGGGAAACTGGGACAAGGACATTGTAACAACCAATCACAGAGTTACATACATAGCCATTCCCCTTTTATTACCCAGGACCCTCTGCTCTGCCCGGGAGATAATTGTGAAGTAATTCAATTATCTCCCAGGACAAAGACCAACCGCCATTTTAGATGACAAGGACAAAAAGGCATAAAAATACATAACTGTTCAATATTAAAACATAACATAGGCATTCGACAGGTCCCCAGATAGCTAGGATCTGAGTGCACAAAAGTACCGAATAGCTCTCAGATCCTATGTACACCATCCAATCGCCGTGGAGTCAAACTGTTCACAAAGTCTGTTCTCCATAAGAATGGGCTCCATGGCATGGCTATCTGGGGTATGGTTTATTCGTTCCCAAAGTACCGAATAGAGGGACGTTCGCAGATTTCTACCGAAGGAGAAGGGAGGTCGGTGGCTTCAGCGATGTTCGTGCCAAAAAGTGTCCGTTTTGAGTTCCATGAGTTGGCCAACGAACACCGGTGAGCTTTTGTGGATTTAAAATGGCCGTGACCTCGTGTTCAGTATACAATTGGCGGCCACCCAGCTACAGTATCAATTAAGAGGTGTCTGCGGTTAACCTCAACGTTCTAATGGGGCCAAAAGGTTAACCAGCAGCACACTTCTCTACTGGGTGGTCGGCCGTTCAGGAGTTTTATTCGGTAGTTAAAAAGGGAATGGTATAGAGTCCATACGAACGGGAAAACACGAATTAAAGGAACACTATAGTCACCTAAATTACTTTAGCCAAATAAAGCAGTTTTAGTGTATAGATCATTCCCCTGCAATTTCACTGCTCAATTCACTGTCATTTAGGAGTTAAATCACTTTGTTTCTGTTTATGCAGCCCTAGCCACACCTCCCCTGGCTATGACTGACAGAGCCATGACAAAAAAAACTGGTTTCACTTTCAAACAGATGTAATTTACCTTAAATAATTGTATCTCAATCTCTAAATTGAACTTTAATCACATACAGGAGGCTCTTGCAGGGTCTAGCAAGCTATTAACATAGCAGGGGATAAGAAAATCTTAATTAAACAGAACTTGCAATAAAGAAAGCCTAAATAGGGCTCTCTTTACAGGAAGTGTTAATGGAAGGCTGGGCAAGTCACATGCAGGGAGGTGTGACTAGGGTTCATAAACAAAGGGATTTAACTCCTAAATGGCAGAGGATTGAGCAGTGCGGCTGCAGCGGCATGTTCTATACACCCAAACTGCTTCATTAAGCTGAAGTTGTTCAGGTGACTTTAGTGTCCCTTTAAACGAACGAATGAAGAATAAGTCTCGGTAAGTTCAAGACAGAGAGATCTGTCACATTGAACCTCCAGAACTATGTGTCGTCCAGTTACTAGCGGGGAAATGGGTCTATTTTTCCTTTACATGGTTCCTGACTGGCTTAAGAAAAGGGAATTAGCGAAGGTAGCCGGTCAGGTTACCCGTGGTCCGCTACAGCCACTCCATAGCATGACAATATCCCAGAGACAGACAGCGCCTCCATAGCATGCCGCAATATCCCAGAGACAGACAGCGCCTCCATAGCATGCTGCAATATCCCAGAGACAGACAGCACCTCCATAGCATCCCGCAATATTCCAGAGACAGACAGCGCCTCCATGGCATGCCGCAATATTCCAGAGACAGACAGCGCCTCCATAGCATCCCGCAATATTCCAGAGACAGACAGCGCCTCCATGGCATGCCGCAATATCCCAGAGACAGAACACAAAGTGGATCAGTAGTAATGTTGGGAGCGTGTTTTTAAGGTAAGTTGCGTTCAAGGAAAGCTATTCTGCTTCTCTACTCTTGGCATAGGATTTGAAAAGCTGCTGCTGTGACTTAAAGGACCTCAATAGTGCCAGGAAAACACTCTTTTTCCTGGCACTATAGTGCCCTGAGGGTGCCCCCACCCTCAGAGTCCCCCTCCCGCCGGGCTCTAGGGGGTGGAAGGGGTTAAACTTACCTCTTTCTCCAGCGCCAGGCGGGGGACTCTCCTCCTCCTCTCCTCCCTCTTCTTCCGTCACCGGCTGAATGCGCATGCGCGGCAAGAGCTGTGCTCGCATTCAGCCAGTCTCATAGGATGCTTTCCTCAGGACGCTGGCGTCTTCTCACTGTGAAAATCACAGTGAGAAGCGCGGAAGCCCTCTAGTGGCTGTCAATGAGACAGCCACTAGAGGCTGGATTAACCCATAGGTAAACATAGCAGTTTCTCTGAAACGGCTATGTTTATAGAAAAAAGGGTTAACCCTAGCTGGACCAGGCACCCAGACCACTTCATTAAGCTGAAGTGGTCTGGGTGCCTATAGTGGTCCTTTAATACACCCAGGAAGAATCAATATCCAGTTAATAAAGCCATGTTTTATGTTTCACTATTCTTCATAACTGCTGGTTTGTGTGAATGTGCTGATAATTGCTGCTTGGGTACAGGGTTCCATGTAATTACCAGAAAAAGGGCTGAAATGTATCCATAGGAACTCATTTGTCAAGGTAAGGGCTGTTCTCAGAATATACTGACACAACAGCACCTGGCACTACAGGATATCACAAGAGTACTCAACCCGGACATTGCAAAGCTTAACGTAATAAAGAGTCATCATCTTGACATGTCACAGGTCCTGTGTATAGGGAATGGATGAGGGCAAGGAAGCAGTGCTAAATACACTCATTACGGTTTAAGGAACAGCACACACAAAAACAAAAATACTGGCCATATTGTGTTAAGCCCACCACTACGTCACAGGACTCCAATATCGGGCTTAATACAACATGGCCATATAGTGGAGCTGAATCCCCATATTTGTTTGCTGAGAGAGGTGCTTTTAAGTAGCTGTGGCGAAACCAACCTCGCCACTGTACACTGGAGAAGCCTGGTTGCTCGCCTGCTGCCTTTGGACTATGGCCCCATGTTAAAAGACATCTTTTTTCCCTGCAGAAAAGACTTATTCATGCTTTTCTGCCGGGTGTTCGGTAGATTCAATCTACCGAACAACCGCACGAATGAATAGACCACCTGCGAGCTGGAGTGTGCCGGCAATTAACCTCCCTGAAGCTGCGGTTAACCGCAGCTTAATTGACGAATGCTGGGTGGCCGCCATTCGTATCACGAACACGAGGTCGCGGCCATTTTAAACATGCGAATGCACAGCGGTGTTCGACGCTTAATTCATGGAACTGAAATCGGACACAGTTTGGCACGAACACCGCTGAAGCCGCCGACCTCCCTTTTTGTTCGGTGAAAGTGCACGAACGGCCTGGTGTTCGGTAGTTTTGTTTGAGTGTGTTGTGCCCCAGACAGGAATCCCATGGAGCCCATTCGCATGAAACTGACTGTGTAAAGACTTTGGCTCCATGGCGATTAAACTGTATTTGTGTGGTCTGAGCGCCATTCGCTTAGTAATGTGCGCTCAGACCTGAGCTATCTGGGGATATGTAGAACATATATGTTTTATGTACTGAATGTAACTGTAGGTAATTTTATGTCTTTTACTGTTTGTTTTCTGCCATGTGGTTAATGGAGTTTTGCCTCTGTCTTTGGAGATAATTGAATTACTTCCCAAATTATCTCCAGGGCAGAGAGGAGGGATTGTGATGCATTGTGGGATGGTTGAAATGTGTAAGTCTGTGATTGGTCCTTTTACCCTTTGTGTCCCAGTCTCCCATTTGGTCCCCTAGGGGAGTGTCCATCAGGTGGGAGACCTGCATAAAAACCGGGCAGTTAGCCCCAGTAAATCAGTTCCTGCTTAACCCTCAAAGTGAAGTGTCGTCTCATTATTGGGGGAGGATTTACTGTATGCTGTTAGAGACTGATTGCCAGGAGTGTAAGCCGCTTGTGGGCTTTTCCTGTTCGTCTGCTAGCAGCTATTCGTGTGTCTCCAGTTCGGGAGTTTCGGGTATTCCCTTGGTATGCAGTTTGGGAGTTTTGAGTATTCCCTTGGTTGCAGTTCAGGAGTTGGTGAATTCGTGGGTTTGCAGTTCAGGAGATTGGTGCTTGCAGTAGCTGTCGGTGCAGCTGAAAAAGGGGAATATCGCCTAAACGGTTTTTAACCTCTTATGGGCAAAACGGTCCGTTACAATTGGTGAGATCATTTCCACAGCCCAGAAGGACAGCTATAATACAACACCAGTTCCTGGATTACAAATTGAGGGCAACGCCAGTACCTGTACAGCGACTGTGACGAAGTGCCCTTCGCCACTTGTGCCTGGAGAGGACTGCTTGCCCGCCTCTTGCCCTGTGACTATGGCCCCTGGGATGTATTGCCCTTTAAAGACATGATTTGGGCATAATGGATTTGTGTTGTGCTGCTGCTGGCCCTTTAAGAACCATCTGGGGACATACTGTGGAGTTACTGGGTGGCCACCATTTCCTGTATCAGAAGCACATGGTGAGAACAATGGATGGCGGCCATTTTAACTCACAGACACTGTGTGGACTTTTCAACACGGTGCCATCTCGCCAGTATTTGGTGCACAGAGACATCGTGCGGTGGTTTTGGACTATACAGCAGGGGACACATTATAAAGTGATTGTTTTTCATTTAGCCTGTATATGTTCTGCAGAATCTGCATTAAACTGTATTTTCCAAAGTACTGAACGGATCTGGGTGAATTTTGGATATGTGGTTCACCCAGATCCCCCGGTTCCAAGGATATACTTTTTATGGGGTTATTGCATGTTTTGGGGTCCCTGTGTGTTTTATGAAATTGTAATGTTTCTGGCCAGCAGATAATGGAGCTTTGTGTATTGTAGAAACTCAATTATCTAGCCTGGCCCAGAGGAGGAGTTTTGTGTTGCATAAACTGTGAGTTCTGTGTGCCAGTAAATCAGTCTTGTTCCAGCATTAAGCCTTGGCTCATGTTTGGGGGAAGGGATACCTACACTCTGGGGATTGCTATAATCACTTACTCCCCAGAGGAAGCTCTTGCAATAGCTTGATTTGTTCCTGTTCCTGCTCTCTGGGGAAAGAGAGGTTCACCCACTGGAAGCTGGATCCTGGCCTTGGGTCCAGGGTGGGTGGAAACAGCAGAGACCCCGGCGCAGTTGCATCGCTGGAAGTGGGGTCTGCAGTGCTGATGATGTCGGTTGGAGTGCTTGGAGTCCTCAGCGAGCACTAGGAGCATCGATTGGCGGAGGTACTCAGTCGGAGTGCCAGCGTTCCGTCACAGCGACCCTATGTACAAAAGAACCAACTTCAGCAGCGCAAGCATGGCACCCAGCTACACTCAGGAGCAGTATGACAGAGAGTTTACCACGCGGCTGGCTTTCTTTGGACCCAACCCCCCGGAGAAATACGTGCAGTTCGTGAGGAGACAGGTAGAAGAGTACCTGCAGGTCGGAGCAGGGCGGACACGTGAGTTGGCAGGTTGGGAGAGACCCCAGTGGCCGAGCAAGTTACAGAGAAAGAAGCGTGTCGTCCTTCCTCCCCAGTGGCAGTGTGTGTCCCAGGGAGCTGAAGGTGTCGTCCTTCCTCCCCAGCGGCAGTGTGTGTTACAGGGAGCTGAAGGTGTCATCCTTCCTCCCCAGCGGCAGTGTGTGTCCCAGGGAGCTGAAGGTGTCGTCCTTCCTCCCCAGCAGCAGTGTGTGTCCCAGGAAGCGGAAGGTGTCGCTCCCCAGCGGCAGTGTGTGTTCCAGGGAGCTAAAGGTGTCGTCCTTCCTCCCCAGCGGCAGTGTGTGTCCCAGGGAGCTGAAGGTGTCGTCCTTCCTCCCCAGCGGCAGTGTGTATCCCAGGGAGCTGAAGGTGTCGTCCTTCCTCCCCAGCGGCAGTGTGTATCCCAGGGAGCTGAAGGTGTCGTCCTTCCTCCCCAGCGGCAGTGTGAGCTGAAGGTGTAAATCAGTTCCTGCTTAACCCTCAAAGCTGAAGGAGACCTGCATAAAAGCCGGGCAGTTAGCCCCAGTAAATCAGTTCCTGCTTAACCCTCAAAGTGAAGTGTTGTCTCATTATTGTGGGGAGGATTTACTGTATGCTGTTAAAAACTGATTGCCAGGAGTGTAAGCCGCTTGGGGGCTTTTCCTGTTTGTCTGCTAGCAGCTATTCGTGTGTCTCCAGTTCAGGAGTTTCGAGTATTCCCTTGGTTGCAGTTCGGGAGTTGGTGAATTTGTGGGTTTGCAGTTCAGGAGATTGGTGCTTGCAGTAGCTGTCGGTGCAGCTGAAAAAGGGGAATATCGCCTAAACGGTTTTTAACCCCTTGTGGGCAAAACGGTCCGTTACAGTAGCCTTATAGAATTTAAAACAGGAATTTTTCTATGTGTGCGCTGTTCCTTTCACTGTATTTTGTATACATTTTGGTCTTAATGGCAGCCCCACTGCTTTGAAATGCATGTTCTGGGTGTGCCTCCATTTCCTATTTTTTTCGAAATGCACTTGTTGCCTGCATGGAATGGACCTGTGTAAAAACTTTATTTGAATGTTGTCCAAACAGTACAGAAAAGACAAGAACAGGCGGAGTCTATTTTGTGGTTCTAAATTGGTGTTTTGAGTTAATTTATAAATAAAATATTGTATAAAGAGCAGGTTCTACGATGTATCTACAGATGACATATCTGCATTATATTTTGGACTAAAAGTTAACTGGGGACAGATATTTATAAAACCCACATGTAGCCAAGTGCCCCTATTACAATAGATTTTTTACCAGCATTGTTTGATCTCATATCATTAAAAGCTCCATATATCAGGTCTGGCCCACCTGCCGAGTGCTACCTACCATAGAAGCCTTATAGGGGGCAGAAATTGGCGACTGATTGCACAAGTGGAGAGTCTTTGAAACATCAGTCAGAACCTGGATATTCCCAAAATCCATTTCACTAGGAGACACGTGCACAACCGGTCCTTCTCCGATACAGACCAGTTCCAGTTCCTTTCAGAAAAAAAGTACAAAACAAACGGTCAGTTTAATGCATGTGAGGGGCTATTCGGCTAGAATAATGATGGAACTGTTTGAAAATGTGAAATTCTGGGACTGGACAAAGGCATCCCCAAACCTCCTATAGCAACTTTCATAGGTCGCTTGACGTTTCTTGAATGGATCGCTTGAACAATCCAGTGAACGGATTACAGGTGCTGCCTCTGATTCTATCCATTTTAATACAAACAACAAACATCTTTATGAGATAATGAGAAATGCAATTAACTACTGGATAGGGAACTGGTCTCTGTTGCATAATACCTTCTGGAGAGGGAACCAGTCCCGGTTACAGAATACCGTCTGGAGAGGGGACTGGTCCCGGTTACAGAATACTGGCCGGAGAGGGGACTGGTCCCGGTTACAGAATACCGGCCGGATAGGGAACAGGTCCCGGTTACAGAATACCGGCCGGATAGGGGACCGGTCCCGGTTACAGAATACCGGCCGGATAGGGGACCGGTCCCTGTTACAGAATACCGGCCGGATAGGGGACCGGTCCCAGTTACAGAATACCGGCCGGATAGGGGACCGGTCCCAGTTACAGAATACCGGCCGGATAGGGGGACCGGTCCCAGTTACAGAATACCGGCCGGATAGGGGGACCGGTCCCTGTTACAGAATACCGGCCGGATAGGGGACCGGTCCCGGTTACAGAATACCGGCCGGATAGGGGACCGGTCCCTGTTACAGAATACCGGCCGGATAGGGGACCGGTCCCTGTTACAGAATACCGGCCGGATAGGGGACCGGTCCCTGTTACAGAATACCGGCCGGATAGGGGACCGGTCCCTGTTACAGAATACCGGCCGGATAGGGGACCGGTCCCGGTTACAGAATACCGGCCGGATAGGGGACCGGTCCCGGTTACAGAATACCGGCCGGATAGGGGACCGGTCCCTGTTACAGAATACCGGCCGGATAGGGGACCGGTCCCAGTTACAGAATACCGGCCGGATAGGGGGACCGGTCCCAGTTACAGAATACCGGCCGAATAGGGGACCGGTCCCAGTTACAGAATACCGGCCGGATAGGGGACCGGTCCCAGTTACAGAATACCGGCCGGATAGGGGACCGGTCCCAGTTACAGAATACCGGCCGGATAGGGGGACCGGTCCCAGTTACAGAATACCGGCCGGATAGGGGGACCGGTCCCTGTTACAGAATACCGGCCGGATAGGGGGACTGGTCCCTGTTACAGAATACCGGCCGGACAGGGGACCGGTCCCTGTTACAGAATACCGGCCGGATAGGGGACCGGTCCCTGTTACAGAATACCGGCCGGAGAGAGGGCCGGTCCCTGTTACAGAATACCGGCCGGATAGGGGACCGGTCCCTGTTACAGAATACCGGCCGAATAGGGGACCGGTCCCTGTTACAGAATACCGGCCGGATAGGGGACCGGTCCCTTTTACAGAATACTGGCTGGATAGGGGACCGGTCTCTGATAACATTTCATTAGATCTCATACAAGGAGCACATTTTACAGTCCTTACCAGTAGAGGCTCGGCGCTGCCATATACTGCAATTCGGGCATTGATGATTTGTTCCCCAACAGTTTGAGCTTCCACGATAATTGACACGTTCACACTGCTTTCCGGTCCCACAATGCCACGTGCTGCAGGGCTGTAATAGCGTATAGTAGATGTACTGTCTGCCTCCTATGGAGAAGAAGCACAATTACCTTATAATTACATGTTTATCCAATTAAGGCAGTGTATTGTAGGTTCCCAGGACAGCATTCTGTGCTCTCTTAGATTAAACGGGAACTCTCAACACCATAACCACTACAGTTTACTGTACAGCTCATTTAATTATTGCAAGTCATTGGGGTGGTTATAGTGCAAATAGTCTGAGTGTGTCAGGTTGTGTCAACCTGTATGAGTGGTTTCCCATAAACCCCAGCACATCCTGGATTGTTGTCATCACTAGGCTGAAGAGAAAGTGAATTTGGGAACTAGTATGTTGGATTTGTGAGTGAGCCAGCCAGGGTGCAATTTCAGTTCTGCACTAGTGAGCAGCAGGGGTAGGGCCGAGCTGTAGGCACCAGGAAAGTCCCAGTTAGTGGTTACGGTGCTCAGAGTTGGGCAGTGGCAGGTTAAGGTAATAGTTTAAGTACCTGGGGCAAGACGCAGTAACAGCCAGGAAGGCTGCTAGGGTTGATCAGGGTGACAGTTTTCTGATACGGATAGTGAATGAAACAGCGATTGAACTTCAGTACAGGATCCTCCAGGCAAAGTGATGGTACTAAACACCTTCAGGAGAAACCAGACATTATTACACAACTTGTAACAGTAAACTTGTAGTGCATTTCAGCATCCACATTCCTGGATATTACACAGTATCTGTGACAAACTGCACTGGGAACATCTTTATTTTTCCCCAAGCCAAGCTGTTTCCCTTTGGTACGTTTATCTACCGTACACAGACCATCCCCTGGCTTGTTATCTTCAAAACGACCACAGACTCAAGTGCTCTCTCTGGATGGCTACCATTCGTATACACAAAACCACGTGCTCTGGAAAATGGCGGCCATTTTGTCTCCTGAATGCAAGCAGCGGTACTAGGTCGTTGAATGCCTGGAACTCAATTACGGATACCTCAACCCGCAAACCTAGGTGACTTTGTACCGCCACCTGCTTCTAAACCCGACAAACAAGGAGAGAGCTGTTCAGGGAAAAAACTCTCCCGAACAAGGCAACCATTCAATCCCTGCGAGCCAGGGGAACCATTCATTTGATTTCGTGTAGGAACTACCGAAGGCTGACCGACCGCTACCTCTTTTCTTATGGAAATAATTTGGGCAGACGCCACGTGTGCGGCCAGTCAAAAACTTTACTGTGGTGGCTATTCGGCTGCATTATCGGGATCTGAACGCCATTTGGACCACTTGGGAGCTCAGATGGAGGCTATCCGGGGATACAAGACTTGTGGGGGTTCCTAGTAATATTTTTTTTGGGGGTGTTTTAGGTTTTATTCATTGTAACTCTAGTGCCTGGGATATAATTAGTTTAAGCAAAACAAACGCACTTATCTCCCAGACACAGAGAAGCCTGGGCGTAGTTTACCTATGTTTTTGGATGGAGAACCTGTGCTGGTGGTCTGTGTATAAAAGCAGGCCATTTGACCATAATAAAACATTCCTGTTGTATCAAGCCTCGACTGATGTTTGGGTATGCGATGATTAGAGCTAGATAATCACATGACCTTGCGGGATTTTGGGAGATTTCAAACGAACGAATCACTCAGGATACAGGAGGTTCGATACAGTATCCGTGCTCCTAGATATTACACAGTATCCCATACCCCTGGATATTACACGGTATCCCATACCCCTAGATATTACACAGTATCCCATACCCCTGGATATTACACGGTATCCCATACCCCTGGATATTACACGGTATCCGTGCTTTGGGATTTTACACGGTATCCGTGCTCCTGGATATTACATGGTATCCCATACCCCTGGATATCACATGGTATCCATGTTCCTGGATATTACACGGTATCCCATACCCCTGGATATTACACGGTATCCGTGCTCCTGGATGTTACACGGTATCCTATACCCCTGGGTATTTCCCATACTCCTGGGTATTACACGGTATCCCATACCCCTGGATATTACATGGTATCCGTGCTCCTGGATATTACACGGTATCCCATACCCCTGGATATTACACTGTATCCGTGCTTTGGGATTTTACACGGTATCCGTGCTCCTGGATATTACACGGTATCCCATACCCCTGGTGCTCCTGGATATTACACGGTATCCCATACCCCTGGATATCACATGGTATCCATGTTCCTGGATATTACACGGTATCCCATACCCCTGGATATTACACGGTATCGGTGCTCCTGGATGTTACACGGTATCCTATACCCCTGGGTATTTCCCATACTCCTGGGTATTACACGGTATCCCATACCCCTGGATATTACATGGTATCCGTGCTCCTGGATATTACACGGTATCCCATACCCCTGGATATTACACGGTATCCCATACCCCTGGATATTACACGGTATCTGTGGCGAAACCGACCTCGCCACTGGGCATTGGAGAAGACTGATTGCCAGCCTCCTGCCATGTGACTATGGTCCCTGGGATGTATTGCCCTTTAAAGACATGATTTGGGCATAATGGATTTGTGTTGTGCTGCTGCTGGCCCTTTAAGAACCATCTGGGGACATACTGTGGAGTTACTGGGTGGCCACCATTTCCTGTATCAGAAGCACATGGTGAGAACAATGGATGGCGGCCATTTTAACTCACAGACACTGTTTGGACTTTTCAACACGGTGCCATCTCGCCAGTATTTGGTGCACAGAGACATCGTGCAGTGGTTTTGGACTATACAGCAGGGGACACATTATACAGTGATTGTTTTTCATTTAGCCTGTATATGTTCTGCAGAATCTGCATTAAACTGTATTTTCCAAAGTACTGAACGGATCTGGGTGAATTTTGGATATGTGGTTCACCCAGATCCCCCAGTTCCAATGATATACTTTTTATGGGGTTATTGCATGTTTTGGGGTCCCTGTGATGTGTTTTATGAAACTGTATTTCTCTGGCTGTGATTATTAGATTACCCATTGTGTTCAGTAATCATATCACAGCCAGAGGGGAGGATTTTGTGTGGGAGTGTCTTTCTGTAATGTACGTGTGTTATTGGTTGTTATGTAAAACCCTGTGGGCAGTACTAAGTTTGTGGATTGGGAATAAAAGAGGCTGTATGTGCCAGTCCAGGTAGTTCCTGTTTAACCCTCCAAGTGAAGTGTCGTCTCATTCTTGGGGGGAATTTGACTGTATGCCGATTGCCAGGAGTGTAAGCTGTTCTTAGGGCTTTTCCTGTTCGGCTGCTTCCAGGGTTCGTGTGTTTCCTGTTCGGGAGTTGGGGATTCGTACAGTTTGGAGTTCGGGAGATTGGTGATTGCAGTAGCTGCTGGTCTATCTGGAAGGGGATTATCGCCTAAATGGTTTTTATCCCCTTGTGAGCGAAACGGTCCGTTACAGTATCCGTGCTCCTGGATATTACACGGTATCCCATACCCCTGGATATTACACGCTATCCGTGCTCCTGGATATTACACGATATCCCATACCCCTGGATATTACACAGCATGCTGACACGGTAAGGACACGGACATCCGGTTGAGGGAAGAGACTTCTAGTACCTGGCAATGATAGGCAGAGCCAAGACCTCCTCTCCAATGCCATCCACGTCTACTACCAGGGCCACGTCATATTTCTTCACTTGATTGGAGCACAATGTAACCTGCAATTGCCAAATAAGAAGCAGGGATGGTTTCATGTTACCTGTAACAATGTGCAATGCAGCCATAGATGGCATCACATGAAAGTATATAACATGTAAATTACAATGCCATCGTCACAAGTCAGAGCTGACACTGCTCTGGTCTATTTTAATAAATCTTTAGGGATACGGCCTGCTTGTGACTTTGCCCATGGTCCCGTGTTTGTGGCACTGGGGACGCATAGGAGAATGGCTGATGAGGGAGAGACTGCTGACTGAGACAGAATGAAGTTTTGCAGCATGCAGTCAGCAGATGGAGCCTCCATTATTAATAGATAAGAGTGATGCTGAGTGCTCCATTCTTTTTCTCAGTGTGCAGAGAAGCACACACACGGCACAGGTACCAGTTACAAGGTGTGTGCCACAGGCTATATGTGAGTGAAATGCTCAGTAATGGCTGTAATGATAACCTGTTTGGGAACAGAAAGGTGGACATAACCAAAGAACATGGCTGTCTAAACGGATGAGCCAAACAAATGTAAAATGTGACCTGAGGGTGGGAAGGACAGAGGAGCTGCTAGAATAAATCGGTCCCCAGCCAGAAAGAACGATCTAAGGTCAACTATACAATTCTCACAAAATATATTCATGTCTTTCCACTGATCTCAGCCACTGTATGTTGTACATATAGCTGTGAAACGAGTAAAACAGGGTACAATAAATGATGCTGTGACCCAGTTTACCTTGATGTCTAGGCATCCCTGAGAACGTATGGTGCCTTGGCTGGGTGTGATGGAGAACTCCTGAGGACGTGTGCCTCTATGTGATGGTTGTCTCCAGGAAGACCTTGTGTCCTGTAGAATCTGACTGGTGCTTGTAACACTTGGTTCTCCGTTACCATCTCCTGGGATGCGTAGGTTAAAGGTCATAGGTACCAGCGAGGTATTACACAGTGAACACATTAAGGTTTGTGGGAACCCTGAAGCAAAAGAACAAGTAATAAAAATGGGGGGGAAATGGACAATAAACAAAACAGCAGCAGATCGGTTTATACATTCAGTTTTCAAAGCTACTGGTACATAACACCATATGCAAAATTGAAAAATGTTTTTTGAGAAAAAAAACAAACCTATAAACTTGTACCTTAACCTCTAGGTTTGCGGTCTTGTGATTACATGGGACATGTTGAAATGAGCAAATTAAAGGATCTATAATGCTTCATTCCTGGGGACCTTAACTCAGCTCAGACTGCACCGACGAGGCTCAGCGGCAGTTTATTCACTGGGGTACAATAAATGTGTTTTCCAGGTAAAGACTTACAAGGAATACCTTGACACAGTGTTCTTCATTACTGATGACCTGCTGCAATGCATGGTGAGGTGCTACAGCACAGGGGGAGCATTTCATGCTATTTTTTCCAATTAGGGCTTTGCCCTAGCAGGTTTGTATCAGTCTACATAGAAACAATGGAGGCTTTCATGAATGAACACTAATTCTTTACTCACCAAAAGGAACATCCCCAAAATGCAGGGAAGGCACACTGAAGTGAAAGGTGGGTCCAATAACACAGCCCCTGGACACAAAGAGAGGATTCATTAGAAGCCTACACAACACACACATTCACTGCCCCACTTGCCCCATAGACATAGAAGCCCAGGTTTTAGAGAATACCTATTCTGCTCCAGGGATCATAATAAAATACAATGGTGACCATCAGATGGGGTGTGACATTGAGGAACGATACCAGTTTGTGTATCTTACAAGTTTTAACCATTCCCTGACCACTCTGCTTACTGGATGGTGAGTTTTAGGACCTCAGGCAAGCCGTCCACCGTGAACTCAAACTCCTGGCTGAATTCTCCCAGAATCCCACAGCACACAGATATTTGAATAGCTTGATGTCCTGCTGGCAGAACAATGCCTTCATTGGGTTCAAACATAAAGAAGGATCCCACAGCCGTGGAGGGTTGGTTTATAGTGAAAATCCCATCGATCGCTCCGTGGTTCGTCAGGATAACCTTCAAGACAGAACAGGAGATAAAGCCGCAGAAAGGAAGGGGCAGCAATGGTAGCTCCCAGATATTAGAAAAGGATTACTAAACACAGCAACAACATGGCACCAAACAGATAGAACGGACATGCAGCTGTATCTGTGTACAGTATTATTCGGATTGCTACAGACTGAATAAAAGGAACTTTTAATGGGGCTCTTTTGTCTCCCATTTTTTTCTCAGACCTTGAACTAGTTGTTTAGAGAGTTTTTCCCTTTATGTTGATACATGATAATTGGAATCACATTGCTTATTATTTTGCGTGCTGTGGGCAGTGGCTCAGAAAGGTCAGAGCAGTTTATAAAATCCACATAAAAAGCACCAGCCATGCACTGAAGAGTTACATAGGACATGACCAGAAAAGGGACTCTCTCCGTGTCAGTGAGAACATCTCCCTTCCATTAGAAATGCATTGAAAATGCTATAAATAATACAACGCAGAAAACCACTCTCCTCAGTCAACATGACAAGGCCCATCCCACACTCTTTCAGTCCCAGAATGGCTCATAGCACAGAGAGCATCTGATCAGTGACTAGCAAGCGGTGCCCTCTAACCTCCCAGAACCTGCAAACAAGCATGTGCTGATTTGCCCGTGACTACTCCAGATACCAATAAATCATTTTCTAATCTGACCAACTCTGAATTGAAACACAATGCCATTTAATTCAAAAGTTCAATTTCCCCCAGTTCTCACCTCATAGCTGTGTGTGGAGCCAACAAATATCTTTCCAATGTCCAGTTTATCAAAGTTAAAGAGCAGCTTAGGACCAAGACCCTCCCCTCTAATACGCAATGGAAGGCGCGATTCACGACCTAGAGGTAGAAAGGCAAGGATTAACAGGGGTAAACATTACATTTTCTGGGTGGTGTTAGTTACCCTATAATCTAAAACAACCCTCAGGGACCTGGTTTACCCCAGTGCACCTGCACAGCCACACACATCCCAAGGAGATAGTGCTGGTGATGCTGTAATTCACACAGACCGTAATCAATCGACTTGTGCAAATGGTTAAAATGTGCTGTAGCAACAAATACTACGAAATAATTTCACTCACAGAAGAACAGGCTGCAGGAAACTGGAATTAGTTATTAGTCCGGAAGGATGTTTTTTCCAACTCTGATATTGTGGCCAAAGTGTCACTTGTCAACGCAACGTAACTGCAGCTTATATAGTATACCAGTTATGTTGCAGTAGATGGTGCAGCTTATATAGTATACCGGTTATGTCGCAGTAGATGGTGCAGTCTATATATTATACCAGTTATGTCGCAGTAGATGATGCAGTTTATTTAGTATACCAGTTATGTCACAGTAGATAATGCAGTTTATATAGTATACCAGTTATGTCACAGTAGAAGATGCAGTTTATATAGTATACCGGTTATGTCGCAGTAGATGGTGCAGTTTATATAGTATACCGGTTATGTCACAGTAGATGGTGCAGTCTATATAGTATACCAGTTATGTCGCAGTAGATGATGCAGTTTATATAGTATACCGGTTATGTCGCAGTAGATGGTGCAGTTTATATAGTGTGGCAAAACTAGCCACTACAGACTATTAATGTATCAATATGTGTGTATTTTTGCTAAGCCATAAAAATCAATGCAGAATGCTATTTGTATTTCAGGCGAATGAGGGCATTCGTAATGTAGTTTGACGAACAGTGAGTTTAAACACTGTTCGTGAAACGAATAACATACCGAACGCACGACCACACACAGGGGGTCGTGTGGCACCCATTAACCGATTGCAACAATGTTGCAATCGGTAATTAAAAGTGTTTCTAGGTGGCCGTCGTTCGACTACTGACCACGTGGCGGTCGGCCATCTTGGTTCTTTTGTTAGCCCAGTGGTGTTTTGTCGTCAAGCGCCTGGAACTAAAAATGGCTACTCGACGGCGCGAACACCGCTGGACTTCCAGGCCGTTCGGGAGCCCCGGCCGTTCGGTAGTTTATTCCCCTTACAATAATCGGTATTTTAAAACCTATGTTAGAAATTATGTGTATTTCGTACGGCGTTCGGTTAGTTAGACTGGGAGCTGAGCAGTATTCTCATGAACGATGCACTCAGCCCCCAGCTATCTACTGAACGTCGATTCGTGTAAAACCAGTGAATATTGTTAAAGTTATGGATTTTAATGTAAAATGTAAGTTCTGCTGCACGGAGGGATAATCCCATTAGCGGTATATTCCAGTGGGAGTATCCCTTTCGTCCAGCAGTGCATGATGGGAAAAATGTATGTGTTGGTCAGTTCCCCATGTAGTCCCCTACTGTACAACCCCTGAAATGTCAGTAGGGAAACCCCTTGCATGGGGAATCCCATAAATACAGTGACCTGAAAATAAACCTCAGTTGACCTCCAAGCTATGTGTCGTCTAGTTCTTGGGAGGAAGGGATTGTAACTACGCTACCTGGATTTTACCTGCTTGATTCTGTCTACCAGCGGAGATACCGTGGATAATACTACTACTCCGCTACATATAGTATACCGGTTATGTCGCAGTAGATGATGCAGTTTATATAGTATATTTTTTATGTCGCAGTAGATGATGCAGTTTATATAGTATACCGGTTATGTCGCAGTAGATGATGCAGTTTATGACGCAGTAGATGATGCAGTTTATATAGTATATTGGTTATGTCGCAGTAGATGATGCAGTTTATATAGTATACCGGTTATGTCGCAGTAGATGATGCAGTTTATATAGTATACCGGTTATGACGCAGTAGATGGTGCAGTTTATATAGTATACCGGTTATGTCGCAGTAGATGGTGCAGTTTATATAGTATACCGGTTATGTCGCAGTAGATGATGCAGTTTATATAGTATATCGGTTATGTCGCAGTAGATGGTGCAGTTTATATAGTATATCGGTTATGTCGCAGTAGATGGTGCAGTTTATATAGTATACCGGTTATGTTGCAGTAGATGGCGCAGTTTATGTAGTATATCGGTTATGTCGCAGTAGATGATGCAGTTTATATAGTATATCGGTTATGTCGCAGTAGATGATGCAGTTTATATAGTATATCGGTTATGTCGCAGTAGATGATGCAGTTTATATAGTATACCGGTTATGTCGCAGTAGATGACGCGCTGGTATAACTTGGCTTCTCGAGGCTTGAAGAGAACTCTGATTTCCACAGATGAGTTTGGCCAAATGTCTCCTTCCTGTAAGCAAGCACGAGAGAGGAATTAATATCCAATGCTGGCTGAACACAGTTTAAATAAAGCACTAAGCATGATTTGTTCCTTACTTCAATCTGAGCAATGGAGCCAAATTGTATTGTTTACAGATATTTAGGAAATGGTTTGGCACATGTTAGTGCAGACACTGTGTCATTGTTACATTGTTTATGGATCTATTTGTTCAGGTTGACAGATTATAGGAACCTTACCATAGGTTCTATATGGAAGATGTCATCTGTGAAGAGCATGGCATCAGCCTGCACCATGCGTCGTCGGTTGTGGAAGGTGCGGCTAAGCAGCGAGAGGCGCTCACGGAGGGAGGGATCTGCGCTGCATTCTTGCAGGAAGCTATCACTTTCCTCCTCTTCCTCTGTGTGAAGATCTGAACAGAACCTGCAGTGATTAATCAATTAGATACGGTATTACACACTGACAAAGGACACTAGAAACACAGAGGACACATCGTGCAGACACACACTGAGGATGCGTATTGCACACACAGAGGACGCATCGCACAGACACACAGAGGATGCGTATCGCCCACACACAGAGGACGCATCGCCCACACACAGAGGACGCATCGCCCACACACAGAGGACGCATCGCCCACACACAGAGGACGCATCGCCCACACACAGAGGACGCATCGCCCACACACAGAGGACGCATCGCACAGACACAGAGGATGCATCGCACAGACACACAGAGGATGCGTATCCCACACACAGAGGACGCATCGCGCAGACACACAGAGGATGCGTATCGTGCACACACAGAGGATGCGTATCGTGCACACACAGAGGATGCGTATCGTGCACACACAGAGGATGCGTATCGTGCACACACAGAGAGGGTGCATCGCGCAGACACACACAGGGGATGCGTATTGCACACACAGAGAGGATGCATCACGCAGACACACAGAGGATGCGTACTGCACACACAGAGGACTCATCGCGCAGACACACAGAGGATGCGTATTGCACACACAGAAAGGCTGCATCGCGCAGACACACAGATGATGCGTATTGCATACACAGAGAGGACGCATCATGCAGACACACATAGGATGCGTATTGCACACAAAGAGAGGACGCATCGCGCAGACACACACAGAGGATGCGTATTGCAGACACAGAGAGGGCGCATCGCGCAGACAAACACAGAGGATGGTTATTGCACACACAGAGAGGACACATTGCGCAGACATACACAGAGGATGCGTATTGCACACACAGAGAGGACACATTGCGCAGACATACACAGAGGATGCGTATTGCACACACAGAGAGGACACATTGCGCAGACATACACAGAGGATGCGTATAGCAGACACAGAGAGGACGCATCACGCAGACACTGGGTTTTTCTTTCCATGATAACAAATTCAAATGTTTTATCCAGCATGAGATTATTCATCTTTGGATAATGTCATTAAATATTGAAAAGAGCTGAAAAGTCTTTCTGCTCGGCCCCTTGGAGGCAAGCACTGGCCCAATTATTGGACCCTTTATTCCATTTACTTGGTGAAATTGTTAACTCATTATAAGCACAGATATATTAGGTTTGGTAGGCAAGGTTCCAGCACCGCACTGCAACTCACTGTATAAACACACAGCACCGCAGCTCACTGTATAAACACACACAGCACCGCAGCTCACTGTATAAACACACAGCACCGCAGCTCACTGTATAAACACACAGCACCGCAGCTCACTGTATAAACACACAGCACCGCAGCTCACTGTATAAACAGTAATGATCAAGCTGTTGCTCCATGTGGCTCTATTAGAGCTATTCACAAGATGTTTCCATCACACTATCCTTTATCAAGTTTTACATTCATCTAAAAAGAGAAGTTGTGTGGGTGCAGTTGCTGCTCCCGTAATAAAGCTAAATGAACGTAAACACAGAGTCAGTAACAGACAAAGTGGAGAAAGCCCGACACTAACAAGAACTAGGATGGAGCAAAGAAAATAAAACCTAGAATAAAGAGCTTTCAATGAACACTGTGTAATAATCTGTAAGGAGCTGAATCTCATTCCTGACCTACTTCCCAATCTTATTAGCATTTCACAGACTAATCTTCCAACAAACTGCATGCCAGGCAAAGGCCGAGACATGAGCAACACTGCAGCAAGCACTGACAAAAACACCGAACAAATCATGTCAACAAAAAATTCACACAGTTAATTCAACTCAAACAAGTAAACATTTCATTTTCATTTCATGGAATACATGAAGCGAGAATAACGACTGATATATATGAAGATTTTTATAGCTGTCATGTTTTGTGAATGTTTCCCCCTTTTTACTTGGTGGCCACTGACCTCAGTTTTTGTTGCTCCTCCTCTTGCGCAGTTGCCAGGGCTTTCCACTGAAAATGTGTGATGATATCACTGCGATTAATAATGGTAACAGTCCGCTGATTGGCCAGAGACAAGAAAGTTTTTTCAACAATCAGAGAATTCTTGTCAAGTCGCACATTGATATCACTGGATGCTCCGTACAAACTCACACGAATGTCCTCTCCTGACAAAGACAGTGACCATTCACTCCATTACATCAGCACGTTAACATGGCTTTCAGTTTGGTTCAGCGTCAAAAAAGAACAAAAACAGTCAAAGTCCCAATAGTACAATTTTACTATTACTAATAGGGTAATGAACAATAGGATATCGTGCTCCTATAGGTATCATAGTGTCGGTATTGAGGAACGCACTGCATTGTATGTTAGTAACTCAGAGTAATATTACATTAATGAAAAGGGAGGGTGTTCGGTATGTATTAAATAGAGGGGTACAGTATTTGTAGCAGAGCTCCAATACTCAGCATAAGTATCTCCATTATTCCGTCCTCGTAGCTGAAATAAGTAGTATCATAATCCAAGACCCTTTTCTCCCCAGTAACTAGATGACACACAGGTCCTGGAGTACAACTGATTTTATTTTGGCCACACACAGCTTTTATGCACAGACCCCTACATGGGGTCTCCCATACAATAATACAGGGCTTTTCCTCCCAGGATCCTCTGTGCCCGAGAGATAATTGCGTGAAAAAAAGCTATAACTCAATTATCTTTCAGGTACAGAAAAATATAAAATATTCTAAAAAAATCCTAAAAATACATTATAATAACTTCAGAACCCCACAAAAGTCATATCAATGATTAGCTTGGATCTGAGCACACACTTTGCCAAAATATCACTCAGATGCCTTTGTTGGTTCAAGAACGCCATTCGAATGAAATTTTGGCTGGACGGCCACAAGGTGATGCCCCAAAACAGTTCCAGAGAAAACAAGGCAACAACCGGTCATCTTTCGGGTTTTTTTTACAAACACAGATGAATCCATCTCCTGACTGTTAGAGAGCGAATGCTCACCCTGTTCGGCGTTCGGGAGGCATAAACTACCATTCTCCTAACTGTTCGGGAAGTTGGATGAGCAGCAGTACTAGTTTCCCAGGTGTTTGCAGGGTCGCATATCCGAAAATGCTTTCCCGCTGTCAACGATCATGTACCACTGCCCGTGTTCGGGAGACAAAATGGCTGCCAATTGTTTGAACAGTTGTGTTCGGTTAAATGAACGGTGGCCACAGAGGGAAAACGCTTTCTTTAATGATCAATTGGTGCGAACAAGGGGCCACACAGAGAGGGGTTCGGTAAACGAACGGGGGAGGGGGGGGGTGTACGGACAGCTGAACAAAGGGAATAAAAGTGTAGTTGGGTCCTCTACAGTATTAACTAGATGGCTATGGTATTTATTAAAGAGATTAATTAGACAGGAGTTGAATGGGGAAGGGGATTGTCTGGCACAGTGTGCATATACACAGCTTAAGGTCACTGTAAAAAGGTTTCGATCTCTAATCAGTTTACAAGGTGCTAATTTGAAGAGATTATATTAAGCCTTCCTATAATACTTGTAGTAGTAAGTGCCAGTCCCTTGGCAGAGTCCAGGAGTTCAGTGGAGTGACTAATTCAATCAGGTTACCAGTGTCTTACATTTCTGTACATTCTTTACATTTTGTAAAGCATCCGATGCAAAGTCCTAAACCTGTCCCCAGAGTTAACCAGCGTACCACCTACCTGTGTCATAGTGAATGATTAAATCCTGAACATGGTCCCCCAGATCTTGAGGGTGAAAGTTTACTGTAACCTGCATGCTTTCCCCAACTCCCAATGTTCCTGACACGGGATCCACCGAGAACGGCCTGAAACAAGAAGAAAAAGATGATGGCAGCCCTTCAATCTCATTAATCGTGGCTTGGAAATGATAAACATAATACTCACAGACCCGAGAAATATTGGAATAACTGCCCGCTCGGAGCACCTCTACTCACTGCTCGCTCAGAGCACCTCTACTCACTGCTCGCTCAGAGCACCTCTACTCACTGCTCGCTCAGAGCAACTCTACTCACTGCTCGCTCAGAGCAACTCTACTCACTGCCCGCTCAGAGCAACTCTACTCACTGCCCGCTCAGAGCAACTCTACTCACTGCCCGCTCAGAGCAACTCTACTCACTGCCCGCTCAGAGCAACTCTACTCACTGCCCGCTCTGAGTATTTCTAATCACTGCCCGCTCAGAGCATCTCTACTTACTGCTCGCTCAGAGTATTTTGAATCTTACACAAATCTTACTGCTGTGCTCAATATTTTCACTAGCCACTACCAATTGGCAAGTGAAAATTTAGCACAGCGTAGAAAATACCATATCAGCTGTATGAGTACGAGTACTAGATCGGCTGTGAGTACTAGATCAGCTGTGGGAGTACTATATTGGCTGTAAGAGAATGAATATACTGCAAGAATGATATTTTATTATTAATCTCTAACACCGTACCTCTGTATGAGTAATAGATCGGCTGTGAGAGTACTAGATCGGCTGTGAAAGTAATATATCGGCTGTGCAAGAATTAGATTTTATTATTAATCTCTAGCACTGTACCTTTGTGTGTGCAGCTGAAAGCAAGCCTCACGGTTTCCGATGTTCCGCACCAGGAGAGTTTTTTGTGAATTGTATTTCACAGGACAGACCTGGAAACTTAGCTGATCCGGAAAGTCCAACATGGCACGAGCCCCAACTGCCCGGATAGGAACAAGAAACTTCTCCCGTTCAGTAATGCAAATAACTTCATGGAAATAGTCCTAAATTAAGGAAAAGCCAAAATTAGAGGGAAATTCACCGATACTGCCATTGTAACGAGCCAGATAGCTCAGCAGTGATTACTACAGCGAGACACCTAGATTCACAGAGATTGCCAATACAGCTAGATAGCATCCTGGCTATATGTTTACACCACCAGCACAGTCAGTGTATACGGTACTGGCTATATGTTTACACCGGCAGCACAGTCACGGTATACAGTACTGGCTATATGTTTGCACTGGCAGCACCACCACTGTATATGGTACTGGCTATATGTTTACACCGGCAGCACAGTCAGTGTATAAGGTACTGGCTATATGCTTACACCGGCAGCACAGTCAGTGTATACGGTACTGGCTATATGTTTACACCGGCAGCACAGTCACGGTATACAGTACTGGCTATATGTTTGCACTGGCAGTACCGCCACTGTATATGGTACTGGCTATATGTTTACACCGGCAGCACAGTCAGTGTATACGGTACTGGCTATATGCTTACACTGGCAGCACAGTCACGGTATACGGTACTGGCTATATGCTTACACCGGCAGCACAGTCAGTGTATACGGTACTGGCCATATGTTTACACTGGCAGCACCGCCACTGTATACGGTACTGGCTATATATGTTTACACCAGCAGCACAGTCAGTACTGGCTATATGTTTACACCGGCAGCACAGTCATGGTATACAGTACTGGCTATATGTTTACACCGGCAGCACCGCCACTGTATACGGTACTGGCTATATATGTTTACACCAGCAGCACAGTCAGTGTATACGGTACTGGCTATATGTTTACACCGGCAGCACAGTCATGGTATACAGTACTGGCTATATGTTTACACCGGCAGCACCGCCACTGTATACGGTACTGGCTATATATGTTTACACCAGCAGCACAGTCAGTGTATACGGTACTGGCTATATGTTTACACCGGCAGCACAGTCATGGTATACAGTACTGGCTATATGTTTACACCGGCAGCACCGCCACTGTATACGGTACTGGCTATATATGTTTACACCAGCAGCACAGTCAGTGTATACGGTACTGGCTATATGTTTACATCGGAAGCACAGTAGTAGAAAATTTGCATTGTTCACACTAGTGATTTGAAGCACCTCTCCCTGTACATGTAGAGTCCTGCCAAGTTCTGCTATAAAAAGCTATCCAACTCTGTGAACCAGAGAAGCTGCCGACTGCGCCTATTTTTTTCCCCTCTGGAGAGAAGGATGCAGCTATATAAAAATAAATCATCTGTACCAAAAGCAGAGCTGATCGGAGTCACATCCCCCACAGGGCAGTTTGAAGTAGCATTCATGATCAGAAGAGAATGAGTTTCTCTCTCCGCTATAAACGCAAGTTTAATGGCCTGAAAGGCTGTGTTCTTACCCTGAATGCACTGAGAGAAGCGCTTTTAAAACATAATCGCCAATGACAGCTTGTGGCACAAACAAGAAAAGTGACAGACAGGAGGAGAATTAAAACGGAAAAAGAGTGCTGGGCTCTGAGTGCTATGAAAGGGATGGAGCCTGCCCTCACACTCCGCTCTCTCTGTCTCAGCTTCCACCACCTACCTTCACACTAAGCTCTCTGTCTCAGGTTCCACCACCTACCTTCACACTAAGCTCTCTGTCTCAGGTTCCATCACCTACCTTCACATTTAGCTCTCTTTCTCAGGTTCCACCACCTACCTTCACACTCACCTTTCTCTGTTTCAGGTTCCACCACCTACCTTCAAATTTAGCTCTCTCTCAGGTTGCACCGCCTACCTTCACATTTAGCTCTCTTTCTCAGGTTCCACCACCTACCTTCACACTCACCTCTCTTGGTCTCAGGTTCTACCACCTACCTTCACAGTCACCTCTCTGTCTCAGGTTCCGCCACCTACCTTCATACTCAGCTTATTCTCAGTTCACCCCCTTGCTCCAACGCCAACTCTCTCCTGGGCTGTATTGCCCAAGCTCACACTCCAGCTCTCACGCTCTCTTAGGCTGTATTATATTGTAGTGAGTATCAAGGTGGATTTAACTGGGTCTTGCTGTAACCCTTGAATTCAGTTATTAAGTTTCCCCAAGCAAATAGCTCAAATGGGCTCTCAATCCCTCAAGGAATGAGTAGTGAGGCACCGTCCCTGCAGCATTCATTACAAACATGACAATTAGTAACTGCTCATCTTATATCCAGGAAGTACAGAGCAGAGAATTTAAAGGGCAAACTAAAGATGGGCCACATTCGATATATGACTAACTAACATCACTGTTTGCAAAACTTTGCCAATACAGAGTGACTTCACAAATTCAAGTTTAAAATATAGGTTGCTGAAGACAATAACACTTAAATCAAACAAGAAAACCAAGATACCCTCGAAGTGCCATTTGGGCTGAATATTAAGTGGTTAACACACAGTGTGCGTCTCTGGTAATTGTGCTGCCAGTCTCCAGACCTATTTTAAGCGATGTTGCAGCCACTGGGAATGGGTCGGCAGATGGGCAGTGAGGTATTAGTATTCCGAGCAGAAAATACCAGACAAAGACAGTTCAGAGGGCAGAACGATTGTCCAAGACCACTTCATTACTTTACCTTATTCTCTTCAGGGGTGAACATGATACGGAACGTAGACGGCATCCCTGGGGCAACTTTATTGCACACATCATTGGGGCTGATGATTTGGAAATAGGGCGAGCTCTCCTGAATGACCTTCACTAGCCGTGGCACCTGCCATTCACAATATGCAATATAAAATGCAAGGTTTATAGAGAGAGAAAAATGCACTGTGACAGGGCTTCACAAATATATTGTTACTTCCAATACATACCATTCATTAAATGCTTAACGTAATAACCGTTCAGCAGAGGGCAGAAAAAAATAGAATGATAAAGGTTAAAGAACTGAGAACAATAGAATCCACTAACTAGAGCCAATTAATAATAGCCTGACTAACTAATCACTTAATTACATGCTTTTCCTGTGACACTTCCTGACACCGAATATATATTCTTTATTGCAAACAGTTTGCGAGGTTTTCTTTCTGTACATTTTCATGAGATTTACAATGTATTTATCTCAAAATGTGTTGGATTTGGTAAAGTGAAGTTTAGAGTCTAATTATTGGACAGAGAACAATGAAGACGATATCTGAATTACAATATTTAACCCAAATTATGGAGTAGAAAAAAATAAATCCCATTTTCACTATAATTTCAATCTAACTTGTGGTTCTGTACTTTCAGAGAGGAAGGAGGAAGAGGAAGTGTGGGAGAAATGTCTGTGCCACATGTTCTTGGAGGGGCCTGCTGGCCAGCCTCCTGACAAAAGACTATGGGCCCTTTAAAAACGTTTGTGATTTATGTACTTTTGTACTCCAGACAGAGAGACCAACAGTTAGCCCGGATTCCCTGGAACTGTTTTGGGCATAGGACCATGTGAACGGTGGGTCAAAATTATGACTTCCATGCAAATCCCGAACCCCTGGACCGATATGGGTGATTTTTGGATATGTTGGTCCCCCAGATCGGGGTTAACAGGGGATGTGACTTTTGTGGGGTTTCCATGTGTTTTGGGGTACTTATTTATTTTTATTTTTCGGGGTGTTGTTAAAAAGTGTTTTCTGTGCCTGGAGATAATTGAGTTTAGTACAGTTCCTGATTAAATTGGGGTTTCCATGTGTTTTGGGGTACTTATTTATTTTTATTTTTCGGGGTGTTGTTAAAAAGTGTTTTCTGTGCCTGGAGATAATTGAGTTTAGTACAGTTCCTGATTAAATTGACAGGATGCTTCAAATTTGCTTATGTCTCTCTTCACCAGAACTGCACAGCAGCACATTAAAGGGACTCTCCAGTGCAAGGAAAACAATCCTTTTTCCTGGCACTGCAGGTCCCCTCTCCCTCACACCTCCCATCCCCGGTTGCTGAAGGGGTGAAAACCCCTTCAGTCACTTACCAGAGGCAGTGACATGTCCCACGTCACTGCTTCTTCCTCCGCCGCTGCTCCTCCCCTTCATTACATCAGCCGGCGGGGGAGACTGATCCCGCCCGCCGGCTGGGGAGACCTAATGTGCATGCGCAGCAATGACCTCTCCATAGGAAAGCATTGAAAATGCTTTTCAATGCTTTCCTATGGGGATTTTAGTGACGCTGGAGGTCCTCACACAGTGTGAGGACGTCCAGCTACGCTATAGCACAGATAATCTGTGCTATGATCCCGGAAGTGTCCTCTAGTGGCTGTCTAGTAGACAGCCACTAGGGGAGGACTTAACCCTGCAAGGTAATTATTGCAGTTTATGAAAACTGCAATAATTACAGTTGCAGAGTTAAGGGTAGTATGAGTTGGCACCCAGACCACTCTCTTTAACACAGAGAGAAAACAACCAATCAGAAAAAAAAGTAATGCACAATAAAAGTCCCCTCCCAACCAACTACTTCCTCTTTCTTTAATGCTCCGCATCGAGCACAGGTCAGAGTACCACTGCCTCCTGCTCTTAGTGGGTGGCTGTGGGATTATTTATCTATATATTTATACTTTCTGTTCATAATTATTGTTTCTTTCTTGTTTTTCTTCCAGAGCTTTATTTATATCTCTGTTCTATTGTGCCTGTCATCTATCTTATTGGGGATTTCCTTCCCTTTAGCTACTTTCTAGCCTCTCTTCTCTGTTTTCCTCACGGTTACTTTTGGTTTCTGTGTGTTTATCCCGCTCGGGAATCACGGGAGACTGCCTGCTAGCTTACCTCTCCGGGAGCCCCACGTGTTGGCTCTCCCCCGGTTTACCTCGTGCTCTCTAAGCGCGGGAGCCCGACGGGGAGCCTCTCTGCTCCTTCCTACACCAAGCTGCTCACCGGGTGTGAGAGCAGGGATGCCACGTTGGAGCTGCAGCTCACGGATTTCTTTTTCAGCGCACGGTCGCCTCGTGGCTACTCCCCACCCCCCCCCTCCCCACCCAGATTTTGTCTCCTGACCGGGTACTGGTGTGTCCTGTCCCTTGGTGGGACTTGATGCTGGCAGGCACTGTTTGGACCTAATTTTCTTTGCAGACTTGTGCCCATTACTGCCTGCATTCTAGGGGGATCACCCCTGTATTTTGGAGCTTAATTTCTGCCCCCGCTACAGCACCCAAAATTGGGCTGCTTTGTCTATGCAATTGCCACTGAGCGACTCCAGTTTGGCTATTATACACATATATTTATATACACTGCCTAGCTTGACACTGCCGTGATATTTGGGGTGCTGCCCCAGCTATTCTCCGTGTGACACTTGTTCTATTCTGCCCGTAGGTGTCATGCTGCAAACACGATCTCCACTGCTATGGATTCCTCAACCCAAACCCAAGCCTTACAGGTCATGACTAATGTGGCAGTTATCACCTCTGTGGAGAAAGCCCTGGCTAGGGCCCTCCCACAAGTGCCACAGGACAGGGGCTCTAGAGGTACCCCCCACATGGCAGAAGACTCCATTGAGTTGGACACTGTAACGGACCGTTTTGCCCACAAGAGGTTAAAAACCGTTTAGGCGATATTCCCCTCTCAGATGCACAGGCAGCTACTGCAAGCACCAATCTCCCGAACTGCAAACACACGAATTCACCAACTCCCGAACAGGAAACACACAAACACTGGAAACAGCCAAACAGGAAAAGCATACACTCAGCTTACACTCCTGGCAATCGGCATACAATCCAATTCCCCCAATAACAAGACGACACTACGTTTTGAGTGTCAAGCAGAATCTGGTTTACTGGGGCTAACTGCCCGGCTTTTATGCAGGTCTCCCACCTGGTGGACACTCCCCTAGGGGACCAGATGGAAAACTGGGAAACATATTGGCCCTTAGCCAATCAGATACATACACCTTTAAACACTCCCACAATTACATCACAATCCCTCCTCTCTGTCCTGGAGATAATTGGGAAGTAATCCAATTATCTCCAAGGACAGAGGCAAAACTCCATTACACACATTTTCAGTAAAAGACATAAAATTACATACGGTTACATTTAGTACATAAAACCTATACATCCTACCTATCCCCAGATAGCTTAGATCTGGGCGCACATTACGACCGAATGGCGCTCAGATCACATACATCTAGTTCAATCGCCATGGAGCCAAAGTCTTTCACACAGTCTTTCGTTACACGAATAGGCTCCATGGCTTAGCTATCTGAGTGATGCTGTTCATCCGGTTAAACTACCGAATGAACAGTCATTTGGTTCCGCTACCGAATGGGAAGGTAAGGAGGCTGGCGGCTCAGCGGCGTTCGCGCCAATAATTGTCAATTTTTAGTTCCATAGTTTGGGCGCTGAACACCGCTGGCCATTTGGGAGGTAAAATGGCCGCTGCCACATGTTTGGCAGACGAACAAAGGCCACCCAGCATTCCTCAATTAAGCTGCGGTTAACCGCAGCTTCTGGGCGGTCAATTGGCGGCACACTCCAGTTCCCAGGTGGTCCATCGTTCGGTAGATTTAATCTACCGAACACCCCGGCAGAAAGGCATGAATAAACCTTTCAGTATGGGAAATAACAGGGCTGAACTGCAGGGCCATAGTCTAAAGGAAGCAGGCGAGCAACCAGGCTTCTCCAGTGCATAGTGGCGAGGTTGGTTCCGCCACAGACACCTCAAGGAGGGAACGGGCAAGAGCGTCTAAGCGCTATTGGAAGGGTGAAGGCCCTGAGCCACACACCCAGAAGGGCAAGGCTCCTGCGAAGCGCCCGAGTCAGACGGGCTCAGACTCGCCCGCCCAGCTGAGACGACTCTCCGATGGGGAGGAGGAAATTTTACCTCCTCCACCCCTTTCCATGCTAGACGAATGGCGGGCAGACCAGTAGCCCTCGGAAGATGAGGACGAGTTTCACGACTCGATGTGGCCCAGAGACTCCCAAGTTCCTCCTACGCAAACGGCGCCCACTCCTCAACTGGATGAGGGGGTGTTTCTAGATGCTACGGGCAAACCTTTCTTCGATCCGCGCATCATCAGACACCCCAGATCCTCTGAATGGTCCTTGCCCGACCACCTGGCACAGTTCGTGCATTATTGGGTCCGCAGACCTCTAGACTGGGAGGTTCGGAAGAGATTACGTGCGGAATGCACCACACCCATTTTACCAGATAAGGTCGCCATTACCCCAGAATATGACACCATGGTCTCCACTTACCTGACGCATTCGCACGTGACCCTAAGAATGGGGTCGAGCGCAGCCTTCGACTGGTGCAGGATAAGCTGTTGGACATGCTGGCAAGAATCCTCATACTGGCAGACAAGGCTCTCTCTCATGGTTCCGCCCTGAACCCAGCTACCATACCAAACCGGGCCCAGCGCTCCATTTGCCTGCTGGGCAACACAAACATGGTGCTCTGCACAGAGCTGAGGAAGGCGGTCCTCTTACGCATGGACGCAAAACTATCGGACTTGGGGTCGAAAGAACTAGGACCCCTGGCCAAGGGTCTGCTTTTCGGAGAACCCTTCATCAATGAGCTTCACAAGCACGTGAACCTCTACACTACCCTGAGCAAAGCCCAAACCTTGATGAAAAGGGTCTTCCGACCACACAGCTCACGTGTTTTTGGCAGGGCTGGATGACATCGTGGTCGTGTCGCCAGCTGTTTCTGACCCTCTGGACATTGAGGATTCCAGGTACCCTCCTTCACCACCTACCACTCAAGGACCTTCAGCTCCCAAAGGTCGGACCGCGGTAGAGGTAGCAGAGCTCGCGGACGTTCAAGGATGCCCACAGGTGAGCCCTGTTCTGACAGTTACTGTTTCCACTCTGTTACATATGGGCAGGTTGTATCACTGCATAGATAGGTGGCGGGAGGTTTCCTCAGAGGCATGGGTGCTTCAGACAGCACAGGGCTACGTAATAGACTTTCATTCGACACCGACACAGGTTCACCTTCCCCCGATCCCCATGTCTTCAAGGGAATGTCAGTCTCTGAAATCCAGGCCCTTTTCAAAAAGGGCGCAGTCCAGTGGGCACCAGACCGCAATGGTTTCTTCAGCTACATATTTTTGGTGACGAAGAAATGCGGGGACTTCCACCCGGTGATAAACTTGAGGAACCTGAATGCTTTCGTCACTTACCGACATTTCAAGCTGGAGGGCATCCATCTACTGCTGGACCTCCTCCGACTCAGGGATTTGTTCAGACGACTGGACCTGAAGGACGCATATCTGTCCGTACCGGTAAATCCTGCGTGCCGACGGTTCCTCCGATTTCACTGGAGAGGCTCACCTGCCTGCCCTTCGGCCTCAGCTCGGCACCTTGGTGTTTCACCAAACTGCTAAAACCGGTGACGGCGCTGGGTTTCGTTGTCAACCGGGAGAAAATCGCTCCTCACACCGACACAGGTGATCGACTTCTTGGGTTTTGAAATAGATGCGACAGAGAGCCTCCTACGCTTTCCTCAGTCAAAGATCTCCATCATTCGGAAGGAAATCTAAAGGATTCTGAGGCAGGATCGTATCCCACTCCGAATGCTGGCTCGCGTAGTGGGTCTCCTCTCCTCATCGATCCATGGGCGATCTATCCGGGACCCCTTCACTACAGGGCCATGCAACGCCTGAAGGCCAGTTTCCTGTGCAGGAGGCCCTCCTTCAACCAAGTGATCCCTCTCATACCGGAGGTCAAGATCAAGCTTCGCTGGTGGCTACTGCACATGTCAGCCTGGAACGGCAAAGCGATTTTCCGCCCGACTCCGGATTTTGTACTGGAGTCGGACGCGAGTCTCTGGGCTCGGGAGGCCCCTGGTCAAAAATGGAGAAGAAATACCACATAAATTGCCTAGAATTGATTGCGGACTCGTTTGCAATACAGAGCCTTGCAAACCACCAATCGGATTGTTGCATTCTACTCAGGATGGACAACATCTCGGTGGTGCAATACATCAACCGCCTAGGAGGTTCCCGCTCTCGGATACTTTCGAAGGAAACGAAGGAGATCTACAGCTTTGGTTTCCAACGCAACATCACTTCAGGCAGAGTATCTCCTGGAAGTGTCCAACCTGACGTCAGACTGGTTCTTCTGACATTGGAGGGACGCAAGCAATTGGAGGCTCCATCGCTTGGTTTTTCTCTATGTCGCGGACCGGAGGGGCCCGTTCACAGTGGATCTTTTCGCCTCCAGGACAAACTTCCAGGTCCCAACTTACTTACTTTAGTTGGATTCCGGACCCAGAGTGCATGGCGGTGGATGCTTTTCTTCAGCAATAGCCATCTCAGAATTGTGTATGCGAGATTGACAGACTTCCTCGACTCCAACTCTCTGCTAGACCCGCTTGTCTGGTTTCCGCGCTAAGCACTCTGTGGAAACGGCACTGACCAAAGTATCCAATGATCTACTCGCTGTAAAATCTCGTGGTCACTACTCTATCCTAATTCTCCTTGACCTGTCTGCGGCTTTTGACACTGTTGATCATCAATAGCTTCTTCTTATCCTCCGCAATATCTGTCTACAAGATATTGCTCTCTCCTGGTGCTCCTCCTACCTTTCCCAGCGCTCTTCCAGTGTTTCTTTCTCTGGCTCTGCTTCTTCTCCCCAACTCCTTTCTGTGTGTCCCCCCCCAAGGTTCAGTCCTTGGTCCCCTACTGTTCTCCATCTATACTGCCTCCCTTGGTAAACTCATTAACTCATTTGGCTTCCAATATCCAATATCCAATATCATTTCTATGCAGATGACACGCAAATCTACCTGTCCTCCCCTGATCTCTCCCCGTCCCTCTTGACTAGTGTCTCTGACTGCTTCTCTGCTATTTCTAACTGGATGGCTACCATCAGCTACACCACGCAGGCTTGCTGCCTAGGTGTTCTTTGACTCAGACCTCTCCTTCAAGCCTCATGTTCAGTCTACACATCCCATGCCTCACCCTTCTGTCAGTCCCTACATTGGCTTCCTATAAAATATAGAGCTCAATTTAAAATTCTGGTTCTTGCTTTCAAATCGCTACATAATGCTGCTCCTACCTATCTATCCTCCCTTATACACAAGTATATCCCGTCTAGGCCCTTACGATCTGCTGAAGACTTACGTCTATCTTCTGTCCGTACTCCCACCTCTGATGCTCGCCTTCAAGATTTCTCGAGGGCTGCACCGTTCTTGTGGAACTCACTTCCCTCCTCCGTTAGATGCTCACCCAGTCTCCACTTAGTTAAAAACTCACTTCTTCATAAAAGCGTATCAATTAAACTGTTAATAGCTCTGGACTGATTCCTCTTCTGCAACTGTCACTAGTCTAATACTATCCTTACCTTTTTGTGTCATTTTACCCCACACCCTCTAGCATGTAAGCTCATTGAGTAGGGCCCTCAACCCCTCTGTTCCTGTGTCTCCAACTTGTTTGGTTACAACTACATGTCTGTTCGTCCACCCATTGTAAAGCGCTGCGGAATTTGATGGCGTTATATAAATAACATAATAATAATCATCATCTCAGACAGCTTATGCGTTTCCTCCGTTTGCTATGATCTCCAGAGCCCTGTTGCAAGTATGTCATCAACGGGTGTCATTAGGCCTGGTTCCCAGAACTTCTGGAACTTTCGCATCAGGACCCACTTCTCCTGCCATCCCTACAGACACTCCTCTCAGACCCACGAGGCAACTCTCATCCTCTGGTGGTTGACGGCCGCCTCTCCTTAGTGGCCTGGACTCTTTCAGGGGAACCTGGAATGTTGACGACCTATCGCAGTCGGTTAGTACCCTCCTCTGGGACTCGGAGAGGTTACTTATCCACATGGAACTCTTGGTGTCGTTGATGCCTGGAACAGAATACCTGTGACGAAGTGCCCTTCAGCACTTGGTCCTAAAGAGGCCTGCTTGCCAGCCTCCTGTCCTGTGATTATGGCCCTGGGGTGTATGGCCCTTTAAAAAAAATTGGCTGCTTTGTCCCTCCTCAACCTCTCATCAGCACGTGCTAAACTTTAACCCCATGGCGATTTTTTTCTATTCGTGGGAACTGAGCGCTGTTTGGATATATTGAGTGCTCAGATTTAAGCTATCTGGGGATAGGTTGAATGTGGGGGTTCTGTTCAGTGTAATGGAAATTATGTATTTTTGCTGCTGTTGTGAATGGAGATATTTTCTGTACCTGGAGATAATTGGCTTACCACACCCAGTTAAGCCAATTATCTCCAGGATAGAGGAGAAGATAGACCGGCTGCACAGCCTAACTCTGTGGAACTGGTTTGGGGCAGGAAAGCCATGCTTGCAGTCGGTCAAAAAGGACTTCCATCTAACTTCTGAACCACTGGACCAATTTGTATGATTTTGACATATGTTTGTATACTGGTTCAGAATATGTAAAGGTTATGTGAATGTGATGTATACTTTTAAAGTTATGAATATTGTGTAAAACTGTATTTTCCTGCCTGTATTTTTGTGGGTGGTAACATTGTTTAAAAATATGTATATAAGAAACAATAAAACCACAGCTCTGTCTGTTCCTGTTTTGACCCTCAACATAGAGCCTCGTCTCATGATTGGGGGATACAACTGCATCTACACTGGAGGATTGCTATACTCTACATACTCCCCTAGATATAATCACTAAGCTCTTTTAAGAGCTTGTTCCAGCTTCGCTCTCTGCAGGAAGAGAGATTCAGTCTGCAGTGCTTATGGTGTCTGGAGAAGTGATGGAGCCCTCGGGAAGCACTAGGAGGTACTAGGAGCTGCGTTACAATACCGATCCCTTTACAGTATCCAGTGTTTTGAACTTTCTCTCTCACCTTTTTGACCAGGGACAATCATATTGATCGGGTAACGTTGCCAGGTCGGTGATCTCGGCGGCTCATGTGCCTCTCCAAGGCTCTCCCAGTAGCCAAGACCCGTTGGTTTGCAGACTTCTCAGGGGCATCAGACTAACACATCGTCCAACACCCAAGTACTCCTCACTCTGGGATGTACGCACGGTCTTATCGTTTCTACAGGATTGGCCGGACAATGAAGACCTGTCCCTCCGACAGCTTTCAGTCAAGTTTGCTCTTCGGCTATGCCTTACGTTCGATGTCGACGCGTTCTCCTTTTCACCAGAGGGGGTGACCTTCTCCATGTCTAGACGTACCAAGTCTGACTCAACGGCTATTTTCTACACATATTTCCGGGACTCACCTAAGCTCTGCAAGGTGGCAGCCCTATCTCGTTATGTGGCGCTTCGACTCCTCTTCGCCCTTCTCGCTCAGGACAATTGCTGGTCTCCTACATACAACCTCACAAACTGGTCTCCTCTACAATCTTGCCCCGATGGATCAGAAGTTTGTTGTCTTTGGTAGGCCTGGTTCCAGCTTTCGGATCTTGTTCAATTAGGGACGTGGTGGCGTCTGGCACCCTAGTGGCTGGCGCTTCACTGCAAGACATCCTGCTTTCGGTGGACTGGTCTCGAAGACACTTTCCAAAAATTGTATTTCAGACTGGCTGTTAATGCTTTGTTGGCCTTGTTGGCTGAGTGTTAAAAGAGCAAATATGAAGCCTCCTGTCAGGTTATAAAATTGTAGATTATGCTAGCTTTAGTGTACCTATAATCTTAATTTTATTAATGACACGAGACAAATATTTCCCTCCCAGTTTTTCACCCTACTCTTTTTCTGTTTTGTCAGGTGATTTGGGTCTATCCGGTAAATATACTGTTTTTCTGTTGCTGGTTTACACTTCTGTCTGTCACATATTTTTTGGGTATACTTCTAGAATGTTTGGGTGAAATTCCTGTTGATTTTAGTAATGGTAACTTTTTCTAAGTACATTTCACTAGTTAACCAATTTTTTGATTCGGTTTATCTCGTTTCAGTTTCAAGCTTCATCTATGGTACCACATTTGAACCACTGCTCCGGAAGATGCTCATCAGTTGGCTCCAGTTTCTTTTGGGAATCCAGATATATTGTTTCGTTTATACTGTAATTTGTTTTCTCGCAGCTTGAAAGAGGAAGTGCATTACCTTTTTTTCTGATTGGTTGTTTTCTCTCTATGTTAATGTGCTGCTGTGGAGTTCTAGTAAAGAGAGACTTAAGCAAATATGAAGCCTCCTGTCATTAATAAAGTTAAGATTATAGCTACACTAAAACAAGCATAATCTACAATTATCTCCCAGGCACAGGGAAGGGATTATCTTGTTTTACGTGGGAGTGTCCTGGACCTGAGAGCCAATGTAATCATGTGTTTGTTTTTGCTGCAGTATGCCCCTGGAATATGTAACTGGAAAAACCCCTTGCATGGGGACATGCATATAAGGCCAGTTGTGGCTGCTATTAAAGGAGTTTCTCACCCTCAACATAGAGCCTCGACTCCTGTGTGGAGCGAACAGCTATATTCACAGTGGGAATTGCTATACTCATTATACTCCTGTAGCGGAGCTGCAATATTAAATCCCAATATCTCCGCTGGTACAGAAAGTCATCCAAGAAAAGCGCTGAAAATGAAGGCAATATTCCAAATCCCCCAGTAACTGGACAAAACACAGTTCTGGGAGTCAACTAACGATTTTATTCACAAGCTCCAGTATTTATGTGATTCCCCATGCAAGGGGTTTCCTCAGTCACTTTACAGGGGTTGTACAGTAGAGGACTACATGGGGAACTGAACATGCAGGACATTTCTCCCACCATGCACTGCTGTACGAGACCGATACTCCCACAAGAATATCCTGTTAAATGGATTATCCCTCCATACAGCAGAACCGGCTTTTCACACAAAAATATGTAACTTATACTTTATTCGTGCCATTGTACCGAATGACCGTTCGGCAGATAGCTGGGGTCTGAGCGCACACTTTGGGAAAGTACCGCTCAGATCCCAGCATAAATAACCGAACGCCGCACGAAATACATTTTACCACCAACTTTTCAGAAAGTCACGAATACATAGGTTGGAAGAAAGTACCAAAAGACCGGCGCTCCAGAACGGCCTGGAAGTCCAGCGGTGTTCGCGCCGTCGAGTAGCTGATTTTAGTTCTAGGCACTCGACGACCAAACACTGCTGGGCTAAAATTAAATCCAAGATGGCCGCCACCGCATGGTCGGTAGCCGAACGACGGCCACCCGGGAAATCAATTAGCAGCCGATTGATACAATGTTGCAACCGGTTAATGGGAGCCACACGACCCCCTGTGTGTGGGCTCCCATTCGGTACTTTGTTTGTTTCACGAACAGTGTGGAAAGTCACTGTTCGTGAAACTACCAAATGAATGCTAGCGGCTTTCGGCCGTTAGCATGCGAATGCTCTTTATTACAGGTATAGACGAATACATAAACTAACAGAATTGGACCAGCTTTTCTAGGGTGCCAGGCGGTCCGTCACAGGAAGATTATGTACATTCAGAGAGGAAGGGGGAAGTAGGCTCTGTATGTTCAGAGAGGAAGGAGGAAGAGAAAGGTTCTGTGGGTTCATAGAGGAAGATTCTCTACGTTCAGAGAGGAAGGAGGAATAGGAACCCCCAAACATGAGCCTAGACTTCACGAAGGGGTAAGATTATCTGCTTAATCCAGGCTCAATGGCCTGCTTTTATGCAGTACAAGGACACCGAAAGCATGCCCATGACACTCCCACACAAAACATGGTAATCCCTTACTTTTGCCTGGGAGATAATTGAGTCAGGAACTGTACAAACTCAATTATCTCCAGGCACAGAAAAACATACAATTAACAAACACCCCAAAAGTACTTTCAAAATACATGAAAACCCCACAAAAGTTACATCCCCTGATAGCCCCGATCTGGGTGACTAACATATCCAAAAATCACCCAGATCAGTTAAGGGGCTCGAGATTTCCATGGAAGTCAATTATTTGACCGATTGTGAACATGGTCCTATGCCCAAAACAGTTCCATAAAATCAGGGCTAGTGGTCAGTCAACTTGGGAACATAAAAACGAAGTTTAAAGGATTCCCGAACAGAGGAAGAGAATGGTTCCTTGGAAGGCAAAAAAGGGGTTAATTAGCCCAGAGGTGGTCAGCAGTTTGTGAGTTTGTTCGGTTCCCGAACAGTACAAATAAATCCCACTAACCAAGTCTTTTTACCAGTGTTTTCTATGGCCCATAGTCAGTGGGCAGGAGGCTAGCCTCCACACTCCTTCAGGAGCCTTGGCAAACATCCAGGGAAGGGGGCGTTCGTCACAGAAGGTTCTGTACGTTGAAAGAGGAAGGAAAAAAAGGAAAGTGGAAGAGGAAGGTTCTGTACGTTCAGAGAGAAAGAGGAAGGTTCTGTATGTTCAGAGAGGAAGGAGGAAGAAAAAAGTTCTGTACGTTCAGAGAGGAAGAGGAAGAAGAAGGTTCTGTACGTTCAGAGAGGCAGGAGGAAGAAGAAGGTTGTGTACGTTCAGAGAGGCAGGAGGAAGAAGAAGGTTGTGTACGTTCAGAGAGGCAGGAGGAAGAAGAAGGTTGTGTACGTTCAGAGAGGCAGGAGGAAGAAGAAGGTTGTGTACGTTCACAGAGGCAGGAGGAAGAAGAAGGTTCTGTACGTTCAGAGAGGAAGGAGGAAGAAGAAGGTTCTGTATGTTCAGAGAGGAAGGAGGAAGAAAAAGGTTCTGTATGTTCAGAGAGGAAGGAGGAAGAAAAAAGTTCTGTACGTTGAGAGAGGAAGGAGGAAGAAAAAAGTTCTGTACGTTCAGAGAGGAAGAGGAAGAAGAAGGTTCTGTACGTTCAGAGAGGCAGGAGGAAGAAGAAGGTTGTGTACGTTCAGAGAGGCAGGAGGAAGAAGAAGGTTGTGTACGTTCAGAGAGGCAGGAGGAAGAAGAAGGTTCTGTACGTTCAGAGAGGCAGGAGGAAGAAGAAGGTTCTGTACGTTCAGAGAGGAAGGAGGAAGAAGAAGGTTCTGTACGTTCAGAGAGGAAGGAGGAAGAAGAAGGTTCTGTACGTTCAGAGAGGAAGGAGGAAGAAGAAGGTTCTGTACGTTCAGAGAGGAAGGAGGAAGAAAAAGGTTCTGTACGTTCAGAGAGGAAGGAGGAGAAAGAAGGTTCTGTACGTTCAGAGAGAAAGGAGGCGAAAGAAGGTTCTGTACGTTCAGAGAGGAAGGAGGAAGAAGGTTCTGTACGTTCAGAGAGGAAGGAGGCAGAAGTAGGTTCAGACAGGAAGGAGGAAGAGCAAGGTTTTGTAAGTTCAAAATGGAAAGAGAAAAAAAAAAGGATTTGTATGCCCAAAGAGAAAGTAGAAAGTTTTGTGTCTTAGAGGGGAAGGATCAAGAAGAAGATTCTGAATCTTTTAAACAATGCTTCTCTGACTTTTAAGAGATCATTATGAAATGTGTTCCTCGCACTGACCTTGTCATTGTTTCTCAAGACCAGTGGCACTTCATACGTATTAAAGGGCACATAATTCTGAAAGACTATCTCTGAAGGAAAGGGCTGGAACAATGCTTGGTCCAAATCCACACTAGAAAACTAAATCAAACCAGAGATGTGTTAATAAATCAGCAGTGGAAAATACAATGCTAGATGCCAGTCTCGGACTGCCAGACAGAATACTAGATGCCAGTCCCAACAAACCAGCTATAATTTAATATAATAATCATTAGCCCTTAGCTGTAGTAACCAGCTTGGCTGAATGCATGTGAAGCCCTGTGTATCTGGTTTAAGAGGTGAGATTAAGGTTAATAAGAAGAACACATGGACAACTAAAATTCTTATTTCACCTCTGTGGAAAATATATAATGGAGGTTATATCTACTGGAGTGGGTACAGTCTTATACAGTCAGAAAGATGGCCATGGCTCTTCCACACCTCCACATAGTACAAACAAGATTTCATGAATTACCTGTGTTGAGGACACCTCAGAAATCAATTTGCAATCCAAGTACTGAGCATCTAACTCAGTGGAGATTGACAAATTGACTAAATTTGGAGTGTTAAAGGGACACTACAGGCACCAACACAATCTAAATGCATTTAAATGTTTTGATTTAATATTCATGCTGTATTTTTCTCCATGCTGTATTTTTTTCTCTCAAATCTTGTTAGTTTTGCAAAAAAAAAAAAAGAGAGAGAGAGACAGTGAGAGAACAATATAAATGTTTGCGGATTGCCCTTCTTAGCCACAATTTATATTTTCACAAAACACCTTCCCAATTGGAAAGCACACAGCGTAGCTCAGCCAATGAGAGCTCAGTGTGAGCTTACCGGACTACATCCAGCAGCCAATCCATGTTTCCTTATAATCTATATGGTATTTCACAGCTAATACGAGGACAGTGACGGGCTGTGGAGCAGGTCCAGGTCTCTTAATGGCTGAGCTGTTTATTTACAGCGACGTTAAGGAACATGTGAAAAGGGGAGGCATGGCTAAGGAAGAGGGGTTATACTGCAGAAAGCAAATTTTGCAAATCTAAAGATATTTGAATGTGGAGAAAAAAAAAACAGAGCATAATGATGTGGCTACAACCTATCAAATGTACTTAAATTGTGTTAGTACCCAGAGGGTCCAGGTATGCTGGATCATATAACGGGCATTGATTAATCGACTGGAAGCTTGTTTAAGTAAGGTCCTCCTTAACCTATTGTTCCTGTAACATTGTGATTGTCTCCCATATTGTTAAATTTCATCCTTTTGATTACATTGTAAAGCGCTGCAGAATACGTTGGCGCTATATAAATACCAATAATAAAAAATAATAATCATCACAAGTAAAATAAACACCTTCTGATGGCTGGTCTCACTCATGTCAAGCAGCTCAATGATCCTCGGTGGATACATCACTTTCGTATTGGCCAGTTTCTGCTCTGTGCTTAGAGACATTTCCCTGAGAAATGCCGAGGGGGTCAGCTATATAGTAAGAAGGAAAAAATACACGGTAATAAACATGACTCGATCGTTACCTTTGTTTCAATAGGACAAATCTAGAGTAGCATTTCTTGTATCCCACGACAGAGCAAAGCATTCACTCTCTGAGAACAAGTCAAGGGTCACTGTCACAATACACATTAAAATATCAAATCAGAAGCATTGGATAACACCATAAAAGAAACCTTTCACATGTGCCCACATGAATTGACTGCCGTAGTAGGACATGTACACACCCACACTTCTCACAATGGGTTAAGCACGTGGACATCTTGCTGCAGAAGACCAGCCCTGGGACCCGCAGAGTCTCAGTAAAGGTTTTTCTGAACATCTGTCTGCATTGATTTGTTTCTCTGCTGGATAATCCCAGGTTTCAGTCACCAACATCTGTCTCGCTAAGCTCTTCTGTGCGGGAACGCAAGAAAATGACTTGAATTAATGTGTAGTCATTACCGTTAGTCTGGCCCCCTCGTCTCTGGTCATTTTTGGGTTTTGAGGTGGCACCACTCTAGTCTGCAATCCACTGGACAGGTTAACGGACAGGTCCTGGAGGGAGTTCACCGGCCCCTGGAGCTTACTGCTTGGCATGCTGTCTGTCTTCTCATAACATCTAAAGTGGTGGTTAGAACAAAACCGCTTCAATACATGAGCCCACTCACACAATGAAACATGTCTGATTCACATAATGCTAATGATTTCATAACCCGAGCAGACACCCCAATTCTTACAAGGCTTCCATCCGCACCCAGTCACCTAAACATTGCGCTGATTGACATACTAGAAATTAAATGATGCAAATATGTATAATGCAAAATAATTATTACACAAGTAAAAGAAGACTCTCCCCCCTTCCCCCTCTGCAGGGCACTGAAAGGGGAAAAGAGAAGGATTGCTCCTCTGCAAGGGACTGAATAGGGGAAAGAGAAGGATTGTCCCTCTGCAGGGCACTGAATGGGGGAAAGAGAAGGATTGTCCCTCTGCAGGGCTGGGAGAATGGGGGAAAGAGAAGGATTGTCCCTCTGCAGGGCTGGGAGAATGGGGGAAAGAGAAGGATTGTCCCTCTGCAGGGCTGGGAGAATGGGGGAAAGAGAAGGATTGTCCCTCTGCAGGGCTGGGAGAATGGGGGAAAGATAAGGAGTGTCCCTCTGCAGGGCTGGGAGAATGGGGGAAAGATAAGGAGTGTCCCTCTGCAGGGCTGGGAGAATGGGGGAAAGAGAAGGAGTGTCCCTCTGCAGGGCACTGAAAGGGGGAAAGAGAAGGATTGTCCCTCTGCAGGGCTGGGAGAATGGGGGAAAGAGAAGAGGAATATCCCATCATTGAAGAGGGTAGGAAAGAAAGGGGAGTAAAGTCCAATCCCTGTAGAGGAGAATCAAGGAAGAATGTCACTTTCAGGCCTACTATGTGTAACTGGAGAATGTCCCATATACCCAGCAATATATGTGACCAGCAGATTGACTGCCCACATAATAAATCTAGATCACACCTGTTCTCATCACTAAAATGTTTTAATTTACCTAATAAAAGGTTAAGAGACGGTGAAAGCTCCTTATCACAAATACAGACTGAGTAAGAGTTAAAATAAAAAGCGGGTATTATTCTGTAATCCCCCAGTACAGCGCTGCACGGAGTGTGACAAATCTCAGGTGTGTAGAGCGCTGATGAAACACACAAGAGCCTTTCCTCAAGGCAGAGTGCTAGTCCCCAGTGTATAAATCCCCAGACAACAGGCCTTGTGCAAAACAAATTTCTTAGAAGCAATAATAATATTAGCAATGAGTTATTTGTGTAAAGAATGAGATCACTGGCCGCACGACTCTTCACACCACAGTCTGACAATGTCCCCTCCATTAAACTGACACTGGACTACACAGGGCCTCTCCCATACCACCCATACCATGCACAGAGTGAGGATTCCCAGCCATACGGCTAGAGTGACCTGGGGAGCACCTGAGTAGTGTGAAACCCTCCAACCCTGGGCACCTGTCTGTAAAACAATATTTGTATGCTGCAGCCGGGAATATGCGTGCCAAAAAAGATGGCCCCCCCCGGAGGAAGGGCATGTGTAGCGGAGTAGAAGGGGTTAATCCAAAGATGCTCCGCTGGAAACAAAGATTCAGCATACAGAAGAATAAAGACACAGCATAATCCCTCTCCCAAGGACTAGACGACACATAGTCTGGGAGTCAACTGGCTTTTAATGCACAAGCTCTGCTTTTATGTGTTTTTCCTATGCAAGGGAGGCAACTTCCATAATTATTACAGTATCCAATCACATAGTCGGTACCCCCCCACATCTCCTCCCCTTAGCTTAACAGTTAAACTTATTAAAATGTACATACCTTTCCCCAATTCTTGGATGTACCCCAAATACAGGGGGTACACCTTTAAATGAGGGATCCCCTGGAAGCCCTGATCTGGGTGAGAAACATACTCAAAAATCACCCAGATCGGACTAGGGGTTCGGGAGTTATTGAAGGGAAAAGATTTGACCGGTCTCAGTTCCCTTGTAAAAAGTCACGAAAGTCTTTGCCATCCATGCTTAACTTTGCATTCGAATGAATCCCCTCGTTCGCAGGATTCATCCTACCGAATGCTGGGCTGTTCGTGCGTAAGATTCTTCCCTTTCCGGAGTGCTGGAGGTCTTAGCGGTGCTTGGTTAGTCGAGTGTCCGATTTGAGTTCCAGACACTCGATGACTAAACACCGCTGTTCGTGCGTAAGATGGCCGCCCCCACGTGTTCGACAGGCGAATGGCGGCCGCACACGAACCTCAATTACCAACCTTTGCAACATTGGTGCCTTCGGTAATGAGGGACACACGACTGCACCGGGGTGGTCTCTCATTCGGTATTTTACACACTTTCGTGGGTAATGCAAGGGATGTAGTTCATGAACCGATTGCCTGAGGATAACCAGTCTAATAGCAATACGGCCATTGTAATCCAAGTGCATTCGAATTTCGAAAGTCCTTTTCTCAGTCTCTTGGTGGCTATATTTGCCACAGCATGTAAACCACCCATGTGTGGCAAACCTAGCCACTTCCGGACACTTAGGGTGAATATTTTGTTAACTGTTGCTATGCTCAATTTATATGCAGTGTGTAGCATTCATCTGAATATTATAGCAGTTATGTTTTTTTTTTATGTAAAACTGTATATTTTGATGTACGGAGAGATAATGTGATTAGCAGTACATTCTTGCACAATTATCTCTCCTGTACAGCAAGGCATGCTGGGAAACAGCCATGCAGGCTAAGTTCCCCACACAGTCCTCTGTAGTAAAACCCCTGCAATGTCATTCAGGAAACCCCTTGCATGGGGACTTGCTTAAATATTGTGACCGTGGAATAAAATGACAGTTGGCTCCCAGACTATGTGTCGTCTAGTCCTTGGGGAAGAGGGATTATTATTACGCTGCCTGTGTTTTACCTGCTTTATCCTGACTACCAGCGGAGATACAGTGGATTATACTGCTACTCCGCTACAATTGGTGGCAAGCGACGGGATCCAACCTTACAGCCGAAAAGCGGTGTTCGGGTAATTGAAACTACCGAACAGGAAAGTGAATGGCAATTCGGATACAACAAAGAACCGAACACAGAGGTGAATGGAGACAGACTACACTGCATTGAAATAGCAGACGTTAAAGGAACTATTGGAAGCCAGGGGTAAGATAGCCAGCAATAAGCCAAAAGCTGTGCCGATTGCTGAATTGATGAAGGGAGACAGAGCTCGCAGCGTTACACCCCCACCAGCCATGGAGGAAACCCCCTTCCAAAAGGAAATGAGGACCAGGATGGAATTTTTACCCCAGCCAGTACCCCTGGAAATACTGACAGTACTGATGGCGGATGTGCAGGAGTATGTGATGGCACACGGACCGCAGGATGCTCCTCCCAGAGCAGAGTCTATTACTGCTTCAGTTGTCAGCCAGGTAAAGTCTAAGATCCCATACCATGCGTTTAAAATGTTCTGTGAAGAGAACGACGAGATTGATGGGTATCTACAAGACTTTGAGAGGCTATGTGACTTGCATGATTTGGAGCAGGCAGTGTGGGTACCTTTACTGGCAGGCAAACTGTCAGGTCGGGCAGCCGAAGTCTGTCGGGCTGTACCCAGGGAGGACAGTAAAGATTATGCCCGGATAAAACAGGCTAACAAGTGCGTCGGGTTATTTTGGAGGGGGGGGGGGGTCTTCTTTCCCCTCATCTTTTTCACTTATAGGGCACTCTGTCACAATGTGCAGGCAGCCAGCATTCTAAGCATGGCTCTGCACATTTAGCACACTGTTTTTTCACTATTCACTTTATCTTTCTCTTATGCTTTATACCTCCTAATATGTGGCATATTATATAACAGATCCATTTGTGGATATATTTTGTCTATTCAATAATTTTGGACTTAGTTTATATGTGGCAGTTATTATGATAGATACTACTCTAAATACACTTTATTTTTTGGATTATTTTATATCCAATATATAGTATCTATTTATACTCTTCTGCTTATTCAGTTACTTATGTCCCAATATACTAGCAATTGAGTACATGGCAGTTAACATTATAGATACTTTTTTGATACAATTTACCGATTGAATTATTTTCAATAGATCCAACATATAGTATCTATTTATACTTTTCTGCTTACTCAGCCTTTAATGTTCCAATATGCTAGCAATCTAGTATTATATCTTATATAATGCCACAGCCTGAGACTTACTAGGTAAAAGCAAGTCCTTAATGTCTCTTATATATTCTTTGGATGTATTGATACCAGCCTGCACTCACAGATATTGACCTATGAAGCATTATATATTAAAGTCTAAACCTGTGTACTGCAGTATCTACTTTTAGAGACATTAGGAAGGGAGTTTTTTGCCATTAGGCGGTTATTTTCTACTTTCACCTGACCCATTTTTCTATTATTGTATTTCCTCATTGTATATATATCTCTATATCTCACTTTGTATAGAATCATTACTATTCACTATTCCAGTGGATACTCAGGTACTAGTTATTTTGAGTATCTTATAGTTTTTCTAATCAGGGGTTATGCTCCAAGACACAACTGGAGTGTCTTATAAGGTGTGACCATCTACAGGCTAAGTGGTCTAGTCTATTTTTTAGACAGCCATTGCCTGTGGACGGCTTTCTTTTTTCTTGTCCGAATAAAACAGGCTATACTGGAAAGATACGCCATTACTCCAGAGGCATACCGGCGCAAGTTTCGAGGATTGCGCAAACCAGAGAAAGATTCCCACCCAGAGTGGACCCACAAACTGGACCAAGCCTCCCAGGGATGGACACAAGCCAGTCAAGCAACCACCATGGAAGAGTTACGGCAATTGCTGCTGTTAGAACAGTTTTTCAATGGCCTGTCCCCAGAGGCACAGGAATGGGTGAGAGATAGAAAACCCCTCACCCTAACAGAAGCTGCAAGACTAGCAGACCAGCACTATGACGCCAGGAGGCATCACGGTAATCTCAACCGAGGGTACCCTCGACCCACCGCTCAGCCTCATACAGCTACCCCTACTGCACCTACAGCAAACCCATTCCGGCCAACCCCGGGGGGGGCACACTCCACCATCCAGGTATAATGGCAGAGCGAATATACAGTGCCATACGTGCAAACAATGGGGCCACATGGCGAGAGAGTGTACCCAAAACCGGAGCCGCCAAGCATGGAGCCAGGTACGGCAGAATCCAGACCCAAGAGCAGCCGCCCACCACTACCAAGCAGAGCCAACAACCCAGGAGATACTTTTTAATCAGACCGAAGAGTCCCTGGGGATACTACACGATGTGATGTCGGTACAAGCCACAGACAACAGGCAACACCGGTCCACTTATGGGTCTACCGCCCCTCTTCCAGCAGTGACCACTTCGGCCCATCCACGACCAGGGGTAAGCAACAACTCGTACCCTCCCAGGTACAATACACGACCGCCAACCCGCTGCTATACCTGCAACCAACAAGGACATATTCAAAGAGATTGCCGACTGAACAGGAACCGACCAACCTGGCATAACCAGGGGCCACCACCCCATAACCGAGCTGCGGTACACTGTTACCAAAAAGAATCCTTTGTCCCACACATGACAGCCATATCCGTAGACGAACCCCTGGGAACCCTGCACGAAGTGAACCCCATACAAACCGCCTCAGACAGACAACCAACAGGGGCACTGCCAGGTGGTACACATGGAGGGAAAGAGTATACAAGGATTACGTGACTGGTTCCACCTTGACTCTGGTCCGGAATCATCTGGTTCCAAAGAACAATCTCACTGGGGACTGTGTGGCCGTACGAGTGGCAGGGGGAGCAATTTACAAAGTCCCCACTGCCAAGGTACATTTGGATTGGGGAGCGGGGCATGGGAATGTGGAGGTGGGGATTATGCAGGATTTGCCAGCTGATGTGATCTTGGGCAACGACTTGAGGGAGCTCACATCCGCCTTTGTTCCCCAACCCACTGTCCAAGAAGCATACCCTGTTACTCGACAGCAGGCCCACACCACGGCTCCATCCGATCACTCTGAGGCTCAGGTAGGCAATCTGCCCCACACCCCTCCTGTTCGCCCCTGGGATGCCCCCTTAGAATTTGGCAGCGAGGTAGCCCTAGATCCTTCCCTGCAGGTATATAAAGATCGTATAGACAAGAATCAGGCAGTGCGGAACCGTGGGACAGTGAACATCGTAACCATGTCTGACTGGGAGGAAGAGTGTGAGCCTTGGGTACCACCTCCCATTAGCAGGCCGCGATCCTACAGACAGGGAGCAGGCAATGGAAGAGGTTGGGGCGGAGGGCAGGGCCCAGGTGGCCGAGGCTGCTGGGCAGAGGAAGGATCCAGGAGGAATGGCGATCAGCCCAGGAACAGAGAGTCCTGGAAGCAAGGGGGCATCACGCTGCTGTGTTTCCGCCTGGACAGCTCACTGGTCGGCATGGTCATAGGACGTGGAGGAGCTAAAATATAGGAACTCGAAGAGTTATCTGGTGCAAGGATAAAAATTGTAAATGATAGCTATGACTCTGAGGTCAAATTATTTGGCACTAGGGATCAGCAAGATAAAGCAAAGGAACTGATAAATGAGCTTGTCAAAAGTTCAAGAAAAGAAGCTGTTTAAGAGTACTGCGAAATCCCTGATTCCCCCAAAGAGCACCACTCCTCCACGTGTGACAGAGAAGCAGTTTGTTCAAATTGACTGGGCTTCTGCTAATAAACAAGCAGCGATATATGAAGTCCTAAAGTGGAGAAAAGAAAATAATAACATATTGTGCAATGATTTAAAAGAAAATAGACAGCAATCCATTCCCAATCCCATTTTGAATTTTGAAGACGCATTCAGTCCATTTCCTGAAGTAATGAGTGCGTTAAAAGTTGCCGGGTTTAAAAAAAAAAAACCTACCCCGATTCAGTCCCAGCCTTTGCCAGTTATACTGCAGGGAACAGACCTTATTGGTATCGCCCAGACGGGCACAGGGAAAACATTAGCATACCTACTTCCAGATTTTATTCACCTGGACCTTCAGCCGTGTCCTAAAGATCAGCGTGGTGTGGGCCCTTAAAAAGCTGCAACCCTATTTGTATGGGTAGTACTCCGGACATCCACAAGCCGATCCATTAGGATCAGACTGTGTATGCCGGTTTGGTTCTGGGGGAGCATTGTGGCAAAACAAGCCACTTCTGGACACTTTGGATGAATATTTTGCTAACTGTTACTATGCTCATTTTATATGCAGTGTGTAGCATTCGTCTGAATATTATATCAGTTATGGTTTTTTTTTTTTAATGTAAAACTGTATATTTTGCTGTACGGAGAGATAATGTGATTTTATTAAGACACGGAGGCGAGTATTATGCTGCACTCTTTCTTTATTTCCCTCAGCAGCAAAGAAAAAAAACTTTATAAACATAACCAATGATAACATTAACAGTCTCAGGTGTATTCTTCCCAGTAACAGGAACAGCCAATCAGGATCCACTTCTCCAGCATAATAGGCTCTGTCAACCAATCCTGTTCCTCTTTCTTTGCTGCTCCCTCAGTTAAGTATATCTGATCCCTCAGGCTCCTTAACTGTGGGATTACTTTATATTATATTATATTGTATATTATATGATATTGTATTCTATTATATTGCATTGTATTATATTATATTATATTATAGCATAATTTGGTAGTACATCCTTTCATTTGATGCCTTAATTGTTTTTATTAGTTTACCCTTATTATCTTCCTTGAGTTTTCATGGCCTCTGCGCCCCTTTAAGGCCCCCCCCCGCTCCAGCCGGTCGCCTCCTCAGAACCTAATTTGCAGGGGTTCGGGGACGTCGGCTGGAGCCGCATGGCGCCCCCCCCCCCCCTTTCTTCTTCCCCGCCGTGCCAGCCGCCACCGTAGAGCTCACTGAGCTCGGATGCCGGCTCCCTGCTCGCGGCGCGTGCATGTGTACTCGCGCTGAGCGTTACACATTCACCGCGAGCAGAGCTTACCAATTTCTCCTCTCCAGTACCGCTCGCGGCGGCCATTTTACTGGTTTCCTGCGCTCGGCATGTAGCTCCACCCCCAACTACCGGACCTCGGAGTTGGGTTAAAGCTACAGTGGCGATCGGACGGCTCCTTGCCCCCTCCTCACCCTTTCTCTTGTGACTGTAATTGTTTTTTGTGAGTACTTTGTTTTTCTCATAAAGGTATATTACCCCCTTTCTCTTTGGGTTAATCAACCCATTTTAGATCAGCTCAGTACAATTATTTGTGGTGCCAGTGTTATACACACAATATGCCTGGGGACAAAGATATACCCTCCCCTCCTGGGTCTCTTATTACCAATTTAGGGTCTGTTAAAACACCCACAGGGGTACCTGAGATTGGGGCGACTATCCCCGCTGATTTTGATCCTACTGCTGATATGCAGTACATGATTGACAACACCATGTCCCATGTTGTGACTAAGGCCCTCACATCAGCCATGGGGCTGATGTCTGAATCTATCTCACAGAATATTACACATGCTCTACTTGGGGCACAAAAATCGACCCAGCCGATCACTACCCAGGCTTTGCCTGCAATAACCCCTTCATAAACTCACACTGGCCGCAAGGCCACTGCAAAAATAAAACACTCTTCAATCTCACAGATGGACAGCTACACACCTGTCACAGATGGCGCGTCTAATATACCACCGCGCAAAAGAGCCACTAGCCGGGCAAAATCGGCTAGGTTATGGAAACGAGCAAAAGCCCAACTAGAATCTGAGTCAGATCTCAGCGAGATTGAAGAGGAGACCGATATGGATTCGGAGGATCCATCAGATCCCGAGTCAGATGGTGTGGTCGGCGACCATGACCCCAGAGAACATATTACGCCTCCATCTGAATCGTATGACATGGAGCTTAAGGTCCCAGACAATGCAACCAGATTAGTTGACCCCTACGGGGAACCTCTGTTCGACCCCGATGACCTGCGTCATCCAAGGTCAGCGGACTGGTCCCCTTCGGCCCACGTGGCCAAATACGTTGCATCGCGGACTCGCAAACCTTTAAATAAGGTAACACGTAACAAGCTGCGGGCAGAATGCCCACGTCCCACTGTCCCTGACGAGGCCTGCAGAACACCTGCAGTTGACCCAAAAATCATTCAATTCTTGGGCAAGACTGGCTGGAAGCCTAATAAGGGCCTTGATTTCTCCCTGCGCAATTGCCAGGACAAGATATTAGATATATTGGGCCCGGCAACGAAAATTTTTGATATGGTCGAAAGCGACCAAGAGTTAGATCGTTCCGCCATAAGTGGTTGGATACAAAGGGTGATTTGTCTGATTGGCAATGCCAACTGTGCGGTGGCCACAGAGCGTCGCAAAGCGATCTTATTAAAGATAGAACCCAAACTGGTGAACATGGCTATAACCGAACCGGGCACCCAGGCCCGTGGTCTCCTGTTCGGAGACAATTTTGTCAAGGAGCTTGGCTCCTTTGTCCATACTTTCACTGCCTTGGACAAGGCGCAATCGAACATGCGCAAGATTTTCCAACCTAAGGTTTTTGGTGGGCCCGGAAGAGCCAGGAGCCGTCTGTCCGGCCGTGTCAATAGGGGTTAATTCTGACAGAGCCGAGGCTCCTACACTGGACACGCCTCCTTCACGGAGCACCGCAACATCCCGGTCTTCTTCCCACAACGTGGACGACCATGGGTTGCTCGTGGACCACGTGGCTCCCGCCCAGGCAGACGTCCTTATGGTAAGTGCTCTCCTATTTCCTTCTTCCCTATGGGCAGTGGGGGGCAGACTCCGACATTTTTCCCATGCATGGTCACACATCTCATCGGATGCCTGGGTATTGAACACGGTAAGAGGGTACACCTTAGAGTTCATATCCCTCCCGGTACAACTCTCCCCACCGCGGGGAATACTGTTTTCCCACCAAGACGCCTCCCTTGTAACCAAGGAGGTTTTGGAATTGGCACGCAAACGGGCCATCTTAGAGATCCCTATGACTACCCCAGGGTACATAAGCAACCTATTCTTAGTTGCCAAAAAAGGCGGCGGCGTCCGCCCAGTGATCAACTTGAAACAACTCAACACTTTTATTGCCTACAACCATTTCAAAATGGAGGGCATACACTGCCTCCGAGAACTCCTCCAGCCGTTGGACTGGATGGTCAAGTTGGACCTGCAGGACGCCTATCTCACGATACCAATCGCACGTCAGCACCAAGACTTCCTGCAATTCATATGGCAAGGAAGGAAATGGAGATTCACCTGCCTCCCATTTCGGACTGTCCTCAGCCCCATGGTGCTTCACCAAACTCATGAAGCCCGTGGTGGCTCTACTTCGAAGTCGAGGGGTTCATCTCATAATCTACTTGGACGACATCCTCATGGGTCGTTCCAACCACATTCTCGAGACCCATCTGTCATGGACTCAGAATCTTTTGCAAAATTTGGGTTTCCTTATCAATTGTAAAAAATCCATACTGACCCCTACACGGCACATAGAGTTTTTGGGCCTCGTAGTGGACTCTACTCTACAGACCCTACACTTACCGGCGGCGAAATTGACCACCATAAAGAAGGAGATCAAACGCACTCTGACGACCCCCCTGATCTCCCTAAAACAATTGGCGAGAGTGATCAGCCTCTTGGCGGCCTCCATACAGGCCATCTTCCCGGGCCCTCTACACTATCGAGCGCTACAGCGCCTGCAGGCCTCCCATTTGAGAGACGGGACCTCATGCACGGACATGATCGCTCTGGACACAGAAGCAAAAACAGAACTCAGATGGTGGCTCTCCCATATGGACGCCTGGAATGGCCGGGCCATTTTCGGTACCGAACCAGATATAATAGAATCCGATGCGAGCTTGCACGGTTGGGGCGAACGCTGTGGCAATGTCTCCACCGGTGGCAGATGGTCCGAAGTGGAATCGACGCTTCACATCAATTGCCTAGAACTCCTAGCCGGTTCTTTTGCAATCCGCAATTTTTCACCGACTCAAGCCCGATGTGCCATCCTTTTAAGGATGGACAATGTATCGGCAGTCTTTTATATAAATCACTTGGGCGGCACGACTTTTGGCAGTTTTGCCTGGCACACGGCATTTCAGTCACAGCGGAATACATTCCGGGCCTCTGCAATACCACGGCGGATTGGTACGCAAGGCACCTCAGAGATTCCAGCGACTGGCACCTGGAACCCAGGGTCTTCCAAGACATCCAGTCTCTATGGGGTCCTCTGGACAAGGACTTGTTCGCCTCCCGTTTGAACAATCAACTTCCCAGATTTTTCAGTTGGAAACCGAACCCGGCAGCATTGGCAACAGATGCCTTTACCCAAGACTGGTCCTCCGAAAGGAACTACGCGTTTCCTCCCTTTGCATTGATTCCCCGCTGCCTACTACAACTACGGCGACAGACGGGAACGGCAGTGCTCGTGGCGCCATTATGGCCGTCACAACCATGGTTCCCTTCCCTGTTGGAGATGGCGATAGACATACCCCGCACTCTCCCACACTTCGACTACCTACTTCAAGACCCGGACGGGTCCCCCCATCCCCTGATTCAACAAGAGTTACTACACCTCACGGCGTGGCTGATTTCCGGGAACCCTACTCAATCGAAGGAATTTCGGAATCGACTCTCCAACTTCTCGAGAGCGCATGGGCACCCGGCACAAATGGCACGATTGGTGCATGGAACGGAACTTGGATCCCATATCGGCTCCTCTGACTTCGATCCTGCAATTTCTAACATCCTTATTTGAAAGCGGCAAAGCATATCGCACGGTAAACCTCTACAGATCGGCCATTTCTACCGCACACCAAGGCATCGATGGCGCACCGATAGGACGCCATCTACTGATATGCCGACTCCTACGCGGCATTAGATTCGCAAGACCTCCGCTACCACGCTATTCCGTATTGTGGGACGTCTCCATCATCCTCCACTTCCTCGAATCTTGGCCAGATAACGCAACACTGTCTCTGAAACAACTGTCGGCGAAACTGGTCATGCTCCTATGTCTCATATCCTGCAAACGGGTCTCGGACGTTAGAGCCTTAGACGTCACCGCACGTTCCTACACTCCGGAAGGGGTCTTTTTCGATATATCACGGAGAACAAAAAGCTCAACAAAGAGAGTGACATATCCAGCTTTTCCTGACAAACCTCTCTTGTGTCCGGTTAAATGCCTACAAACCTATGAACTTCGCACCAGGACGTTACGGGACCCATCTAAACATGAACTCTTCATCTCCTTCCAGAGACCACATCTACCAGTGTCTACCACGACCCTGGCTCGCTGGGTCAAATGGATCATGGCTACGGCAGGCATAGACACCTCCATATTTTCACCACACTCCATACGAGGAGCAATGGCTTCCAAAGCCTCTTCGATGGGTTGTCGCCTGGAAGACATCCTAAAAGCAGCCGACTGGTCTTCAGAATCTACCTTCTGTTATTTTTACTTCAAACCAATACACCACTTTGCGGGAACGGTAGTTTCTCAGCTTTCAACCAGCATAATAGGAGCCTCCGTGTCTTAATAAAATTCACGGATTTTACTATTACCATGACGTAAAGTCATGATTTTATTAATGACACGGAGGCGAGTATTATCCCTCCCTCCCACCCGACGACGGTGGAAGGATAGATGGAAGTTGGGTAAGTTGACCTATGGTAAGTCATTTTACTATGTATATTTGTTGCAGTTGTAATCGCCAGATTATTACATTACAGTTGTACTTAGTAAGCTACGATCACTAATGGCCTATCTGGCCACCAACATTTCTAGGTTAAACAACAATATTCCCTTGGACACAACACTGACCAAACACTATCTTGAATATCTATGAATATGCATACACTCAGTTTTATGCTAAGATATTACCATATTTTTCCTCTCTTACAGCCTAATCTACCCCACATCTACTGGAAAAACCATGTTCTATGCAGTTTAACGTTTGGTTGGATAATTTTACTCCTTCGGGATTGCAAATAAAGAGGAACAGGATTGGTTGACAGAGCCTATTATGCTGGAGAAGTGGATCCTGATTGGCTGTTCCTGTTACTGGGAGGAATACACCTGAGACTGTTAATGTTATCATTGGTTATGTTTATAAAGTTTTTTTCTTTGCTGCTGAGGGAAATAAAGAAAGAGTGCAGCATAATACTCGCCTCCGTGTCATTAATAAAATCATGACTTTACATCATGGTAATAGTAAAATCAGTGAATTAACAGTACATTCTTGCACAATTATCTCTCCTGTACAGCAAGGCATGCTGGGAAAAAGCCATGCAGGCTAAGTTCCCCACACAGTCCTCTGTAGTAAAACCCCTGCAATGTCATTCAGGAAACCCCTTGCATGGGGACTTGCTTAAATACTGTGACCGTGGAATAAAATGACAGTTGGCTCCCAGACTATGTGTCATCTAGTCCTTGGGGAAGAGGGATTATTATTACGCTGCCTGTGTTTTACCTGCTTTATCCTGACTACCAGCGGAGATACCGTGGATTATACTGCTACTCCGCTACACCATGCACCCTTGATCTACCTCAAATAAACAGCAGGTTTAAACTCTGCTGCTAGCATCCATTTATAACAGATACAACTGTACATTTAGAAACAAGCCCTCACTAAATGCCTGGTCAGAAACCGCATGGCGGCCATGTGGATACAGATTTAGGGTTAGAGAGACAGGAGAGAGCTGGGTTTTTTTATAACGGACCCTCAGTACCTGCAGAGGGGGCCATGTGGATACAGATTCAGGGTTAGAGAGACAGGAGAGAGCTGGTTTTTTTTATAACGGACCCTCAGTAGCTGCAGAGGGGGCCATGTGGATACAGATTTAGGGTTAGAGAGACAGGAGAGAGCTGGGTTTTTTATAACGGACCCTCAGTAGCTGCAGAGAGGGCCATGTGGATACAGATTCAGGGTTAGAGAGACAAGAGAGAGCCGGGCTTTTTATAACGGACCCTCAGTAGCTGCTACATCTCTACCAGGCTATCACCTCATAAAATCAACCAAACAGGGGGGGGGCGGAGCTTGCGGCCAACGAGGGTAGACGCCATCTCAGCCAGCTCCCCGCAATTCGCCTAAAACCCACCGAAAATCGCGGGCATCCTACCCCATAAGGCGACGCAACCCGGCCGACCTACCTCACCGAGAGTTCCTGCATCCGTCGATGCCGTTCTTCCAGCCGCCCAGACAGGCAAAAATAAAACGCAGGTCTGGGGCCTACTGCGCAACGCCAGCCTACAGCCTGGATGACCTACTCGCAATCGGCAGAGTGGGACACAGCCTGCAACTCCCAGACACCTCATCCCCACATCAAATGCCAGCAATGGGACGTCGGTCCCAAAAACCACACACAGCGGCAGAGTGCAGGGATATTGGCACCATGCTGCAACGACCGGCGCCGGGCAAAACACCCTCCACAGAGGTACTGCAGCCTACACACATTGAAGCCATGAGGCAGAGTGATGAGGTAGGGATCACACAAGCCCTGCAGACAGATCAGGCCCCATCCCAAGAGCCCTATGATGGCACAGCTCCCACTACCAAAGCTGATTTAAAGGCACTGCTGGCAGACATACACAAGGTCTGGGCTGCAGACCTCCAGCAAATAAAAGCAGACATACAGGCAGTCACAGGCCGAGTAACACAAGCTGAAACAAACATCGGCAGCATTAACTCTGACTTGACCACAATTAAAGACACAGTTACTCAGCTCCAAGTGCACCAATCAGCCTTGTCGCTCAGGCTGACGGCCTTTGAAGACAGACTACGCCGCAACCATGTTAAGATAAGGGGAGTCCCTGCTAACATTAGCGCAGATGAACTACCACACTATGCCAGGCGATTGATGGCGACCATCTCACCTCACCCAGTGACCAGGAAATTAACCATTGAAGGAACATTTCGACTACCAGGCTCACCCACGGCAAAACCAGGCCAAATGCAAGACGTCATACTCCGCTGCGCCACCTCTCAGGATAAGGCCCAGATTATGCTAGCCCTGAAGGGTAAAACACCGCTGTCCTTTGAAGGCGCCTCTCTAACCTTCTACCAGGACCTCACACGAGCCACACTGCAATGGCGCAAATCATTGGCACCGATCACTTCCCAACTCAGAACAGCTGGGGTGACATACAGATGGGGCCCCCCTGGAACGCTGTATGCTACGCATAACGGGACTGTCCACACACTAGAAGCAGGGGCAGATATACCCTCTTTCCTTGCATCACTAGGCATAGCAGGCCAGACCGTAAGAACACAAGACAAACCATCCAAAGCCTGGGACCCAGTGAACACGGCCATATTCACACCGAGAGCCGCCACATCACGGGAAATGGAGCCTTAGCAGGACTGAACACTAAATACTTAAACGCAACTCGACAAGACAGCCGAACACCCCAACAAAGCCCTACTGTTTAAAATGTGTTCAACGTTTAGCATTAATGCTTCAGTTTATGTTTTTAAACTACACGACGGCTAGTCATGAAAACCCGAATTTGGGTTGACAATTACACGACCGAGATGGCGATTACCCCCCATAATCCCCAACAAATACCCCCCTCAGGAGTGGGCGAACTACACAATGGAGCGTATATACTCACACCCTCACTCTCTTCCCTACACTAGTTATACACTAACCCTCAGGCACGAGACCTACCAACTCACCTGATGCTCACTAGGCAACCCTGATACCACACACCCTGGCAACCAGCTCAGTATAGAGCCTACTCAGTCAGATGCAAAACGTGACCTACCCACAGAGAAGCAACATACACAATACTCCCGAACCCTTAAGTGACAATCCCCCCCCCCCCAAGGGATCACTATATGGCACCTACACAGGGCTTCTTCAGCCTGACCTAACTTAGATATCCTAACTATAAGATAAGACTAGGGACTAATGAAAGTATTTAGAAAATTGGGCAGACTAGATGGGCCGAATGGTTCTTATCTGCCGTCACATTCTATGTTTCTATGTTTCTAAGATGATGAAAAGCAAAATCTCCTCCTCATGCGCCTAGACCATCTCAGACAAAACGCTAACCTACACCCAATCAAACTAGGCATACTTGTCTAACACATACAATTGTTGTAGAATTATTAGGCCTCTATGAATCTGTAAGGCCCCTTTAAATCCTCTTGCTATACCTCTAAGAGGCCCCCATAGTTTTACAAGAAAGCTTTGTCTATAGAACATAGAATTTGCATGTCAGCAAGAAATAGCTTTGATAAAATGTGTATTTACTAAAAGCCTTGAAACTTAACCTTGAGAAACTAACAAGTGCCAGCTACGCTCTAAATGGATAGCTGCCAAAAGGCCCCTCCCGTCGAGTGAACTCCTCATGTTAGCAAAATGGCGCTAAAACCTGTAGGAGTTAAGAAATTACGTAGATAGTGACCTAAGAATGGGGAGGGCATTTTACTAACATCTTAGCACCTAAGCCAATTAACAATGTCTATTTGTCTATATCTTGATTTTCTTCAATGATGTAATAATGCCTTTATAAGGGTCTGCGCACCCATTTTCTGTCAGAAGCCATTAAACTTCTCTGAAGTTCTTTCATTACCCTGAACCTTGTGTCTCAGTGTGAATTTACTTCTGCGTGCACGCAACTTTATTATCTTTAATTTGGACAGGAACAGATAGTCATTCAAACTAATTGGTTTGCAGTAAATTATATACGACAAATTGGCGCTTCCAACGTGGGGCTCTGGGCTATGTCCTGCCTGGGCAGCTGTCCAAGAAGACGCTGGGGGGGCTGAATCCTGGGGGAAGGAAAAGAGCCTGATCACCTCTGAATACACGGTAGAGATTGCTGCAGCACCTAGCCGGTATGTTCCTACCCCTGTGATTGACCTATCCCAGTGTCTGTGACTGCTGCCGAGAGGACATCAAAGTCAGGTAATAACTTGCCCAGAGTCTTTGTATTGTTAATGATACCTAGTTTACCTGCATGTTGACTATCTGTTGCCTGGGTGTGTTTGTATTGGTATGTGTTTAACTTAGTACCCGGGGAGTGTAAGTGCCTGTTTAACTCCTTTTAGGTACCACGTGCCTGTGGTAGTAAGGAAAAAGGGGGGTGGACCTGTGGAAGTTTTCCTGGGGGTCCTCTATTGCCTGTTTAACTCTTTTAGGAGCCACGTGGCTGTGGCTGTAAGGAAAAAGAGTAGGGGGAATCTGTGGAGGATGATGTAGACTCATTGCTTCCTGGGGGTTCCCCAGAGTGTCATTTTGACCGCTTAGCTTCTTGGTAAAATTCCAGCCTCGAGCGCTGAGGCAGGTAAGATTCCAATTCTTTAGGCTATACAGGATTCGGGTTGGAAGCTGTTGCTGTTTCCTGTGGCTGCTGGTAGTGAGACTTGCGGGTGGGTCCGCAACAGGGACACTACGAGGTTGAGGGAGGTGGCTTTTGGCCACACGAGTAAAGGCAAGGGATAAAACTGTTGAATTTATTTGAACTGTGATGCATGCACTGTATTTACACTGAAATGTTATTGTCTTAATTGTCTGTCACACAGATTCCTGTGTTTACTTCTATCTTACTCACTGTACTATTTACACTTTCCCCTCCTATTTCTCTTTCTCTGTTGAGAGAAGTGATTGGTCACACACTTCTCGCCACGCTCCAATCCGCGGCTACCACGGGTAGGCGGAATCAGTGACTAGTCTACGTTTTGGGAAGACGTACTTAAAGAGCTTGCTCTTAAAGTAGCAGTCGAGCACGGTAGACGTTCTGTTCCTTTCTCTCTCTATATCTGGGACGCCTTATATAGGGAGGATGGGACAGAAGTTAGATAAACCCAGTAAGGGTTGGTTAGCATGTGATCTAGTGGAAGACAGAGAAGGAGAAGAGATGGTTAAGAAAGTGAGTAAGATTGCTAAAGTATGTGGAATTACCGTACCTCTGTGCGGCAGATTGTAGCCAGAGAGCTGGCGTAAGTTACTGACAGAGAAGAAAGGGAAGCTGTCGGACCAAGATTTGGTTTGTACAGCAGAAGCCTGGTACCGAGTAGCAAGAGCTATTCAGCAAAAGGGATAGGTTGAGGAAGATATTGATCACAAAGGTTTAAGATTGTTTGTGTATTATAATAATTGTGTTACTGGATGCTGATGGATCCCTATTCTCCCCCCCCCATCAGTCCTACAGATCTCGTCACCCTCATCCTCTCTCTGCAGCTCCCTGCACCTCCAGTCCGTTTCTCCCGTCAAAGATTTCTGGTTTCCAAACGTATAAGTCTCTGTCCTTCTGTCTTGTTACTTTCCAGCACTCACATGGTTAATCTTCATGCCTGCAGCTTCACTCCCTTTTTTGCACTGTCTAACTTTCTCCCCCCCTCTCCTCCCCGCTTGCCTGCATTTCTACTGATAAGAGTATAAGGTACTGAGGATTGTGGGAGTGACGAGCTCACAAGATTGCATTCAGTGTTGAATACGGGATTTAGGAAGGTGTAGAGGGAATATGCGATGTTGTTAAGTCAGTATAAGAGGAGGAAAGTGATTAATGGTTTGAGGAAGATAAGGGAAATTGGTTGAATTCCGTGAGTTTATTTTGCATCATTTTATTATTTTAAAGTTATTTTAAAGTACATGTTTCTAGAAACAGCTGTATGGGCTGTTAAATGCATAATGTTTTCAACTGTCTTATTTAACCTGCCAGGTCTGTTCATAGTTTAGTATTTCATTTTGCAGAACGGAATGTTGCTTCTCTGACTTATTTTAATAGTTTTAATATAGTGTATTGTTGAAAGTGCGTCAGTCACCACCCTAAAGATGGCGCCTAGTACAGAAGGAGGTTGACCCTGCCAGTCCCGTGACCTATCTACAGTCACGGTTGCTTCTAAAGTGACGTCACTTCCGCCCTTACCATGCCCACACCTCCTGTCTTCCTTTCCCACACATATCATGGACGTCACCCCTCTCACTTCCTCCCTTGCTGTCATTTCCTTCCCCGCCCCTGTCATGGCTGCCTCCATCATGAGGCCTACCCCTATTATGCTCGTCCCATTTAGAGACATGTTGTTTTCCTTACACTCTACATATTATGAACTGAAACATTATAATTACTAAAACAATCATGCCATTTGTTTCCCTGTATCAGCAATTTGTCCGTGATATAAAAAAAAAGAGAAGGTTGCTAAAATGTAATTTGCAAATGTGGTGTGACCTACAAATGAGATCTGTTGGACACGAATATAAGAGCATAACAGCTGATTATCCAGCTTAATCTTGCAACAAGGGAAATAGCTAAATAATGCAAGTTATTTTAAACATTGTATCTTTACTTAATCGAATCTTGCTAGTTACAGATCGTATGTTTACAGTAACATCCTATACGTTAAATGATGGTTTAGCATTAGAAGGATTAGTGACATGTTTTATTAACCCAGCCACTACTGGTTATTCATTTTAGTTACAGGGTGGTATAATTGTTATAGTCTAATTAATATAAATGATAGTACCGCAATAGTTAATGTTTTATCCAAAGACATATAGGAACTTTACTTCACTTACTATTAACCATTATTTATAATGATAGACATGTTCAGACTGCAAAAAGCTATGGCTAATGACATAGAAAGGGGTTTGAGTCAGTAACACAGCCCATACAGAGGAGAGCAAACCCGCTGATGCTTAATGCCCCTGCCATGGCAGTGTCTACAGGGAACAAGGGGGGTCACTAGCCACTGTAACTTTACCTATTGAAGGTCACCCTACTACTTTCCTGGTTTCCTGGTTAACACAGGTGCATCCCGCAGTGTTCCTAGAGAACAAGACCTGCCTGACTCATCGTTCCTGCCTGTCACCGATGTCTCTTGTGTTGGTGCTGATGTCCTATCCCGCCTCCAAGCATCCATCACCCTCACTGCAGACGGCCAGGTTCAATTAAATACACCTTTGTCACAAAAAGACACTACAGTTCTTTGTTCCCTTCCCATTTTACTGTGGAGATGATCTACCCACAACAGAACAATGCTCAATTCATCTTCTTTACTATCTAGCAGAACAAGGATGTGAAGCTTCACGTCTCAAGCTGCAATTCTGCCAACCTACTGTTATCTTCCTTGGCCATTGTCTGTCTCAGGGAACCAGACATCTCACTCGTGACCGAGTTAGAGCAGTACTGGACATTCCACCTCCAAGGACCTCAAAGTCACTACACGCCTTCCTAGGCCTCATTTCCTATTGCCGAGCATGGATCCCAGAAGCCTCGCTCCTTATGCAACCTCTTTATGATGCTCTCAAGTCAGACCCATTTTGCTTGTCCACAGAAGCCCTTGATAACTTCTGTTCTCTCAAACGTGCTATTGCTTCTGCTCCTGCTCTTGGCCTACCAGACTATACCAAACCCTTCAAATTGTTTGTTTCTGAAAGACAAGGCCATGCAACAGGAGTGCTCACTCAGGCCCATGGTCCTGGAGGCCGCCAAAGGCCTATTGGATTTTTCTCCTGCCAACTGGATATTGTGGCCAGAGGACGTCCCTCTTGCCTTCGGGCCGTCTTTGCTGCCAGAGAGCTCATTGAAAGAACTGGAGATCTTGTCCTTGGCCACCCCCTGGTTGTCTTGGCCCCCCCATGACATTTCTGCCATAGTCAACCAGGTCCAACTTAAGCATGTTACTCCTGCTAGGCATCTTCGCCTTCAATGTCATCTTTTGTTGCCTGACAACATTACCCTCCAAAGATGTCAAGTTCTCAATCCGTCCACTCTTCTGCCACTCCCTGAGGGGGGTGTATACTACGGATTCATCATGGACGAAACTTATGTTTTTCTTCTCACTGGCACCATCAAGAAGGAAATGCATCCCAACCTATCCTTTCATGATGGACAAGCACTCCTTCATGACGGAGCAGGATATGCCTTCTGTACCATGTGGTACAAATCAAACATCACTCCTGAACCCTGCTATGAAGATGAACTCTATCATCTGGTCGAAGTAAAACTCACTGCACAAGACTTCTACTGTGATTCTGAAGGCAACAGTATGGTCTTGATTCATCTACCTCCGGAACTCAAGCATTTGTACCGTCATTGGGACACTGCCATTCCACATGTCCCTGTGACCAAGTTGAAAACAATATCATGGAATGATCTTGGGCCTATGGCAAAAGCATGGGCCACTATGGACGAATCACAGCTACAGGAAAATGGTGTTGTCAAATATCCAACAACTGACCACCTAAAAGCATGGCCACGTCATTTCCTGGAAAATAAGTTCCAAGATTTAACCATAGTGAATGACTACGACCCAGATACACCTCATGACTGTTTTGAACAGATGAAAATGGAAACAACACATCTACCAACTGTACATGAAGACCCATTGGTAGATCCCGATCTCACCCTGTTTGTGGGCGGCTCAAGATATGCTGATGAAGAAGGAAGATACCATACAGGATATGCCGTAACCACAACAGATGAAATTGTCAAATCATCATCTTTACCATCAACTATGTCTGCACAAGAAGCTGAATTGCAAGCCCTGACTTCAGCATGCAAGATCTCTGAAGGAAAGCGCGCCAATATCTACACGGATTCAAGATATGCACTGGGCGTGGCTCACGACTTCGGATTAATTTGGAAAACAAGAGGATTTCTTACCACCGCCGGTACACCAATCAAGCACGGTTCCGCGATCAAGGAGCTGATGGACGCCCTCCTACTCCCAGAAGAAGTGGCTATTTTGAAGATAAAAGCACATGGGAAGTTGGACTCAGATGAAGCAAAGGGCAACCATCTAGCTGATCAGGCTGCAAAACAAGCTGCAAAAGAACCACAGGAAGTGGAAAGAAGAGTGTCCGGAAATGAAGAAACTCCCATATTTACTCTGCAGACTCTTCCAACTGACCTGAAAATCCTGCTGGAACAACAGGCTACAGTTGCCCCTGAAGAAATACAGAAGTGGAAACAGAAAGGGGCAGTTCTGAAGGATGGAGTGTACTCCAACAACCTCAATTTCTGCCTCCCTAAGAATTTGTACCCAGCAGTCGTACAATGGGCACACGGACCTGCACATTTATCAAAGGATCTAATGAATGCTCTTGTACAAAAATACTACCTCACTGTCCCCATATGAGATTCTATTTGGGACTGCACCTAGGCTAGGTTGCTATTTTCCCCAACAACTACAACTTCAAACTGATGTTTTTGTAGATTATGTAACTGAACTCGCAAATGCTTTGAACAAAATCCATGCCCAAGTTTTCTCTTCAATTCCAGATCCTGATTCTGACACAGGCAACCACAGTCTGCTCCCCGGTGACTGGGTTCTGGTCAAGAAATTTGTGCGAAAACACACCCTGGAACCAAGATTTGACGGACCGTTCCAAGTTCTCCTGATCTCCCCTACCTCTGTCAAATTGGCCGGAAGGCCTAACTGGATCCACGCTTCCCACTGCAAGAAGACACCTGCCCCAGAGGAAGCTAACTCTATGCAACCATGTGCCTCTGGTACATTATCTCCTTAGTTGGCCTCCTTAAAGCCCAGCAGGTGGCCATCACCAAAGATGCTAGTGGGTACACTTTCTGGTATAATTCATCATGTACCCATGTGGCTACATTCACTTTTGATTACTGTGATATTGTAGAATGCCCATTCCCTAAGTCACAGATTCAAGCCATTTATAAAGATATCCCACAAGCAAAAGACCCTTACGTTTGTGTAGTAGATGAACAATGGGGTTATGACTGTAACTACTGGGGGGCTGCGGGATGGAATACTGGGCCTGCCTGGGGTTATAAACCCAAAAGTGCTTTATCTAAGATAGACAATCAGGGTAGATCCCTCCTTCAAAGAATGACTTTAAGAAAGCCTGGAGGAAGTACCCCTATGAAATTAATGTTAAATATTGAACATCCTGGCCCCGAGGATGCAGACCGATATGTAATGGGAATGTATTGGAAGAAAGGTTCCTACAACAAATTAGGTCATTTCTACCTCAGAGATATGTACCACTCTCCAGAGTGGCAAGGGGCTGATCATATGGTCCCAAATCCGCTAAAACCACATATCCAGTCCTTTAAAGATATGATGGCCATCGCTAACCCCACTTTTGAAGATACCATGGCCGCTGAAACTGGATTCAATGACATTAATTTGTGGTTAGAATGGATGAGGTATAATGCCAACAAACATAATAAAACAGCATGTTATGTATGTGGCGGTGCCCGACCCCACCTTGGCACCGTCCCCCTAACTCTCCCTTTAGAGATAGAAGATTGCTTCTTAAGCCTTTTTGCCTACCAATATGACTTTAATAGGTCCCTCTGCATGGCATGGACGGCAGAATACCCTCTCTTAGTTGAAAATGTTAAGCCACCAGATGGAATCACAGTCTATAGAGGTAATTACACTTGTTATGCCATGTATGACGGGATTGGTAAATTCATGGGTAACTTTTCTAAAGGTTATTGCGCCACTTACAGAACTGTTCCTATACGCCTGTTGCAACACCATACCAGGTCATTGGGGGATATTTACTGGTTATGTGGGGATCTACAGTTAAGATCTAGGCTGGAAACTGAGTGGTGGGGTGAGTGTACCCTGGCCAAAGTTATCATGCCCATTCATATTATTTCTGATAATCATCATGACACATACGACCCTCCACATACATCAGCCAGAGTAAGGCGCGAAACCCCAGTAAAAGGCAGTTTTGACCCCCACATTTACATAGATGCCATTGGGGTGCCTAGGGGGGTACCTAATGAATTTAAAGCTAGAGATGAAGTAGCTGCAGGTTTTGAATCACTTTTTACCATAGTCACTGCCAACAAAAACCTTAATTGGATTAATTATATCTATTACAACCAACAGCGCTTCGTGAACTATACCAGGGATGCCCTCCAGGGCTTGGCCGAGCAATTACAGGCCACATCCCAAATGACCTTCCAGAACAGACTGGCCTTAGACATGATCTTAGCCGAAAAAGGGGGGTCTGTAAAATACTTCCCGACACTATGACTTGTTGCACTTACATTCCAGAAAACACAGGTCCTAATGGTAAAGTCACTCTGGCCATAGCTAAATTAAATAGACTCTCAGAAGAGTTAAAGAGAAACTCTGGAGTTACTGATCCCTGGGAAAAATGGTTTGGTTGGATGACTGGTTGGCAGAGAGCTTTAGTCCAGATTGGTATTGCCTTACTAATTTTTCTTTTTATTCTCGCTCTTCTCATTTGTTGTGTCCTCCCATGCCTAAGGAAATTCCTGCAGAAAACTGTAGACCAAGCAACACCAACCTTCACTCATCTGACAATCGATGATCAAGACCTCATCTCACCCTGTATTCCGCTACAAACTCTCCCTTATACTGATGAAGTGCAGAAAGTCTAGGAAGGGACAGTACAGGGACAGCGTCCGTCTTTATGGGTAGACTGCCGTACGGAGAAGTAGTGGATAAGCCACTATGGGTTACCAGCGGAGTGAAGAGTGTTCCTGAACCGTACTGACGGATGTGCTGCAGCCTGTTAGGGTCAAGAGAGGGATAGACTTGCACTTTGCATTAACACTAAGTCAGCGGTCATGGGGTTTCTGTGTCTTTGGGCTAATACTTCTTCTGATACTAACAAATAAAGTTTTGTCTTTTAGCAAATAACATTTTAGGGGGGACTGTTGTAGAATTATTAGGCCTCTATGAATCTGTAAGGCCCCTTTAAATCCTCTTGCTATACCTCTAAGAGGCCCCCATAGTTTTACAAGAAAGCTTTGTCTATAGAACATAGAATTTGCATGTCAGCAAGAAATAGCTTTGATAAAATGTGTATTTACTAAAAGCCTTGAAACTTAACCTTGAGAAACTAACAAGTGCCAGCTACGCTCTAAATGGATAGCTGCCAAAAGGCCCCTCCCGTCGAGTGAACTCCTCATGTTAGCAAAATGGCGCTAAAACCTGTAGGAGTTAAGAAATTACGTAGATAGTGACCTAAGAATGGGGAGGGCATTTTACTAACATCTTAGCACCTAAGCCAATTAACAATGTCTATTTGTCTATATCTTGATTTTCTTCAATGATGTAATAATGCCTTTATAAGGGTCTGCGCACCCATTTTCTGTCAGAAGCCATTAAACTTCTCTGAAGTTCTTTCATTACCCTGAACTTTGTGTCTCAGTGTGAATTTACTTCTGCGTGCACGCAACTTTATTATCTTTAATTTGGACAGGAACAGATAGTCATTCAAACTAATTGGTTTGCAGTAAATTATATACGACACAATCTATCTATTAGATGCAAATCTCATATAGGAGATTACTTAACTTAGCTTGTTCATACAACTCATTAAATGTAAAAATGTGCAAGTTTTAACGCATAACTTACCTATGTTCAAATAATAATGCGCTTGTGGAAGCTGTTGTGGCTATACAAGCACTGCTGTAAACCCATGCACAACAAAAATAAAGAATTAAAAAAAAAAAAAAATCAACCAAACAGTCAGCATGTCTTCCCTGCTACATCACTACCCCGCTATCAACTGATGACATCACATATACTGCGTTGCATGGCTCCCTATTACATCACTACCTGCTATCGCCTGCTGGTGTCACACACACACTGCTCTGCATGACTCCCCATTACATCACTACCTGTTATCACTATAACCTCTAAAGTACGTCCATAAGCTTGTGTGCTTTAAAAGACTGGAGTGTCAGATATGGGCGTCCTACATTTACCTGTAGTCTCTAAGAAGTGAAAGCAGATATTGTACCTGGCAGTAACTGTAGCGGAGCTGCAATATTAAATTCCACGATCTCCGCTGGTACAGAAGGTAATCCACAGTCAAGCGCTGAAAAGTAAGGCAATATCCCAAATCCCCCAGTAACCGGACGAAACACAGTTCTGGAAGTCAACTGAGGTTTTTATTCACAGCTCCAGTATTTATGCAAGTCCCCATGCAAGGGGTTTCCCTACTGACATAGCAGGGGTAATACAGTAGGGGACTTAACAATCCGTACATTTCTCCCATCAAGCACTGCTGGACGAGAGGGATACTCCCACTGGAATATACCGTTAAGTGGATTATCCCTACTTGCAGCAGAACCGGCATTTTACATTTAAATACATAACTTTAGCAATATTCAGGTTATTTAAACGAATGGACATTCGGTAGATAGCTGGGGTCTGAGTGCACATTTCGTGGGATTACCGCTCAGATCCCAGCTAAAACAACCAAACACCGCACGAAATACACTTTGCCATTGAGTTCGCCCAAAAATACCGAACACCGATGGGGAACCACAATAACGAAAGACCGGAGCTCCCGAATGGCCTGGAAGTCCAGCGGTGTTCGCGCCGTCGAGTAGCCGTTTTCAGTTCCACGCGCTCGACGACCAAACACCGCTGGTGAAACAAAGGATCCAAGATGGCCGACCGCCGCGTGGTCGGTAGCCGAACGACGGCCACCTAGGAAAGTCTTTAACTACTGATTGCAACAATGTTGCAATGGGTTAATGAGGCCACACATCCCTCTATGTGTGGGCTATTAGGGGGTAGCTCATTCGGTTCACGAACAGCCAGTAAAGTCGCTGTTCGTGAAACGAAATACATGAATGCTAGCGGCTTTCAGCTGCTAGCATAGAAATTCTATGCACATAACAGTATAGACCAATGTAACACATATATTACAGCGGTTATTACAGACAACCTTTTGATACAGATAGTCCAGCATCCTACTAGTGGCTAGGTTTGCCACAGTAACGACAGCAGAACAAGATGACTGCTCGGCACAGTTATCTACAGACATTAGATGAACTCATGTTAACCTCAGGCTAAGGAAAGTACGTCTAAAGAGTGAGTTCACCAAAAGGATGATCTACTAGCTATGGGGTAGGCAACCTTTTAGTAGTACTGTGCCATGTCCTTTGGTGTGCTGGTCCTATTTTTTTTAATTGCGGTGTGTATGTTACCATAATCTGCTTGTGTTATTTATGGGTGCTGCAGTTTGTAACGTTGTGTTTGTGAGCATGTGGGCTGTTATATTGTATATGTATATGAGTAGTTTGTGGTATTGTGTATGATAGCTCTGAATGTGGACTGTAAATTGCGTGTGTGGATCTGTTTGTTGGTGTGTATATGTGTGGGCGGATTGTGGTATTGCATGGGAGGCTGCTTGTGGGGTTGTGTGTATGTATATATATATATATATATATATATTTATTTATTTATTGTCAGTGGTGAATTTGTGTGGGCAGTTTGTATTATTTCTATAAGGGGGAGGCTTATTCTGCAGCTCTGTGTAGCAGCATGGTTGGCTTGCCTAGGTCCCAGTGGGCGCCGGGCTGGCTAGGTACAGGTCAAGGACAAGAGCTGAGATATGTGCTGCGGCCTGCTCTACTCCAGTATGGATTCCTGTTCCTAAAATCAGGGAGTAAATTAACTGGGGTCACATCCGTTAGGAGCTGCAATCTGTAAATGAGCATTGTCTCTCAGCATCTGCAATCACTGCTCAGTTTGCACTAGCAGATATCGGAAGTCCTGGGACTCCTGACAGCCGGAGCCTGTTTCACTGCAAAGGTATCTCGAATGCCATAGCTTGCTGACCCCTGTACGAGCTGCATAATAACCCTGACTGTACAATGACACAATTGGTCATCTCACTTCCACCAAGAGCCGCTGCCAGAAACCATTGTAACTTACACAAGACGTAACTTAGGCAGGACAGAGGCCCGCGCTGGGTGGGGGCAGGCTGTGTCTATGCTCTAGAGTGAAAGATATATAGTCACTATTCTGGCCAGACACACAAGTCATCTCTACATTGAACAGAAGGAGACATCAACATCATTGTGGCTGGAAAAGGCATACATTATCACTGTACAGATGTCACAGCAATCTGTGTTAGATTATTTATGGCTGTATGTGTCACCAGATTGGTAAACTCAATGTAACTTGTAACGGCACCCCCAGGCATAAAAGGGTTAAACCGCCGTTTAATAGATCTTCCCCTTCCAGAGATACAGACACAGCTACTGCAGAACACCAAACTCCCGAACCGCATATAAGGGAATGCTCCAAACTCCCGAACTGCATACAAAATAGCACTCCAAACTCCCGAACTGGAACCTCACGAATAGCTGCTAGCAGACGAATAGGAAAAGCACCCAAGCGGCTTACACTCCTAGCAATCAGTCTCTATCAGCATACAGTAAATCCCCCCCAAGAACGAGACAGAGGTCCGTGTTGAGGGTCAAGCAGTGGTCTGTTTTACTGAGGGCTACCTGCCCAGTATTTATGCAGGTCTCCCACCTGGTGGACACTCCCCAAGGGGACCAAATGGGAGACTGTGACACAGGACAGACATGAACCAATTACAGACACACAGAGGTAAAACATCCCCACAATCCATCCTAACTTCCCACCCTCTGTCCTGGAGATAATTGGGAAGTAATCCAATTGTCTCCAAGGACAGAGGCAAAACTCCATTACCCAAATGGCTACAACAAAACACTAAAATACAACAAAACACACAATATTACATTTGTCACACAAAATATATACATGTAACCCATCCCCAGATAGCTGGGATCTGAGCGCACAAAAGTACCGAATAGCGCTCAGATCAGGGGCGGACTGAGAGCCTTTGGGGCCCCCGGGCAAAATTAGATCCCAGGCCCTTTGAAGGCCAAATATATGTGCATTAAATAAATGTTAAATATAATTCATAATACGGCATTTCTTTGGATGTGTATATTGTGAAGACCTGTGTATCAATGCATGTTTGTATTTGAGTCTGTGTGAATGCACTTGTGCATGTCTGGATGACTACATATGCCTTTTTATATATAGTGTCTGTGTGAATGCATATGTGACAGGTGACAGAGTGTGTGAGGGAGAAGGTGACAGGTGGAAGAGTGTGGGAGGTTGTGACAGGTGGCAGAGTGAGGGGGTACCTGGTGGCAGAGTGAGGGAGGGAGGGGTTGAGTGGAGGCAGAGTGAGGGGGAGACACAGTGAGTGGGGGTGACTGGCGACAGAGTGAGGGACTAGTGACAGAGTGAGGGAATGGGTGACTAGTGGCAGAGTGAGGGAGGGAAGGGGTGACTAGTGACAGAGAGAGAGGATGACTGGTGACAGAGTGAGGGGGGGTGACTGTCACTAGTCACCCCATCCCTCTCTCTGTCACTAGTCACTCCCTCCCTAACTCTGTCACTGTGTCACCCGCTCCCTCACTCTGTCACTAGTCACCCCCTTCCTCCCTCTGTCACTAGTCACCCCCTCCCTCACTCTGTCACTAATCACCCCCTGTCCCTAGTCACCCCCTCCCTCTCTCTGTCGCTAGTCACCCCATCCCTCTCTCTGTCACTGTGAAGGAAGGAAGGGGTGACTGGTGACAGTGAGGGGATGACTGGTGACAGAGTGAGGGAAGGGATGACTAGTGGCAGAGTGAGGGAAGGAAGGGATGACTGGTGACAGAGAGAGGAAGGGGGTGACACAGTGAAGGAGGTGGTGACTGTCACTAGTCACCCCATCCCTCCCTCTGTCACTAATCACCACCTCCCTCACTCTGTCACTAGTCACCCCTCTCCTCCCTCTCTCTGTCACTAGTCACACCCTGCCTCACTGTCACTAGTCACATCCTCCCTCACTGTCACTAGTCACCCCCTTCCTCACTGTCACTAGTCACCCCCTCCCTCTCTCTGTCACTAGTCACACCCTCCCTCTCTCTGTCACTAGTCACACCCTCGCTCACTCTGTCACTAGAGTGAGAGGGTTACTAGTGACAGAGTGAGGGGGTGACTAGGGACAGTGTGAGGGAAGGGATGATTAGTGGCAGAGTGAGGGAAGGAAGGGATGACTAGTGACAGAGTGAGGGAAGGAAGGGATGACTAGTGACAGAGTGAGGGAAGGAAGGGATGACTAGTGACAGAGTGAGGGAAGGAAGGGGTGACTAGTGACAGAGTGAGGGGATGACTGGTGACAGAGTGAGGGGATGACTGGTGACAGAGTGAGGGGGGGAGTGGGTGACCAGTGACAGAGTGAGGGAGGTGGTGACTGTCACTAGTCACCACCTCCCTCACTCTGTCCCTAGTCACCCCTTCCCTCCCTAACTCTGTCACTAGTCACCACTTCCCTCCCTAACTCTGTCACTAGTCACGCCCTCCCTCACTGTCACTAGAGTGAGGGGGTGACTAGTGATAGAGTGAGGGAGGTGGTGACTGTCACTAGTCACCACCTCCCTCTGTCACTACTCCCTCCCTCCTTCTGTCACTAGTCACCCCCTTGGTCCCTTACTCTGTCACTAGTCACCCCCTAACTCACTCTGTCACTAGTCATCCTCCTAACTCACTCTGTCACCAGTCACCCCTTCCTTCCCTCACTCTGCCACCAGTCATCCCCTCACTCTAGTGACAGAGTGAGGGAGGGGGTGACTAGTGACAGTGAGGGGGGTGACTAGTGACAGTGAGGGGGGGTGGAGGGTGACTAGTGACAGTGGGGGAGGGTGACTAGTGACAGTGAGAGGGGGGTAACAAGTGACAGTGGGGGGGGTGGAGGGTGACTAGTGACAGTGGGGGGGAGGGTGACTAGTGACAGTGGGGAGGGTGGAAGTGACTAGTGACACAGTGGGGTGGAGGTGACTAGTGACAGTGGGGAGGTGGAAGGTGACTAGTGACAGTGGGGAGGGTGGAAGGTGACTAGTGACAGTGAGGGGGTGGAGGTGACTAGTGACAGTGGGGGAGGTGGAGGGTGACTAGTGACAGTGGGGGTGGAGGGTGACAGTGACAGTGGGGGGTGGAGGGTGACTAGTGACAGTGAGAGGGGGGTGGAGGGTGACTAGTGACAGTGAGAGGGTGGAGGGTGACTAGTGACAGTGGGGAGAGGTGGAGGGTACTAGTGACAGTGAGAGGGGTGGGGTGACTAGTGACAGTGAGAGGGGGTGGAGGGTGACTAGTGACAGAGTGAGGGAGGGTGTGACTAGTGACAGAGTGCGGGAGAGGGTAACTAGTGACAGTGAGGGGGGGTGGAGGGTGACTAGTGACAGTGGGGGAGGGTGGAGGGTGACTAGTGACAGTGAGGGGGGTGGAGGGTGACTAGTGACAGTGAGAGGGGGTGGAGGGTGACTAGTGACAGTGGGGGAGGGTGGAGGGTGACTAGTGACAGTGAGGTGGGAAGGGGGACTATCTCCTACCTGTGTCTCTGCTCCCTCTGGTCTCCCTGGCTGCAGCTCCTTTCCCTCGGGCTCTGTGTGAGAGGCGAGTACAGGAAGTGATGTCACTTCCTGGCCCCGCCTCTCCCATCACACAGAGCACCGCGCGGGATAGGGAGAAGGAGACCTGGCAGAGAGGGAGAGGAGGTGAAGCCGCCAGGTCTCATGGGGGGTGGATTTAGAGAGCGGTAGGTTGTGGGGCCCTGCGCTGCATCAGGGGCCCCACAACCTATCAATTAAATAGTTTAATTTTATTAATTTTACAGTTCCAGTTGGAGAGATCTCTGATCTCTCCAGCTGGAGCATGGCTGTGCGGCCGGGCCCCTGACTGCCTCGGGCCCTCGGTCCGTGACCGAAGTGCCCGAGTGGTCAGTCCGCCCCTGGCTTAGATCCTATGCACACAGTCCAATCGCCGTGTTGTTAAGAGTGTTCACAAAGTCTGTTCTCCATATGAATAGACTCCACGGGATGGCTATCTGGGGTAATGCTGTTCATACGGTTTAAACTACCGAATGAACAGGCATCCGGTTAAATGACTGAATGCAGAAGTAAGGAGGCTGACGGCTCAGCGGTGTTCGCGCACATAAGTGTCCGTTTACAGTTCCATAGTTTGGGCGCTAAACACCGCTGGTCGTTCGGGACTTTAAAATGGCCGCCGCCACGTGTTCGGCAACCGAACAAAGGCCACCCAGCATTCGTCAATTAAGTTGCGGTTAACCGCAGCTTCTGGGAGGTAAATTGCCGACACACTCCAGCTCTCAGGTGGTCCAGTCATTCGTGCGTTAGTTCGGTAGATTGAATCTACCAATCGCCGGGCAGAAAGGCACGAATAAGCCTTTTCTGCCAGGGAAAAGAAGGCTTTTAACATGGGGCCATAGTCCAAAGATAACAGGCGAGCAACCAGGCTTCTCCAATGTAATGTGGCGAGATTGGTCTCGTCACATAACTATTCACAAAAGGCCATAATAAATACAGGATCTCATATCACTGCAGAGGATGAAGACGGTCCTACTTAGCACCTCAGACTACGTAGTTACAGAATTTATTTTCTTTACGTAATTACATAGTTGATTGGGTTGCTAAAAAGACTAAAGTCCATCAAGTTCAACCCTGAACCCCATTCTTTTATGCTGTTGACCCAAAAGAAGGCAAAAAAACACAAACTAAATTGCACCTATTTCCAAGAATGCCACAAAAAGAGGAACGTTTATTTTTGACTCCATAATGGCAGATTTCTCCATGGATCCGGTTCACATAAATAGCAAATATATCCTTAAAAAAAAAGTCTTTATATTTTTTTTACATTTTTTTTTGTGTGCAAAAACAAACACATCCAAGTAAACGAAAGAAGTAAATTCATCTGTAAACGAATTAGAAACGTCTTTAAGCAGAGAGTTCCACATCAGTAATGTCCTTACTGTAAAGAAGCCTTTCCTCTGCTGTAATGAAAGCTACTTTCATCCAGTCTCAATGGGTGACCTTGTCTGTTGTATATTCCTGCTAACGAACACGTTAGCACCTTGTGGTTTGTGCAGACTCTGTATATATTTGTATAATGCTAAATGACAGAAAGCCATGGGAATCAGGGAGTTCATGCTCAGAAGTGAATTCCCATCTAATCTTACTATGACAAGGATTGATCTACACACACACACACACACACACACACACACACACACACACACACTAACCAATGCTTAGCAAACAGATTACAGCTGACTGGTAGGGGGATGAGATAGGGGGAGGTAAATTTACAGTGCTCATCCTGAATCCTGACCAGCAAAATATGGAAAAGGTTAGTAAAATGTAATCCCAGGAGCAGCGGCTACATGTAGAACCACTGTGACTGGAGAAAACAAACTAACCAAGGGCCATGTAGCCAGAGGATCAGTGTAAACAAAAAAACAACCGAGGATCAGTGTAAACAAAAAACTAACAGAGGATCAGTGTAAACAAAAAACCAACCGAGGATCAGTGTAAACAAAAAACCAACCGAGGATCAGTGTAAACAAAAAACCAACCGAGGATCAGTGTAACCAAAAAACCAACCGAGGATCAGTGTAACCAAAAAACCAACCGAGGATCAGTGTAACCAAAAAACCAACCGAGGATCAGTGTAACCAAAAAGCCAACCGAGGATCAGTGTAAACAAAAAACAGAGGATCAGTGTAAACACAAAAAAAAAATAACCAAGGGTCAAAAAACCAACCGAGGATCAGTGTAACCAAAAAACCAACCGAGGATCAGTGTAACCAAAAAACCAACCGAGGATCAGTGTAACCAAAAAACCAACCGAGGATCAGTGTAAACAAAAAACAAAAACTAACCAAGGGTCAAGAAGTCAGTGTGAACAGAAAGTAACCAAAGGTAAAGTAAAGTAATGAATAGATGGTATCTGGTTCCAACGAGACTGGCTAAAATATATAGCTCTGCTTCCCCACTTTGCTGGAGATGCAATAGACAACTTGGATCCTTTATCCACATCTGTTGGGACTGCATCAGAATTAAAAATAAATGGAAAGAGGCTTTTGTAGAACTAGAAATTCTGTTAACTAAACCTATTCCTAAAGCCCCAGAAAACGATATTTTGCACTTGAATATAAACCAACTGCAAAAGAAAGAGGCATTTATTTATATTCATTTTATGATCGCTGTGAAAATTCTTATTGCCCATTGTGGCAAACCTAGCCACTTTTAGGTTACTGGACTGTATCTGCAAAAGGTTGTCTGTAATAGCCGCTGGACTGTTATATTTTAATGTCTGCCTGTACTGCTATGTCTTAGAGCATGCTAGCAGCCGAAAGCCGCTAGCATTCATGTATTCGTTTCACGAACAGGGACTTTACCGGCTGTTCGTGAAACAAATGAACTACCACCTAGTAGCCCACACACAGAGGGTCGTGTGGCAACCATTAACCGATTGCAACATTGTTGCAATCTGTAAATAAAGACTTTCCTAGGTGGCCGGTGGTCGGCCATCTTGGATCCTTTGTTTCACCAGCGGTGTTTGGTCGTCGAGCGCGTGGAGCTGAAATCGGCTACTTGACAGCGCGAACACCGCTGGGCTTCTAGGCAGTTCGGGAGCTCTGGTCTTTCACTATTCTGGTTCCCCATCGGTGTTCGGTATTTTTGGGCGAACATATTGTTAAAGTATATTTCGTGCGGCGTTTGGTTATTTATGCTGGGATCTGAGCGGTATTCTCACGAAATGTGCACTCAGACTCCAGCTATCTACCAAACGTCCATTCGTTTAAATAAAGTGAATGATGGCAAAGTTATGTATTTAAATGTAAAATGCCGGTTCTGCTGCAAGTAGGGATAATCCACTTAACGGTATATTCCAGTGGGAGTATCCCTCTCGTCCAGCAGTGCCTGATGGGAGAAATGTCCGGATTGTTAAGTCCCCATGTAGTCCCCTACTGTATTACCCCTGCTATGTCAGTAGGGAAACCCCTTGCATGGTGACTTGCATAAATACTGGAGCTGTGAATAAAAGCTCAGTTGACTCCCAGAACTGTGTTTCGTTCGGTTACTAGGGGGATTTGGGATATTGCCTTACTTTTCAGCGCTTTACTTTGGATTACCTTCTGTACCAGCGGAGATCGTGGAATTTAATATTGCAGCTCCGCTACACCTATAACTGGAAATCTTTAAATACTTTTACATTAGCTAATCTTAACTCACAGGTGCTGTATCAGTTAAATATGGAAGCATTATTATATAGATCTAAAGGACTAGCTCCTAAGAAATACCTGGAGTGCGAAAATTGGATAAGGAACGTTAACGATCTCTCTGCTAATCAGATCCGGTGGTAACTTCTTTAAAGAAACACTATAGTCACCTAAATTACTTTAGCTAAATAAAGCAGTTTTAGTGTATATATCAGTGATGGCGAACCTTTTTGAGCCCGAGTGCCCAAACCGTAATACATGCCAATTTTTTTCCCCTCAAAGTGCCAAAACTGCAATTAAACCTGAATACTGAGGTTTAAGTTTAGAAAAAACAACTCATACAGTTGTCCGAACTAATTAACATCTCTGTGTGTGTATTAAGCAGTTTGTGTGTGCGCCCGGCAGTCTGTCTGTATGTGTATTTAGCAGCCTGTCTGTATTTAGCAGACTGCTGAATACACACACAGACTGCTGAGTACACAGTCTGGTAAATACACACACACAGACTGCTAAATACACACACACAGACAGACTGCTGAGTGTACACACACACAGACGGCTAAATACACACACTACATTGAGGGGTACAGTGTATGTTTGTGTGTGGGGTGATGTGTTTGTGTGTAGGGTGATGTGTGTGTGGGTGGGGTGATGTGTGTGGGGGGGTGATGTGTGTGTGTTTGTGTGGGGTGATATGTGTAGGGCAGGGGTGCTGTGTGTATGTCGTGCCCTCTCTCCCACCCCCCACTGTTTTCTTTCCCCCATCCCTCCCTCATTTTTTTTCTCCCATCCCACACTCAGTTTTCTCCCCCCATACCTCCCTCAGTTCCTCCCCCCTACCTCAGTTCCCCCATCTCTCCCTCAGTTTCCCCCATACCTCCCTCAGTCCCCCCATACCTCAGTTCCCCCCATTCCTCCCTCAGTCCCCCCCCCCATACCTCCCTCAGTCCCCTCCCCCCATACCTCCCTCAGTCCCCTCCCCCATACCTGTGGCGAAACCGGCCTCGCCCGCGTGTCCTTGGAGGGGCTGCTTCCCGCCTCTTGCCTTTGGACTATGGACCAGACTTTATGTGAATGTGTTAACCCAGATAGCTATGCCATGGGGCCCATTCGTGTAGTTAAAGACTTCGGCTCCATGGCAATTGAACTGTGTGAATAGGATCTGAGCGCTATTCGGTAGTTTTGTGCGCTCAGATCCCAGCTATCTGGGGATATGTGACATGTCTGTGTTTTATGTATAAAATGTGACTTTGTGTATTTTATAATATTTTAATGCTTTGTGCTCACCATGTGCATAATGGAGTCTTGTGTCTGTCCTGGGAGATAATTGAATTACTTCTCAATTCAATCTCCAGGATAGAAGACTCTGAAACTGGTTTGGGCCCAAAGCCATGCTTCATTTAGTCAAAGGACTTTCCCTTAACTTTTGAACCCCTGGTCTGATTCGTGCCATTTTTTAATATGTTGTTCCCCTGAATGGATTGATTATGAAAATGTATGTTTTATGTTTGTGACATGTATATTTTAGAAGTTATAAATATTGTGTAAAACTGTATTCCTCTGCCGGTGATAATGAGATTACCCATTGTGTTCAGTAATCATATCACAGGCAGAGGGGAGGAGTTTGTGTGGGAGTGTCTGGGTGTATTGTACGGATTGATTGGTTGTTTTGTAAAACCCTGTGGGTGGTCCTATCTAAGGGAAACCTGCATAAAAGAAGGTTCTTTTGGTGCCAGTAAACAGGTTCTGCTTGACCTCAAAACGAAGTGTTGTCTCGTTATTGGGGGAATTGGATTGAATGCTGATTGCCAAGAGTGTAAGCTGATTGTATACTTTTCCTGTTCAACTGCTTACAGCATTCATATGCTTGAGAGCATTCATATGCTTCTCCGGTTCGGTGATTGTGGTGTCTGCCAGAGTGCTTGGAGTCTTCAGGAAGCGCTAGGAGCATCCTTCATCCCTAGCAGTCAAACTGGAACAGCATACAATAAATCCTCCCCCAATAATGAGACGACACTTCACTTTGAGGGTTAAGCAGGAACTGACTGTACTGGCACATGCAGCCTCTTTTATTCCCAATCCACAAACATAGTACTGCCCACAGGGTTTTACAGAACAACCAATCAATCTGTACAATACACACAGACACTCCCACACAAAATCCTCCCCTCTGCCTGTAATACAATTACCTTACACAATGGGTAATCTAATTATCACAGAAAGAGAAATACAGTTTCATAAAAAACATCACAGGGACCCCAAAACATGCAATAACCCCATAAAAGTATATCCTTGGAACCGGGGGATCTGGGTGAACCACATATCCGAAATTCACCCAGATCCGTTCAGTACTTTGGAAGATACAGTTTAATGCAGATTCTGCAGAACATATACAGGCTAAATGAAAAACAATCACTGCATAATGTGTCCCCTGCTGTATAGTCCAAAACCACTGCACGATGTCTCTGTGCACCAAATACCGGCGAGATGGCACCGTGTTGAAAAGTCCAAACAGTGTCTGTGAGTTAAAATGGCCACCATCCATTGTTCTTACCATGTGCTTCATCCACTGTTCTCACCATGTGCCTCTGATACAGGAAATGGTGGCCACCCAGTAACTCCACAGTATGTCCCCAGATGGTTCTTAAAGGGCCAGCAGCAGCACAACACAAATCCCTTATGCCCAAATCATGTCTTTAAAGGGCAATACATCCCAGGGGCCATAGTCACATGGCAGGAGGCTGGCAATCAGTATAAACAAAAACTAACCAAGGGTCAGGAAGCCGGGGGTCAGTTCAAACAGAAACTAACCAATGGTCAGGGAGCCAGGGTCTGTGTAAACTAAAACTAACCAAAGGTCAGGGAGCCAGAGTGTGGCAAACCTGGCCACTTAAGAAATGTATGTATGTAAAAATGTTTAATTTATTTCCCCTTCTATTACATGTATATGTATAGAGCGTTCGTGTGCTTGTAGCATACGAATGCCGGCAGCGTTCCGCTTGGAGTTCCACGAACAGTGATTTTTAACACTGTTCGTGAAACGAACCAACTAACGAATGGGAGACCACACAACGGGGGTCGTGTGTCTCCCATTAACTAGTGCAACAATGTATCTGTAACGGATCACCTGGCACCCCGACTGGGTACCTCCGTTGAAGGATGCTCCTAGCGCTTCCTGAGGACTCCAAGCACTGCAGCAGACACCACAACCACCGAACCGGAGAAGCATATGAATGCTGTAAGCAGCTGAACAGGAAAAGCATACAATCAGTTTACACTCTTGGCAATCAGCATTCAATCCAATTCCCCCAATAACGAGACAACACTTCGTTTTGAGGTCAAGCAGAAGCTGTTTACTGGCACCAAAAGAACCTTCTTTTAAGCAGGTTTCCCTTAGATAGGACCACCCACAGGGTTTTACAAAACAAACACATGCAATACACTCAGACACTCCCACACAAAATCCTCCCCTCTGCCTGTGATACAATTACCTTACACAATGGGTAATGTAATTATCACCGGCAGAGAAATACAGTTTTTCCACATTATTTATAACTTGAAAAGTATGCATCACATTCACATTTACAGTTGCAGAATCAGCATACTCCAAATACAAACATATGCCAAAATCATCCAAATTGGTCCATTGGTTCAAAAGATAGATCGTAGTCCTTTGTGACCAAATGAAGCATGGCTTTACTGCCCAAAACCAGTAATCCAATTATCTCCAAGGACAGAAGCAAAACTCCATTGAACACATGGCAGCAAAAGACAATAAAAACACATAAAAATATATAACTGTGCAGCCATTGCACAAAACAGGTACATTCAACATATCCCCAGATAGCTTAGGTCTGAGCGCACATTATTACTGAATGGCGCTCAGAGCACACACATACAATTCAATTGCCATGGAGCCAAAGTCTTTCCCATAGTCTTTCATTATACGAATGGGCTCCATGGCATAGCTATATGGGGTATCACCGCTCAAACAGGGCCAGCACTGAATGACCCGGCTTTCGTGTCCTCGCAGGGGAAAAATCAAGCGTTTCAACATGGGGCCATAGTCTAAAGGCAGCAGGTGAGCAACCAGGCTTCTCCAGTGCATAGTGGCGAGGTTGGTTCCACCACAGTATCTCCAGTTTATTAATGGGTTTCGTGGGTGGAGGCAGCAAGACTTGGTCGTCAAGCGTCTAGAACTAAAATCGAACACTCGACTTCGCGAACACCGGTCAAACTTCGTAAACGCATGCTTCCTTTTCCCGACCAACAAGGAGAGCGCTCTTCGGTAGTTTTCTTCCCATGAACTAGGGGAACAAACACCACTATGAGCCAGGGGGAACTGTTCGGGGATTTTTTCAGTTTACAGTTTTTCCGAAATAGACCGACCGCACAACCTGAACTCATGGAACTATTTCTGGGCAAGAGCCTCGTGTGCGGTCGGTCAAACTAAGACTTCAATGAAACTTCTAAACCCCTGAACTGATCTGGGTGATTTTTGGATATGTTGGTCACCCAGATCAGGGCTATCAGGGAATGTAACATTAATGGGGATTTTATGTGTTTTGGGGTACTTTTCAAGTTTTGTGGAAAATTAGTTTTTTCTGCCTAGGGATAATTGAGTTATTACAGTATCGGACTCTATCTCCCATGCAGAGAGGAGGGATTGTATGTTTGTTATGGGAGTGTCATACTTTGTTACCCTGTTGTTATTGGTTTGTAACTTTGTGTTGGAGTCCCCTACACGGTCCATGTGGTAGTACCCCTTGCATTGGGACTTGGATAAAAGCCAGGGTGGCACCATTAAAATCATTCCTGTTACACCCTTCATCTAGTTTCAACTGATGTTTGGGTGCCTGTCCACTTTGCTGGGAGAATACACTTGGAAGGCTGACATTCGTATGGAGAATCGTTCGAATCAACACCCGAACTGCGATCTATAATGAGAAAATAGGCGAACGCGTAATCGATTATACTAGCGTTCGTTACAGACGTAGATCATAAACCTCCTTCCTCTTTGACAGTTAGTACGGATCTTCTGCTGAGCACAGGATCCTGACAGATCAGACTACACAAGAAATACATAACATGAAGAAAGACGCAGAAGAAATAAATGGTCCGCTGATCAACGAATAGAAGTCATCGCATTTCTTAATAAATGCTCTGTGACCTATATTTAGGGCTTTTAATAAAATAATTAATAATAATGAGAGGCTAATTTGCAAGCCATTTTTCCAATGCACTTCACATAACACTTCAAGCATTACACTAGATTAACATCATTCACTCTAAATATGAATAGAACATTTCATGCATCAGAGAACATACATTGTACGTGAATTATCCAACGACAGAGGCTGCTCGCTGACCCCTACACACAGAACTACCTTCCATATTATGTGCCACGGCTTATAGAATACTCTGTGAACCCCAATAAAATACCATGTACCCACCTATAGAATGCTCTGTGAACCCCCAATACAATACCCTGTATCCACCTGTGGCGAAAGTGACCTCGCCACTGGTTTTTGGAGGTGCCTGTTTGCCAGCCTCCTGCCCTGCAATGTATTGCCCTTCTAGGAACTGATTTGGGCATATTGTATTTTATTATGCTGCTGCTGGCCCTTTAAGAACCATCTGGGGACATACTGTGGAGTTACTAGGTGGCCACCATTTCATGTATCAGAGGCACATGGTGAGAACAATGGATGAAGCACATGGTGAGAACAATGGATGGCGGCCATTTTAACTCACAGACACTGTTTTGACTTTTCTACACGGTGCCATCTCGCCGGAATTTGGTGCACAAAGACATCGTTCAGTAGTTTTAAACTACAGAACAGGGGACACATTATACAATAATTATTTTTCATATAGCATGTATATGTTCTGCGGAATCTGCATTAAACTGTATCTTCCATACTACTGAACGGATCTGGGTGAATTTTGGATATGTGGTTCACCCAGATCCCCCGGTTCTGAGTGTATATTTTTTACGGGGTTATTGCATGTTTTGGGGTCCCTGTGATGTGTTTTATAATACTGTATTTCTCTGCCTGTGATAATAATATAAACCATTGTGTTCAGTAATCATATCACAGGCAGAGGGGAGGATTTTGTGTGGGAGTGTCTGTGTGTATTGTACGGATTGATTGGTTGTATGTCAAAACCCTGTGGGCAGTACTATGTTTGTATAATGTGAATAAAAGAGGCTGTATGTGCCAGTACAGTCCGTTCTACTTCACCCTCAACTTGGAGTGCCGTCTCTTATTGGGGGAATCTGTACAAGGGATTGCTATGCTCTGCATACTCTCTTGCTATATTCACTGCTAAGCTCTTGTAAGAGCTTGTTCCTGTCCTGTTCTCTGAAGGAGTCCACGGTGGTTATGGTGTCTGCTAGAGTGCTTGGAGCCCTCAGGAAGTGCCAAGAGCATCCTTCAACGGAGGTACCCAGTCGGGGTGCCAGGTGATCCGTTACACCACCTACAGAATGCTCTGTGAACCCCAATAAAATACCATGTACCCACCTATAGAATGCTCTGTGAACCCCCAATAAAATACCATGTACCCACTGTGGCAAACCATGCCACTAAGAGACTGACTTTTTTTATGCGAATAAACGGTTGGATTATAATGGCCGTATGTTTGCTAAGGCAGGAATCATCAGAGACTCGCTTCACAAATTAACTACACTACAGTTTACGCGAACACTATTAAACTACCGAATGAGGGACCAGCCCGGTGTGGTCGTGTGCCCCTTATTATCGAAGGCAACAATGTTGCAAAGGGTGCTGATTGAGGGTTCGTGTGCGGCCGCCATTTCGCCTACCGAACACGTGGCGGCGGCCATCTTATGCACGAACAGCGGTACTTGGTCGTCGAACGCCTGGAACTCAAAATCGGGCATTCGACTAACCAAATACCGCTAAGACCTCCAGCACGCTCAAAAGTCACGAACAAACTACACGAACACCCCAGCATTCGGTATGTGGAATCCCACAAAGGAGGGGATTCATCCGAACGATAGATGAAGCCTGGATGCCATAGACTTTTGGGACTTTTGATTCACAAAAAGAGACCGACCGCAGGGCCAGAATTCATGGAACTATTTTCGGCTACTGTGCCCGTGCGGTCGGTCAAATCTTTCGCCTGCCATAACTCCCGAACCCCTGGTCCGATGTGGGTGAATTTTGAGTTATGTTGCTTACCCAGATCAGGGCTACCAGGGGACCCCTCATTCAAAGGTGTACCCCCTGTATTTAGGGTACATCCACGAATTGGGGAAAACTGTGTACATATAACGTTAACTGTTAATCTAAGGGGAGGAGATGTAAGGGAGGTAACCACTGTGTGATTGGTTACTGTAATAATTATGAAAGTTACCTCCCTTGCATGGGAAAAATGCATAAAAGCAGAACTGTGAATAAAGACCTGAGTTGACTCCCAGACTATGTGTCGTTTAGTCCTTGGGGAGGGGGATTATGCGGTGTTCCTGTGGTTTTGTATGCTGAATCTTTGTTCCCAGGGGAGAGCTCTTGAATTAACCCCTGATACTCCGCTACACCCACCTATAGAATGCTCTGTGAACCCCCAATAAAATACCATGTACCCACCTATAGAATGCTCTGTGAACCCCAATAAAATACCATGTACCCACCTAAAGAATGCTCTGTGAACCCCAATAAAATACCATGTACCCACTTATAGAATGCTCTGTGAACCCCCAATAACATACCCTGTATCCACCTATAGAATGCTCTGTGAACCCCCAATAACATACCCTGTATCCACCTATAGAAAGCTCTGTGAACCCCAAATACAATACCATATACCCACCTATAGAATGCTCTGTGAACCCCCATTACAATACCCTGTATCCACCTATAGAATACTCTGTGAACCCCAATAAAATACCATGTACCCACCTGTAGAATGCTCTGTGAACCCCCAATACAATACCCTGTATCCACCTATAGAATGCTCTGTGAACCCTGTGGCAAAACTAGCCACTTCAGTATACCAAAGACTGTGTTCGTGTGTTGATTTTCCATTCTAAAAGGCTGAGGGCATTCGTACGCAAGTTGCACAAACAATATTGGACTATTCTGTTCGAGAAACGAATGAACAGCCAAACAGGGGACCACATAAGGGAGTCGTGTGTCTCCAATTAATGAACTGGCAACATTCTAACCACAGAACATTAATGGTTTTATGGGTGGCCGCCGTTTGTATAATCGAACACGTGGCGGTGGCCATCTTTGCTTACGAACGCCCAGCGGTGTTTGGTCGTCGAGTGCCTGGAACTAAAATCGGCTACTCGACCTCACGAACACCGCTGGACTTCGTGCAAATAGAGCGGCGTTCGACAGATTAAACTTCACGAACCCGTATATTCCAACAGCCCACATATCACTGTATAATGTCAATGTGTATTCGTATGAACCCTTCATTCGAATGGCCTTCCTATTCTAAGGAATGGATCTGACTGGTATTTCACCAGATGGTGCGCTCAGATCCCAGCCATTCAATGAATGGCCAATTCCGTGTAAAATTGTATAAGTTATGTATTTTTATGTTAAATGGTATATTTGGCTGTATGGAGAGATAATCTAATTAACAGTATATTCTTGCACAATAATCTCTACAGTACAGCCATGCATGATGGGAAATAGCATTGCAGGTTAAGTTTTCCACAGAGTCCACCGGGGAAAACCTGCAATGTCATTATGGAAACCCCTTGCATGGGGAGTTGTATATAAATGGTTGCATTGGAATAAAAGCTGAGTTGACTCCCAAACTATGTGTCGTCTAGTTCTTGGGAAAAAGGGATTGCATCTACGCTACATGTATTTTGTATGCTGAATCTGACTACCAGCGGAGATACCGTAGATTACACTACTACAAACCCCAATAGAATACCCTGTACCCGCTTATAGAATGCTCTGTGAACCCCAGTAATACAGATAAAATACCAAAACCAATACAAGGTAACTGACAAAAAGAATAAAAACCATCAAAAACCGGGCTGCATCACATACAGAGGAGCGACCTAATAATAATTATAAAAAATGGTATGTGAGCGCTCCAAATAGAAATAATACACTCTGTACATGGTATATAGATTCTGTATCTCATACACACATTATATATATATATATATATATATATATACATATACATATATATACACACACACACACACACACACACACACACGCAGGGTCAGAGGGGCTTTTTATGTTAGTAATAGATTGGAGCGCTCTCTATTCCCAGCATGATGGGGTTAATTAGTGGGAGTCACCCCTTGAATGTTATCAACCAGGTGAATGTAATTAACCAGCACTATGGATTTAAAAGGTTAGCCTCTGAAGACATGGGGGGGGGGGTCTAAGAGCTGGGAGACTCTCAGAAAAAGGTACGGTGTGAAACCTGCTTAAAGTGCTGTATTTCATTTCATTTTGTTTAAAACTGGGAACTAGATTAGCCGGCCAGTTGAATAGTTAGTAATACGGTTGTTTAGTAAGTCTCCAAGTTGGAGTAGGATTTATTTTCTTTTTGTTTTATTTTTGTGGGAGAGCACAACCTTGTATATATTGTGGAAAGTGATGATAAACTGTAATACTATCTTATCCTGACTGTTAAGTTTATTGTGCCTATATATATATATATATATATATATATATATATATATATATATATATATATATATATATATATACACACACACACACACACTACATAGGGGGAGAGATACACAGGCGGATACAGGTAGGGTCGCTACATGGGTCGCTAGGGAGTACAGGCGGTAGTCGCTATGGGTGGTCAGGCTAGTGGGGTAGAGGTACAGTCGCGGTAGGTAGTCGCTATGGGTAGATACAGGCGGTAGGTGGTCGCTATGGGTAGGTACAGGCGGTAGGTGGTCGCTATGGGTAGGTACAGGCGGTAGGTAGTCGCTATGGGTAGGTAGGTAGAGGCGGTAGGTAGTCGCTATAGGTAGGTACAGGCGGTAGGTGGTCGCTATGGGTAGATAGAGGCGGTAGGTAGTCGCTATGGGTAGGTACAGGCGGTAGGTAGTCGCTATGGGTAGGTACAGGCGGTAGGTGGTAGCTATGGGTAGGTACAGGCGG